>JAPZEB010000006.1:9117455-9134815 GCA_029783705.1 Chaetodon striatus
TGTTACAAATGAGTGTTTCTCTGATGCTGTTTGGCACAGCAGGGGCTTGAGCTGAGTTGCTTCTAATGTTTGCTCTGCTTGTTTCTGTGATAATAACTTCCACATGTCTAGTGACTTGAAATCCTTCATCCCATTAAATATATAGGCTAGTAAAAAGTGACCAAGATCTAAAAAGTTTATCATAAAAATGTGGCTTGAAACTCGATAAAAAGTGATTTTATGACAGCTTCTTTCATACAACCACAACCCTGACACATACGTAAAGGCAATATGAAGACAGGCGACAGTGACCAAATGACACAGACCGTGTCCTTGATTAAAATGTTTGGGATCATGTAAGAACACAACAAAATATATGATATTAGTGTAATTGTTTTAAGACATTTTAATGTGAAAAAGTTACATTATATTTGTAAATACAAATTCATAAAATGATTCATGTTAAATACTGAGAAACATTGAACAGAATTTTCAAAACTGAAATACATAAATTCAGCCTACATAGCAGAAACAGAACAATTCTGTATAACCCCACTTTACACCTGTCAGTGAGGAGGACCTCTCTAAAAAAGAAAACATATTAGATCAATGCTTAAAAAACATTAAAAATGACAATGATAGTGTGTGTCACAATTCCTAGTCGGTCAAATTGTCATGTTTGATATTTTAAAAAGTTTTAATTTCTATTTTTATGCATTTATCATCAAGAACAGGGACTGGAAACAAGCAACAAACAAGCCTACACTGCCTCCAAGTGGGCAACATGTGTTACTGCATGATGACTTCCTGGCTCTTGTGAACGTGCAGAACGTGAAGTACTCATATGGCAGCTGGCAGCCATGTGGGCGCTGAAAAACACAGTAGAATAGGTACAATATTTTAAGTATTTATTGCTTTAAATTATCATATGATCTATTTTACAATCACTACTTACCAGGGTCAATCAATAATTTCATTCATTTGTCAAATTTTCTAACAGCCTGGCACACACTTACATGTCTAATGGACTTGTTCCAAGTCAGCTGGACATGTCTTTGAACTCACAGGTCATAAAATTTGACTTTGACCACATTTCCAAGCCAGTCTGAAAAACATGGAGCTGTGGGATATATTATAATAATGTTTATAAAGACCTTTGTATTTACAATTACAGAAATGTGCTCTGAGAAATAAACAGACAGATGAGATGATTTTTGCCTCATATTTAAAATCATACACTAAAGTGCTGCCCCCTGAGTCACATTGATAACCACTGTTTGAACAAACTGTGACCAGTAGTGACATTTTCTGCTAAAGAACTGCTAACATTAAACACAGCGGCAGTAAAATGCTCTCCCTCTTCCTCTGATGAAGCAGCAGAGGGCAGCTGAACCGCGACTGCACTTGGTTTGAATTTATAATTTTAATTGGTAAAAATGCTGACAGCTGAAAAATGTCTGTTCACATAACTGCATCATCAGCCCCAGCTACATAAGTTATGATTGTCATAACTCAGGATTAGATCAGAGAGGCAAGCTGGTCCCTCGATGAATAACCACACTCAGTCACTCAAATTGACTTATTAGGGCAGTGAGGGATTGTTGCTCCAGCTAATCTGACAAACACTTTCCATTTGCATAAGAGCGACTTGAGAAGAGGGCAGTATACTGTAGCACAGCACCAGACAGCCCATCCATTGATGCGCAGCACAGTTTATTTCCTTTATATTTCAGATATTTAGATCGGTGGTTCCCAATCTCCTCTGATGCAGCTCTGTTACATGAGCTCAAGTGCTCCTTCATTAACACCATCCGTCAAAAATAAACAAGACATAAAAAAATCAATAAGATAGCAATAAAATAGACAAACAGCTCAGATAAAATCAGGATATGCTTCCTGATGAAATTACATTTTTAGAAGAGACCTAAACAAAGACACTGAGTGAGACATTCTTACTTTCTCTGGCAGGTTGTTCAGAGCTTCAGGATGCTGACTGCAAAGGCTCAGTCCCCTTAAGTCTTTAGCCAGGACTCTGGAACAGACAAAAAGACCTCTGTCCAAGGGTCTCACACCTCACAAAGGTTCAAGGGATCAAAGGTCTGAAATATAATCTAGAGCCAGAACACTGAGAGCCTTAAAGGTAATTAATAAGATCTGAAAATCAATTTTAAACAAACAGGGAGCCAATTTAAATAGGCTAAAACTGGTGTGATGTGATTGTCGTTTATCAATTGCTTTTGGCAAGCTATTTCTAATCCAATCGCCAGAATAAATGTTGGTTTAGGCACAAAAACCACTTGTTGTAGTCAGGTACAGATCATGTTTTAATGGCACAATCCAAGCTTGTAATGCATCAATGTATTGATAAAAACCAAAGCTTTTAGTGGCACAAACACACACATGACTCGCTAAAAACCAACCAGTATTGTTGTTAGTTGGTCTCACACAGTGGTCTGCAGATTGGTAGGTGTCTCCACCATCCCCTCCACCTACTGATGACAAAGTCAGCTCATAAACTACATCACTTCAGAAATACTGATAAAAAAAAATTATAAAATTTTCCTTCCTCTTCCTTTTTGCCCTCATTATCACTTGAGCTACTTCACAATCTTTCCACCTACCCGCTAACATGTGAAGAAGTGCCCCTGTAGGGTTTGAGAAACCCTGGTTGGGAATCACGACCTGAGATGATAATCCCAGAGCATAAGTAATGCCATCAAGGACAGTGTGAGGACACATGGATTAATCATTGACCCTCCTGTCAATGTAACCACAGAGCCACATGGCATGTTGTTATCAAACCACGCTTGCAAAGTCAAGAAAACATCCAAGTGTCCCCGGCAGCACTGGACAGAGAAAACTGTGCACCCATAAAGATAAAGAATTTGCATAATGTGTCCAAGCTGTCATGAAGGACTCGAGACAAAAAAACTTTGGAGACAGGAAGAGACTTTCAGATGGATTAATTGCTCTGTACACAGTGAGCTGCCAGAATAAGTCAAGCACCCATTTTGGCAGAACATTGAGCCATTTGCTATGAAATAACTCATTCTACTTCATGGGAGATGAGGTTTCTTCAAATTCAATGGAGCACTGGGTTACTCTCTTATTTTGCTTCTTTAAATTCATCATTATCTTCACAGTTGGTTTATATACACGCATGTACGCTCTTTGTCATTGAGTCGTAGTTAAACTTTATCTTTACCATTCATGCTGAGTAGCATAGTACCTCTGAAGCATACTGGTCACTGAAGACCTTTTGTTCATTGCTGAGACAGATTAGACCATTTTGCATTTTAGTATTACATTGATAGCACGTCTCTGAATGTGTCATTTCAGTGTCCCTGTATTACATCACCCAACTCTTTGAGAGTAGGTTGTGAGCAGGAAGCAAAGGGACCTTGCAAGGCAAAAATGTTTTTGCAAGGGGAAATTATTTTGGCAGGTAGTTTGGATTTGAAGCCTTCAAAATGAAGCCTTGACGTGTTTTTCAGATTTAGGTGTGCTGGTTTTGAATAACTTGAGGCATTAAGGTGAATATGTAAAGTAATGGCATGGTAAAAATTTGACATTTGACAGCACTGTCCCCACTGCACCCCTTGGGGACTCAGTGATCCAGTATCTTGTTGCCTCACCATTTGATCGCCCCATTAATATAATAGAATGGTTTCTATCTCAAAGGTCAAACCATAACCTCATTAAGAACTCACTGCGGGCAAACCTGTCACTTAAGGCAAAGGAGATGATGGACGCAACCTCAATGGATCCATAAGTTTGTTATAGTAGCCTAACTTAAAAAAGCAACATTAACATTTAGCATAGCATTCACCAGTATTTTAGATTTCCAGGTTAGAGCAATGAGCTGAACATCCACGCCTACACGTGTCATGAGGCCGGTCTTTTGCTCGCACTCTTACTTTGCATATCTGATTTGTCATAATCATGACTGCAAACCTTTCCTGCCATTGCTTTCCAGAAGCTTCAATATAGCACACACCGAGGAGACAGATCGGACCGTGAATATGTTACCGCCTTCCCTTTTTGTTCCTTTGCTGGGCTGTTTTTTGCCTCTCATGTCAGCAACAGTTGTTCAAGATTTTAATCACATAGAGAGATGCAAGGACTCCCTGTACATGGGGACACCACCACGCGGGTTCACCGACACCAAACTGAAGAGGATCTGCCAACGTTACGCTGACAGACCTCGCTATGTGACACTGTACGACCCCCAGAAGCGGATTCCAGTTTACTCAGCTTATACTTTCAAGAAAACAGAAGGAGACAGACGTGTGGACTATCCGTGGATGTATGAGCCACAGGTCAGAGACTTGTCTTTGTGTAGTAGTTCAGGTTTGTTTTTAAAAAAATGCTTCATTCATAAAGGGTCTCACATTCATTTTTAACCATTGTTAAAAATACACTAAAGCATAAACTCTCTTTCAAAGAGGATGCCAGCTGCTGAAACAGTCAGTAGGTTTCCTCCAGATACAAAGAGGCCTCACAGACAGTACTGGCTTTGTATTGTTTCCCAGTACACACAAAAAAAAATCCACTCTAAGTGCTCTTTTGTCTCCCCAGCTGGCAGAAATCGATGGGAATGGAAACATGCAGCCCTTCCCTACTGGCTACCTCCACATGAAGTTTGAGGACAGCCAGGCAGTCCTGGATGACTACTCTGATGTGGTCTTGTACGAGAGAGGTCACCTGAACCCAGACCAGCACCAGTCCACACCCCACGACCGTGCTGCCACCTACACTCTAACCAACGTGGTCCCAGAGATACGTGAGTTCAACATCGGGCCTTGGCGTGAGTACGAGGAACGGATCCGGATCCGCCTCAACAACTTCTGCCGGGGCACGGCCTACATTGTAACCGGAGTGACCACCAGGGGCAACACGATCCGCCGGAACAACCAAGACCGAGTAGCCATTCCTGAAGATGTGTGGTCTGCTTACTGCTGCACCGACTATGACCGGAACGCACCCCATGATGTTCGTATCCGCTTCCCGTCTTATGGAGTCTTGGCCAAAAATGCCAAAGAGGGCAACAGTGTGCATGAGATGCCAGTGCAGGAGCTTGAGATCTTTCTGAAAAATAATCTGGATGTTGACCAGAACCTTCAGATCTTCTATGACAACTGCGTCTCTCCCTCACCCCTCCCTCTTTACCTCCAACATACAATCTGAAAGCTCATCCTACCCTCTGTGCGCACATGGGTTTCTACTTAGTTTCAAGTTAACATGGATAATGATAGACATTTGTGCATTTTGCCGCAATAAATGTTTGTAATGTATATTTCTGCAAACTATGGATATGTAGCCAAACGTCACTGTACATTTATGTGTACATTCTTATGTAGCGCAGTGGTTCCCATCTGGTCCAGCCCTGGGGTCCAGATTTCTCCTTAGTCATTAGTTCAAGGTCCACACAGTTTAATACATTTAGCATCATACTTGCCTTTGGCCATATCGTTGAGCTAGTTAGCTGTCTCTGTTAAATTGCTGTCCATTAATCACTCATTCTACAGCAGGAAACAGCATTTCAAAATAAAAGTTCTGAGCCAGAAATCCACTGTACTTAAAAATGAAGTGTGTTTTTTTTTACAAACTTGACATATTTCAGAGCACCTTGTAGGAGCTGCGACCTACTTTTGGACTGTGACCCACCTCTTGGGAACCACTAATGTAGAGGATACGCTGAAACTTAACATTTCTTTACATTTAAACAGTGCTGTGGTTAGCGTGGTTAGGTTTAGGCACGAAAACTGTGTCACAGTTAGGAAAAGACGTGAAAATACCCAGTTTTGGTGGCTTGTAATGTCATCAATGTCTCGCTAAAAAGTAAGCAGTTTTATTGTTTGTTGGTCCTCAACAATGGTCTGCAGACGATGACAAACTCAGCTTATATACATGTAATCAGAGCATCACTACAGAAAAGTACAAATGATGTTTACAGAATGTAAAAATGTAACATGTGGTTTGCAGAAACATACAATAGCAACATTTGCTTCTGATGACTGGGCTGAAAAAAATCATATATTGATTCTCTGTAGTGTTCATTTGAAAATTCTCTTGTAAAGTAATTTTTTGGGAAAACAGAATTGGTTATCCTTTAAAAAAGAATGTTGTCTTTGATTATCATTTCATTCATTTTCGTTATCAAAACTAAAGGCATGACGCATCTCACAGGAGAGCTCTTTTGTTAGAAGAGGGATAACGCTATAATACTGCTGTGTTGGAGGTTTTGCAAATCAGCTAATTTAATAAAATATCTCCATTTACTGGTCTGTGTTGTGCTTGTGTTATTCAGCCTATTGTTTACTTTAAATTCTTATAAAATGTCACTGTAGAGCTGTGGTAAGCGTAGCAACAGCTTCCTTTCATGATACTCTTGAGCATATGAGTTTGAATGTTGGGTCAGTTATGAAAATTGGATTTGACTTTTATGGCTGTCTGATGGGTTTTAGTGTCTTTAATCATTTAGTAAATCTACTAGTCATAAAAGTCTTTTGAATATAATAAAAAATCCATGGGCAGCTGCATAACTCGTTGCAGAGTTCTTTAACTTTTAGAAAACCAACAGGATTTTAAAACCCTTGCAAACTTACCATCTAACTTTTATCATTTAAAAGACAGTGAGAATAATATTTGGGTATCCAATGAAACATTAAACATGTTCAAATATTACCTCTGTGAATATCATATCATAAAGGCATATTTGACTTGTCATAACTTAAAAAGTGGGTTTTGGTTTCATGTGATGGTGAAGATATCTTCTTTAAAGGTTTTGAGAGCGACGTCTCTATTTGCAATTCTGAAGATGAAGACACTTTTTGAGCTGTTAAAGCATCATCAGCCGTCATTCCAAAATGAAAGTAAGGGAGTTTTTTTCCCCTTAAAATAGAGCCTGGTTCACTTACAGTCATTTTCTGATGCAGCAGGCCTTTTCTACTCATCATAGCTGCACACTGCCATCTAGTGACGGAGGAAGAGTACCTTCACTGCTCACAGGGAGACTAACAGAGCACTATTATCTGCGAATGTAATTAGGTTAAGCACAAAAGAACAATGCTATGAAATTAATGTAAACATCACTCATCTAAACAAGTGTGCAATCTGTTGAAGTTAGAACAAACATGATTTCGACAGTGCACATCAACCACAAGTTATTAGACACAGTGGGATCTAATAACTGGCTTCTTATTGCAGCAATAATTCAAGCCAGAGATTCTAAACCAAACGCAAGGTTTTAATATTTCATGAAAAAAAATATTAAGAAAACAGAAAAGTTTTTCAAAAATGGAGGCATTGTTTTCTGATACGCTGAGGTGGAATTACACGCTCAATAGAAAACATTTCTTTAAATACAAAGCTCTGTTAAAGTAAATCAAAATAATACGCCCCTACACTAGAGAACAGCTTAAAAAAAATGTCATATGAGAGTTTTATAACTTGCTAATATCTTACTAAACCGAAAATTTACAGCACAAGTTAAATCCCTCAAAGAAAAACTTGCAAACTGAAACTTCGAATGAAGCTTAGAATACAACTTGTGCTAATGCTCATACCAAACATATACATACAAGCCGTAAATCAACACAATATAAACGGTTAATATGGACATGTGTGGCACCGGTGGAATTAAATCGTTACAACAAAAACATACCAGACATATGCACAAAATGTAGGCCTACAGAAAACAGAGGAACATTGTTTCACTTTATATGGCAATGCAGAAAGATTAAAATGTTCCAGGAAGCGGTGAGAGTTATAATCAAGAAGATTATTTATATAAAAAAATCACTGGACTTATATCCAGACAAACAAACTATAGTTAAAATGAATGAGCGTTTATAGACCTCAGCTTGCTTTGCGCCAAAAAAGGATTGCAAGTTTATGGAAAAACGTTCACAGACCAAGCACGACTCAATGGATAACATGGATTTCATCCAGCCTTCCATTAGAAAGGATAACTTACATATTAAAGGGACAACAGCATACATTTAAGGATATATGGAGGCCATTCACAAGTCATATTAAGGATTTAGATTTATCAGATAATCAAGCGAATGACTAACAATGCAGTTTCTGAGCTTGTATGAATTGTCCTTTCTGTGTAATAAGTGTCACATTTTACATTAATTACAAATAAAATACTCAGTTTTGTATAAATTATCATTTACTGACAATGTCATGTGATGTATTATATGCATGTAAAAAGCTGTATTTTACAGCATGGAAAAAAAAGAGGGTTGCATTGTAAATTTGTGCAAGGTCAGATTTGGCTTTTCCCTCTCTTCTGTAAGGGAGTTGTGTGCATTAATTAAAAATTAAATTAAATTAAATTAAATTAAATTAAATTAAATTAAATTAATTATCCATTAACCTGTCAAAAACTGCTGGAGAAATACAACATCGTATATGCAACACATCGTAAACTAATAACCAAAAGACTAAATCTAAAAAAGCTGCCAAAATTAATACTGCTGCCTGGCAGTCGTCTGGCCTAGATGAAACACCATCATCCCCTCCGCCTCCCTAGGAGAAAGTCAGCTCATATACGAAGCCACTTTAGGAATGATATGATGATATATAATTCATATGATATCTATGAAATGTGCCGATGTAACATATTATGGTTTAAAGAAACATGTAATGCCAACATTTTCTGCTGTTGATTGGACTAGGAAACGTTATGATCGCACTGCAGATGTAGGTGTAAGAACATGAGTGCACTGAAACATGTGGTGCCTATATGTTATCTCAGTTATTGTTGGTGTGAATTATCTTCACAATCTACAGTAATGGGTCGTTAAAGAAGAAAAAAAGACTTCATCTTCACAGCCTGCCAGAGACGTGCTGAAGAGACACTTTGCAGTTTTACCTGTAATAACCCTCATACTGTCTGTAATTTTGCCCTTATCGAATACCCTTGCTGAGGCAAAATGAGAAGAAAATGTTCCAAAAAGATATGTATTAAGCCATTCAACAAGATTTCCCTTGTTGTCTTGTGGCTGAAAGTACGACAATGCAGGGAGGACAGGAACACGACTCTCACGGCGTGAGATAGCTGAGCCAACAGTGAGACTATAAAGCAGCAGTGATGTGGAGTCTGAGTGATGTTTGGGATAATATTCTGTCTGAGGCTGTGTGTGGTATGAATACAATGGGATGACACTTCAATTTCAGGGCAACTAAGTGCCTCCATGATGAGACTGCTATAGATAAAACCAATGAGACAGAATGCCGAGCCAGTATTTATGCTGATGGTGACATCATTATTAGCCATTGCGATTCACGGTCCCACAGATCACTGAAAAATCTGGGCCCTGTTAAAATATTAAGAAGCATTAGTGAAGACAATGTGCATCTTGGATGTAATTCAACTTATCAGCGGGCACGAGACATGATCCAACAGAGAGGTGCCCCCAGGCTGCATATGGTGCCAATTTGTCCACCTAATTTATCCCTCTTGAGCTCTCGAAGGCAATATGCGGAAAGCTGCTGCAAAGCACTTTTGGAGAGTGGTGTATTGCTCGGTATTTTGCACTCCTCTTGTGATGGCTGCTGTGGGCGCTCAGAGCGAGATGAGCATCCTGAAAACATCTAAAGCCAAAAAATGTCTCAGGAAAGGTTGAGCTGCTTTGCCACAGGCTATACTGTATTATGTCTGTTGAAATGTTGTTACTCAATAACCTGCTGCAAAGGACTGATCTGAAATCCAGCAAGTTAAAAGACATGTTTCTTGGCTGTCAGAGGCATCTTCACTTTTAGGTTGACATACTTAAAATACTGAGCAGTATAGGCACTGCCATTGTTTTCCATTGTTTTAAATGTAAGCACAGCAGCAGCCAATTGGTGGAAGCAGCAGTGGCAAGAAAATAGAGGGCAGCTGCTGCTCTCGTGAACTCACGTGGCTATGTGCCGCTGCTGTGTGAGCTGATGATAGTTGAATATTTTTTATTCACGTTGCTACCACAGAAAACACAGAAAAACAAGGAGCTGCTTTCCCTAGTATCTGATATCATAATGTTAGATTACTAAACTTGCCAGTATATTTGTGCCATATTGCTAACCAATGCTTACAAAGCAGTACACACTTAGAAATACGGGTAACAAAAGGGTTCTTCCAAAAGAGCTGGAGTTTTACCAAGAGCCATTTATGTCAGAAGGACCCTTTTTATTTTATTGGAGAATGGGTTCTTCCAAGGGTTCCTTGGAAGAATAAGGGTTCCACCAGTAAGAACTGTCTTCATCCAAAGTGCTGTATTCAGAGGAAAGAGTTCTTTGAGGGTTGCTGAAAGCATGTGTGTTAAACGGTCCTCACCTTCAAATATTCTAATCTGTATCCATGTTTTCAATTTTTTTAATTTATTTTTTTAATTTTAGTTGTGTTCTGTCATATTTGATATCTTTACTATCATCATTATTTTTAACAACCTTATACTTTGCATTTTGTATGGTACTACTTAACCCCTGAAATAGTAAAGAACCCCCAGTAGTAGTGACTTCATAAAATCATCCCCCCCTGAAAGACACGATTGTAAACCATGAAAGCTGTGGGTCACACTGGACCACATCAGCCAGGACCCTTATGGTGCCTCACGAGGCCAAAGGCTGCTGGATGTGGTTCTCTTGGGCTCAGACTAACGTATAAAATTAAAACCATGATTAGTGGGTGTAAGACGTAAGGCTAATGTTGCCAATTATTATTTTAAGAGCCCTTCTGGGTGGGTTCAAGATGAAACCCTTGGAATATAAAAGTGTTCTCAGTAGAACCCCCTGGATGGGTTCATGTCAGGGCATTCAGAGGGTGGAAGGAACCCCCAGGAAAGGGTTCAGAGTGAAACTTTTACAGATTGTTCTAGGTACAACCCTCTCGAATGATTCCAGGTGGAATCTTTATGAGAAGCTCAGCATAAGCTGTGGTCACACTACAAGCAACACAGCAACAGCTTGACCAGCTACATTATCGCCGTGTTGCTGTTGAAGTCTTGCTCAAGTGCTTGTTAACTTAGTTACATCATAACCGGCTTGTGTGTATCTGCAACAATACACCTTGACTGAACGTGATCTTAAGTTAAGTATTTGCGGAAAATCGATGTCAGAGCCCCATTTAAACACCACATTTCACTGCAATACACAAACAGCTAGCATAGCATTAGCTAACCAGGCTAAATAACACAATACTATGACTTGAAATTAAAACATATGATGGGATGGCGCTTCTCCACGTCATAGGAGTGTTGAAAAGAATTGAGGCCAGCTTAGCTTTCATCTGTTGCACATCCCGCCCGTCCACAGCTTCAAGTGTCGGGCGTCAATTTGTGGTTTAAGGTCAAGGGCCTCCATTTAAAATGACTAGTAGCTTGTTGCTCTGTCACTTATAGTGTGACCACAGCATAAGAGTGTGGGCTTAAGCAGCAATGTAAATGATACGCAGGTACACACCATATACCCACTAAGAAAGCACCAGGATTTCCATACACACATTTAAATATGCAGAACATGCAGAGACACTCTTGCAATCTTTCCCTGCCCCCACCCTGCTGAGCTCAGTGTGTAGTGTGTGCATACTAAGCAGTGAGGAAATCAGCAGTAAAGTTGTCAAGTGGTAGTAAATGTACAGTGTAGGTTTCAGTTTGTCTCTGAATACACAACACAGCTCCTCAACTCACTGAAAAACCAATACAGTATTAACTCATAATCACACAGAGCAGATTTCCTTGCAACAAAAACCTAACAGTGTGAACATAAAATGGTATGAACTGTACAGGACCATGAAAACAGTAGAGAATCAGTTCATAGTCCAAAGTGTTCAAACCTCTCGGCTGTGAATATCCTTGGCTGTTCAAGTTTTGTGTTGCTTACAATCAACTGTTTCAGGAGCTTTCATCCAGATAAGACATACCCAGTCTTTTGGAATGCTCCCTGTTATGTTTTAATACATGTACTGTATGTGTGGGGGGGTGGAAGGTATAACCGTATGCCCACTAGAATAAACTAGACTACACCACTGGCTCATACCCATTAAAAATTAAAATCAAACACAAACTGAGAGCATTTAAACCATTTTTTTCGTGCAAAATACCAGTAGTTACCTGAAAATATACTCATACATAATTTATGAAAACACACAAGGATACATAGTACAACTACAGACTGATAAAAAATTAAAGGGAAAAAATGGGTGAAAAAAACAGACCAAAAGAAGATACTTACACACCTGGCACAAGGGGTCACTGAGTAATTTGATGAGTGTAAAAATGATGTGAATCGTCATTTTATAACGCAATAAAATAATATAAGACGCCACAGAAGTGACAAAGTAATGACAAGGCACAAGTAAAGCAAGAGAGAGGAAAAGAATTTTCCTTAAAAAGACAATGTATAGGCTCATACAAAAGTAATCACTCTCATTCATCACTTATGACCTTCTAAATTTGTGTAGCGATTGTAGAGATTTTCTTATTTTCAGCTTATTTTGCGGCTGCCATGTATCCTCATACACGTGTAATACTCCACGAAAATGTATACACAACAGTTTATATAAAAACCTACAAATTATTGCCCCATGAATGCCATAACGTACTTAATGTAAAGTTGCTTCGGTTAGGTTTAGTAAGTCAAGTTACTGTGGTTAGACTTATGTAAAGAAACATGGTGACAATGTACCTTAGAATGACTCAGAGTTCAGAGAGCACTGGTCTCCTGGGAAAAGTCTCGGGGGTTCTGTGGCCCAACCACCACCCTGACCTCCAACCTTATGGGACCACTTCCTTCTTTATTCTTTACTTCTGTCAGCACAATGGTCACTTGACTGCAACCTTCCTAAATATGTGGGTTACTTGGTCATGATTGTGTAGGATATGTACGAACTTCGGTGCATTACTTTTCATAGAAAAAGTAGAGCTGTGCAGAACTTCAGTGTTAATGCTAATGGCGTAATTAACATTGATAATGTCGCAGAACCATAGGGGACTCAGCACAGCATAACAGTAGCACCTGAAACACTGCAATCAAGTGAGCCATCATTTGCGAAAGCCCAATCAGGCTATCTGCCCCTTTGGAAAAAAAAATTCTGAAAAATCCTCAAAACGATTGTTGACATTTTTAATTTTTAATTATTTTAAAGAAATATTTTAAGAAAAAAAAAAAGAAAATTAAGGAAGGTCACCTCAAGAGGCATTGTAACAGTCCTCATATTTAAACCCAGGAGCATCCTCTGAGGTTCACACATGAGGCCAACAGAGAAGTGCCAAAAAGTGCAGTTCCTTGAATGGCCACTTGAGGCTGGCTACAAAAGTGAGTTAATCCCTACAGACCCCAACGTTGAAAAGCCCAACCTTAAAGCAGAGATCAACATGTTTATAGTTTGGTTAAAAATTGGTTTTGATCTTTAAAGCTAGTGTCACCATTCATAACAACTGTATGGGAGTGATTTTTTTCATCCATTACATCCATTTAACTTTTATTAAGGCCTAAAATTACACTCTCACTCTTTACTCTCACTCCAAACAAAGTTGGGAGTCCTGTACATGCACGCTCCAATACTAATACAGGTACACAGTTACCACTGTCAATATAGCTGTGTGGATATTTTTCCTGCATGTTTAAATATGTTTAAGCTGTTTGCCAAACATTTGCATATTTATTAAAAACCTGCAGATTAGTGTAAATGGACTTCACTGCTCAGACACTAAGTGCACATGAATCATTTTTAGAATTCGATAATTACAGGCATCTGCATCATTTGATATTCTGTTTGTAAATTCATTATGCAGTAATCCAGGTTGTGATTATAATGTTTCATAATGTTTTGTTGCAATGATTTATTAGGTCAGATGTTTTATACAAAGTGTAATTATGTAAATATATCTCACGTCAAACTATGTTTTCTACCTGGCGCACAGAGACTTTTACATTTGACTGAGAAGTTACAATAGATCATTAAAATATGTTTATTGCAAAAGGATAACAGACTCTCCTGCTCCATGTTAGATCAGTGAAATACACCCATGTTCAGTGGCTAAAATGCCAATGGGAAACACTACAATGTGTTGGTCAAAAAAACCCCCCAAAAAAACAGGTTTAGTGCCACAAATGCCACTGGGAAGTACTGCAATGTCCCACTAAAACACCTCAGGTTTGAAGTCACTAACAGTGGTGTAAATGCAGTGAAGGGTGAAAATAGTCTACAGCTTCTCACCTAGGTGACACAGCTTTTATGTTACGTTCCTTTAGAAACATTGATATGAACCGTTTTAAACATGAAAATATAATGCATTCATGGTTTGCAGAAACATTTCATGCCAACAGTTTCTTCTGGTGACTGGATCTAAGGGGCAAATGAAGAGCAAGGAATGATAAAAATAAATTAACTGTCTTGTGCCTACAGTCTTCTTCATTCCTTACTCATTTTTTCTGTGGATGTTGATTCTCTGTTGCTTCATGTAACTTTAATTCTATAGTTAGTTTTTGCCTATTAGAGATAGATTTCTATCTCATCAGACCTCTCTGGACATGTAGAAGTGAAATAACAGCATGAATAACTCTGTGCTCTCACTTCAGCTCGCTCTGGAGACCTCTGCTCAGTAACAATATTAACCTTTCCTCTTTAGGTTACATTTTAACACCCAAGAGGAAGTATATTTCTAACATAAACTACATATGTATCTCAAATTATGATGTACCAGTGTGTTGGAGTTTGATTGAGGAAAGAGGGCTGCAGAGAAATAATTAGATGCCCTCATCATAAATGTTGTCAGTTACAATTGGGCTTGTTGTTAATTCTGCTTATGCAGACATGTAGGTGTTCAGCTACGGCTTAATTTGAATACACTCCCACACACTGTTGCTTTGTGCTGTTTATCTCCCTATTCCTATTTTAACAGATCACTAAGGATACCACACTCAGCCAGCGAGAGGCCTATTTATTTCATTCAGTCAAACACTTACAGTAAGGTGGGCGCCAACCTGAGGTAACAAACTCACACTATCAGCTTTTTAATTGCTTAAGAGAATGTTTTACTCAAATCTTTGAATGCACATAAAATATGGGTTGAGTCTAAAAACTGGTGTTTGGATTTTTGCATTCAAAAGAACAAAGAAAGAGAGAGTGGGTTGGGGAGGTAGTACTGAACACCCCATCAGTAAGAAGCACTTAGTTGAAACAGTAGCAAGTAACAAGATCACTTACTCTGCAACCACATCATCACCAGTGGGACCCAAACCAACATCAGCTATGATGCACAAAACATGTGCGCACACACTCACATATACACACATATACTGTAATTGCTCAGGCATGCTAATGGTACTATGGAGATCTATTCTCTTCTTCCCGTCACTGAGTAGTGAGTTACTGACTTGTTTGTGGGTGGAAAAAAATGCATAAACATCAGTCCCATACCCTCAAATAACACCGGTAAAAAAAAAAAAAAAAAAAGAACATAAAGTGAATGCATGGGAAGACGGGCATCCAAGAAGACAATGTGAGCAGTATGATTTATTCATTTATAATCATTTTTTCATGGATGTTTTAGCACCTAAAAGGCACAGGAGAGGCAAGTATGTGTATTTTTAGAACATGCCATGAACAACGTTGAGAATAGATTGACTTATGTAGATGAGATCATGAATTTTTCACATCAGCTGGCAAATCAGAGCACTGCTCTAGACTTTGAGCTCCCAGTGGCTTTCAGCTGTCCACCAGAGCTCAGAACTTAACTAGATAAAGCTGAACCCATAGGGACTCTGATAGCAGAGAGCATGCTGGGAACCTCTGAATAAAACAGGTACTTAGAAAGATCCTCTATGGGAAGCTGCACCAGAGGGAGGTGCATGTGCTATATGTGCATGTACAGACTGGCTGTATGTACATAGTCCTCTCTGGCAAAATTGGTTCAAATCTACATGTAATTTAATGTGCATACTTTAAACATATTAGTACTTGCTTGAAAGCTGTGCTGGACTACAACTGCTTTGTGGCTTTGACGGGGCTCTATATGAAATCCAGAGCATATGAGTTGTCTGGATACTGTTGTAGTCATGGAGGTGGTGAAGCTGGCGGCTAGCAGTTCATGGTGCTAACTCCACAAGCAGCGCTAAACAACAGCAACTGTGTCAACCAGAAGGGGGCACTATACTTCTGCAACAACCCTGTCCTGATATTAGCAGTAAATGCTGTATGGGTGCAATGCAAAGTGGTGGCGATGAGCTAGTCACTAGGATTGATACATACATTAACATGCATGCGCAGCTGGACTGGCTTATCACAACAAAGCACAGAGAAGCTCAAATGACAACACGTTCATAAGATAGTATGACTTCATATTTGCTCAGGGCACCATAATTGTTGTTCTCATGCACCGTTCATACATATACCTATAAAAGTAATGCACCAGAATTCATATATCCTCCTAAGATCTTGTGTCTTCATTTACATTTTGGGTTTACTGCACCTAAGACTTCATTCAGCTTAACTTAAACCTGTTGTTCTTGTTTGTGGACACTTTTTTGTGCCATCTAGTGGTAGTAAGAGTACCATACACTAAACCATGTCAGAACAAGACGTAAGCCATCTCTGCCAAGTCAGTCGGCAGCTGATCCTGACACAAATGTGGACAGGGTACATAACCTGATCAAATTGAATGGTTGAAACTTGTTTATTTATGATTAATAAAGTTTGCAGTTTCAAATGCCAACAAATTTGACAATTTTAGCAACAGTAACAGGCTGAGACAATAATAATTACAAAGTACTCGTTTGAAGACATTGGGACTTTATTGTTGTCTTGTTTGAAGACATTGAGACTTTGTTATCATACTGTTTGAGGACATTGGGATGTAGTCTCTTTTGAGGACAGTGGGACTTTATTATCATTGACAATATTTACTTTTTTATACTTATCAGGTCCTATTAATCCCAAATAGCTAGGAGAAACTGAAAAGGCATACCAAACAAAAGTTTGGGTCTCAGGAGGATATAACCAATGTGATCATGACCCAGTAATTTATATATAACCTATGATCATGTGACCAATTGGCAGACAGGAGTAAAGAAGGAAGTGGTATGAAGAGCAAAAGTCCGTATAAGGGAGAGGGATGGGTGGTGGATGTGTCAAACAAACACAGGACTGTTCCCCAGGAGTTGGGTGTTCGTGTCATGTGTAAAAATTGAGTGAACTCTGAGTTTTTTAACGTACGTCATCACTATGTTTCTTTTCCTAAACCTAATCATGTAACTTTTCTTTCCTTAGCCTAACCTACGCAACTTTATAACCTTAGATTAACCTTAGATGAAGTAGACTACCTAATGAGGGAGAGGCTCCTGGGGGAAAGTCCTGTGTCTGTTTGACCCATCCACTGCCCTGTCCTGCC
>JAPZEB010000006.1:9134915-9146473 GCA_029783705.1 Chaetodon striatus
GAAAGGCCAGGTGATGTAAATTTTAAAGCTTTATAAATAAAGCCTTGTCCCAACAATCAGCAGCCATGGGCTCATCTAAACAGCTGCCTAGCACTCTGAAAACTAAAATAACTGATGACCACAAAGCAGGAAGAAGGTTATGAGAAGATAGCAACGTGTTTTCAGGTAGCTGTTTTAACATAATTAAAATATGGCAGTAAACAGGAACTGTGAAGGTCAAGTTGAGGTCTGGGAAGACCAAGAAAACCTTATAAAATAGCTGCTTGTAAGATTGTTAGAGAGGCAAATCAAAACTCCTGTTTGACGGCAAAAGACCTGCAGGAAGATTCCCCAGACTCTGGAGTGGTGGTGCACTGTTGCACTGTGCGGCGACACATGTACAAATATGACCTTCATGGAAGAGTCATCAGCCTTTCCTATGTCCTCACCACAAAATTCAATGTCAGAAGTTTCCAAAGGGACATCTAAACAAGCCTGATACTTATTGGAAACAAGTCCTGTGGGCTGACATGTTGAGCAAAGGTATATTTGGAGAAAAAAAGGGTGCAGAATTTCAAGGGACAAACTGTTTCAACTAAATTCCAGCAAATTCTGGAAGCAAACATCACACCATCTGTAAAAAAAAAAAGCTGAGGATAAAGAGAGGAGTGCTTCTACAACAGGACAAAACACACTTTGAAATCTACAATGGGCTACCTCAAGAGGTATCTCACAGAACTAGAAGCCTTTTGCAGGAAGAATGGGTGAAAATCCCTCAAACAAGAACTGAAAGACTCTTAGCTGGATACAAAAAGTGTTTAGACGCTGTGATACTTGACAAAGGGGGCGCTACTACATACTGACCATGCAGGGTGCCCAAGCTTTTGCTTCAGGCCCTTTTCATTTCTTGTTATTTTGAAACTGTAAAAGATTGAAATAAAAAGTAATCTTGCTTAACTTATTAAAGAAATGTGTCATTTTTAACTTTTTGCCTTTTGGAAATGAGGTTATCTTTTACTTTCTTAGTTATACACAGTAAGCCAAATTTTGACCAGGGGTGCCTGAACTTTTGCATGCAACTTCGCATATATTCTCTCACTTCTTCCCTGATGGTCTGAATAAGTCACTTAAGTCTCTTAATCTAGCGAGAAAGTTGCCAAGTTGACAACACTGTTAGCCATAACAACAAAAAGTGCGCTGACTTGTGTGTGCCTACTTGTGTGTGCGGTTCTTCTGCCCCAAAGCGGCAAGACAATGTAATACAGCTTTTTTATTGCATCTCTGACAATGCGACAACAATAATTGCAAAGCGTTTGTTTAAGAATGTCTTTTTAATGTTTTCCAGTTCAGATACACAACATACAGTGTGTAATAGCCTCTATTTGAAATAGAAATATTAACTTTAATTCTTTCAACTCCTTCTGGTCATTATGCTCTCTCACAGTATCTTGAGCTTCAAGCAGGTTACTGAATCAGACTAAATGAAACAGACAAACAGGTGCAAGCCTTCACTTTACCATTCCAGCAATAAATGTTGTTATAAGAAGATATTTGGATCCTTGTAATGCTTTTTTATTATTTTTATATATATTTTTTCCTTACCTTAAGCCAACATCAAAACTGTAGTGTAAACATGTAAACTTGGTGAGTGTGCTTCCATTATCTGTTGGCTGTCCAACACTTGTTTCCAAGAAAAAAAACAAAAATACTGTCTTTGTAATGCTGTTTTTGGGAGCGCGGGCAACTCAAACTCACATCAAACAGCTGGGTCAATAAGAAATGTGCAGACAAAATTGCAAAAGGTGATGATTAGTGTCTGAAATAAGACCAAAAGAGTACAAAGGATATCACAACCTCCAAATGATGGGTTATACTATAAGACAATGCTCAAGACAGTGTGAGACACTAACAATAAATCCAACAGCATCACAAGTAAAATTCCTTGATTTGTGGTTTGTTTTGAGCACATTTGAAACATCTGCCCTGTCTTGTTTTTCTGTCTTGTAACATCCCTATTTCCCCTTCCTTCGCCTTTTCTCTGCAGCTGTTCTTTGGCTTTTTAACCAATGAAAGGACACATTTGCTCAAAAGCTGCCTTCATGATTGATGGGATAGTGCCTGATGTGTACGTTATGCTTTAGACAGCCATATATGCAGTAAGAGCATTTTTATCACTACGATATCTACTGTAGGCTAACCTGAGCCGTAAGCATTCCTTTTCGTGTTAATGTTAACCTCAACCATGCTGTGATTTTTATTTTTTTAATGATTCACGTATGCTAACAGATGTATTCATGTGCCCATAACCTATTGGAATTTGCCCTTGAGATCTAGGAAATAAAGGAGAATCAAACATATGCGTGAGTGCTAAAATCATGTTAAGTCACCTAAACTTGCACCTGCTGTCACAAAGAAAAGATCCGGCCAATCACTCAAAACCAAACGACAAACATAATATTTACAAATTCCAGTTTGTTCTCTTACACTTAAAAAATGTACAGTTTGTTTCATGTGTTGGTTTTTGTTCTTTTTGTCCTCGCAGCTCGCTCCAGTCCAGTGTGAGGGATGGCAGTCTGGCTCCAGAGTGTTGTTATCCTAAGCAGACAGGATACAGAACATAACAAGGACGGAGGGGGGAAATTAATCCCACTCACCTTTCTTTTGTGGTATATGGTGTGTGAGTAATGTCTGTCATTAAAGATTTTTTTTTAAATCAGGTTTTTAGAATGCATCCTCTGTGCATCGACAGATCATACCGTAGCTGACCAGCTATCACCATTGAATCACTGCCAGCGTGTGTCCAGTGTTGTCCTAACGTCACTGGGGTTGTTTTTTTTCAGAATTGTCCAGAGTGTGACCCGTCTCTCGTGTTCAGTTGTGCGAAAGATGTGAAACAAGGCTTTCTCACCTTTTGACCGTCATAAATATATCTTCTCCTTTCTCCCGCCTCGCAGAAGGGAGAATCATGAAACAACAAAAGAGCAGACGAAAAGATAACTGTCAGGCAGTCTTTGAAGCGTGTGGTTAATGTCAGTCACAGACAGAAACCTTATTTAGACTATTCATGTAAAGTAGTTGTTTCTTTTTTTTTCTCCCGTAACTTAAAAAAGTGCTATCTTCAGGTGAGATTGAGAGACAGTGACTGCAAAGTTGACAGTTGCAAAAGATAAAGAGAAACAGAGCAAAAAGAGGGAGGAAAGAAAAAAGGCTTTCATCAGTTTTTCTGGTAGATTTGCGGCACAGCCTCAGTGTTAGGAAATGAAAAAAATAAAGAGGAAATATTTACTCTCTTTGTTATAATCATAGTTTTACACAATATTCATCTCTTAATACTTTAATACCTGTTTGAAGTACCACAAAGTGCAGCTGATATTAAAATAGAAAATGAAAATGATTTTCAAAATAAAATAAAATAAAACAAAAAAATCAATGAAGAACAAGGCAAATCATCAAAATGGCAAACAAACTTCTCGGTCCACACTCTTTATAAAATAAAATAAAAAAAAATCATGCAAATATCTCAGACAGCAAAGTAGTTAATAAACTTTATATTCTTTTTTTTTTAAACGAGGATATATTGAATCTGATTTCCCTTTTGAAGAAGAGACCAGCCACAGTGCAACATTGAGTGTAATTTAAAAAAAGAAGTGTGTGGATCAAAAAGAACAAAAAAAAGATGGAAGGGGTTGGCACTTTTTATGATGGTAATTCCTTTTGTAAGTTACAGTCAGGATGGACCTCTCCAGGCGCTCCACTGGACGCCAGTGAAAGAGGAACTTTATCACAGTACTTGGCACCAAGAATGCTGGTAAAAACGAGATATCAGAATATCTTTTTTTTTTCATTCATGTCCTTACAATTTATTAATAATACATCATTTACATTTGTGTTTTTGTATAAAAGACTCCAAAAGGAAAAAAAGAGTCTAGAAGTGATTGCGAGAAAGAGGAGAGAAGTGGAGAGATGGAGATGGATGATGTCGATGGTTTAATAAAAAGAGCTACAAGGGCAGATGCAGAGAGAGAAAGAGTGTGAGGCAGCGGAAAGAGAGAAGCAGTTAAATGGGCTGAGATGAGGGTACAGACAGAGGGATAATGAGTGAGAAACAAATAAAGTGATGGACATAGAGCCTGTGTGGTGGAGATGCAGCGAGTTCTAATGGGCAGCCTGGATTCCAGGTTGCATCCCACAGACTGAGTATGATTCAGTTATTTCCTGTACCGCCCAACAGTCGAAGCCCCAATCTGGAAATGTTTTGAAAGCAGCGTTTGTGAGTATACAGATTTTTTAAAAAGCATTTTACTTTTGATGGCATTTAGGTCGCATCGGAACTGAAAACAGGCGCATAAATTTGCAAACAGTAGAAATAAAGTTTTAAAATGTCTGAAAAACTCATGTTTAAATGTCAAATAGCTCATCCTTGTACTTCCACTGTGCTGTCAACACATTTCACACTAAACAAAAGTACAATACAGAAACACAGAGACAGCTGTTGGGACATCGTGCTCAACACAGGGTGCCAAATTTCACTTCCAGATTGGGCCTTTAAAGCTGCAGTTTGTAAGTTTCAAGAAATCACCGCTTTATGACAGACAGCTTGTCGGGGCATATGCTGCCTCGTTCAAAGCTGCTACCGTGTTATCTTTTCACTAAATTAATGAAAATGAATATATGTATTCAATGTCAAACATAGTTTTACACTGACACAACAACACATGCGCAAAACAACCAAGTTACACATAAGATGTCTGACTGATTGTGATTAGCTCCACGCCTCTTTGAAGAGAGCTACGAGCTTAAAGCTGCGTTTGGTGGCTCACCTAAGCGCGAGATACTGAGAGAACTCTAATGGGGCAAAGCAGTATGTACCTGTGATGACAGGCTTTTGGCAAGGGATCTTTTTTAATCAACTCCCCCTTGATTTATGATCACACTTTAGAGGTATTTCACTGCTTAAAATCTTCCAAACTGCAGCTTTATTTGAGGGCTTAATGAGAAAAGACAAAGATATAGTAAAGAAGAAGAATAGAGGGTGATGAAGGTGGAGTTTGTATGGAGCAGTTTGTGTGGTGCGTCTCTGTAAGCCCAGAGTCGGGTAGCAGAGGTTGTGCCTGGTCCTATACACGGGTGGTGGAGTGTTGGTGTGGCAGGGCATTGTTGCTGTGGCTGGGGACGGGTGTAGTGGACGGGGCCGGGACAGGGGGGTAAGTGTTGAAAGGGTGGAGGGGCTGCATGCTGCTGATGGTGCTGGGGATCATGGTAATGGTATTGGCTGTCATCAGTGGCACATCCTCCGGTGCCCGCCGCAGGGCCAGCGTGTAGTCGGGTGGGCACACGGGAGGCCGCAGGGGTTCCAGGTCGCCGTGGACGCCGCGGGAAGGGAGGGGTGTGCCGTGCTCCAGCTCCACTCTCTGCTGCTTCATCTGCAGAGACATTAGCTCCTCCTCCTGACTCAGCGCCAGGTCATTGTGCGGTGGGGCCCCTACTACTCCCATGCCAACACCCATGCCCATCGTTGTGCCACGCTGCGGGGACAGTCGGCGGTGGCGTCTCTGCATGAGTTCATGGCGCTTATCCCGTTTGTAGTAAAGTGCGGCAAAGGCTAGCACGTTGAGGAAAAGAAGCGAGGCGCCCACAGCTACTGTCACACTCAGCTCGGTGGAGTAGTCCCTTGTCTGATCGGGGAAGGGGGTATAGCGGGGTCTCTCTGAACCATCGGGCTCAGGATCAGGCGGGTAGGTGGAGATTGCAGGTCGTGTGGAACGGGTGCCACCACCGCCACCACCGCCCGTCCAGCGGTTGGTGCCTCTGGGCGGCAGTAGAGTTGTGATGTAGCTAATGATTTCCTTGTGGAGGCTGTGGAGATGTGGCACCAGCTCCAGCCAGAAGGCCACCTTGTTGGCCCGGTAGTTGTCTCTGACACGAGGCTTCAGGCCGATATGCAAATACTGCTTGTCTTTGGAGCTGAACTTGGTCCAGATGACCTCCTCAAAGCGGTTGGGCTTGGTGTGGATGAACGTGGTGTCCTGAGGAACTGGTAGGTTGGGATCCCTGGGGGAGAGAAAAAGCAGAATCTAAATATTTTTATGTGTTAAGAAATATCAATCACAACTAAGTTTTTAACCTAATGTTACTTGTGTAGCTAAAACAGCAATTCAGTAAACCAAAACACAGGCGCTGATGTGCTATCTGAGGTTAGCCCCTGTCTGGTTTGGATTTGAGTAGAAAGAACGCCTTTGAAAGAGCCGGTGCTGCATGTCAAGGTGCAATTCGGTCCCAAACCAGATGTTTAGGACCTCAACATGTTTAAAACTCAACAGACATTCTCATCCAAGAGAATATGTACAAATCTAAACACTTATTATACCTTTAGCAACAACAGCTGGGCACTGGTGAGACTTCACTAGAAGACAGTGAAATCACCACTGTGTTACATATGAAGTTCTATTGTGCTCATTATAAGGTTTATACTTGTATAGGTTTCTACAATTAAATGTTAACATGCTTAAATGGTCTAAAACACCATTTTAGCATCTGTCTCTTTAAGCCCCCCCCCACCCACCCAAAAAAGCCCAGTCTGCTGTGATTGGCTAGCATTTCCTGGTGTCTCTGCACCATGTAAAGATGGATGACATAACAGCTCCCCAGAAGTGAGGCCAAAACATCTCAATCACCTCCTAGTGGCTGGCTGCAGTATAGGTGATAAACTCCGCCCCCTCCATGTTAGTAGTTGGGACACAGGCCAAACGAAAAACCTTTTCCCAAAAATGGATTCTGTCATTTTAGGTAGTTCTTATCACGCTGATGTTTGTGCAAAAGTTCGTTTTCCTGGTTAGTTTGGTTATAACTAGTAAGTTGACGTTTAAAAAAGGGGGACTGAGGTCATGATTGACACCTTTGTGTGCCAGTTGGTATGCTCACTATCGGATGGGTGTATTTATATGATCCGAAATCAGGGATAAACTTACAACATCAGCCACCAAGTTTACATGTTTTCCTGACGTTAGCATGTAGCGACATTTAGCAGTGTAGGCTATATAATGTAAACACTTGCAGTTGTGTGCCTGGAGCAGATGACCAAACAGAAATCTGGCAGACTATGACGTCAAACTGTAGCCTGAGTAGAAAAAACTGTTGGAGACAGAGTGTTCAGAACGGTAGGAAACCTGAGGTTTTTGCTTACAAGGATTATTTCTACAGACATTTGCCTAATTATTTGAAACTTATTCGAAACAAAATACAGAAAAGCACAATAGGGCCCCTTTCAATACTGTATACTGTACAAACTTTGAATTACTTGATATTTCAATTAGATAAATTCAATAATATAAGAATATCAGAAAGTTATCCTTTAATCTGGCATGATACTGACCCTGTCTTGGCAAAGTTGGTCCAGTATGTCATGACCACTGCACTGAGCATTACATCATTCTTGGAGAAGTTACAGGGAAACAGGTCAGTGGCTCCCACCATGGGAATCCCAAACACATAGGGGATCTCATCTCCATGGGCCGCGTCTGCCCAGTCTGGCCTTGCCTCGGTCTGACAGTGGTGGTGGAAGGTATAGAAATAGACAGGCGACTGGAACTCAGCGTGCAGTTTGGCAGTGGCGACAGCCGGGGCCACCCACTGATGGTCTGTGAACAAAGCCAGCAGGGTCTTCCTCCGCATGTCACTGTTGTCCCTGTCAGCCCAGTCTGTATACATGAACTTTATGGTCTCCCTCAGGATGTCTTTACCTTGGAAGGAACAAAAAGGAATGTGAGAATGTGTAAAACGTGTGATTATCTGCAACATTAGGTGAAAGGGATTTAAGGCTGAAATCTGTAACTTGGTTAAGATGTTGCAAATCTATGTCAGCTCCACAGTGTGTTAGATTTTCTCTCGACTCCCTGTCTCAGTGCTGCTGTTGAGTCTTACTGCTCGAACTGTGCCAATAAATTTCAACTAGAGCCATCGCACAAGAAGTATCCTAAACAAAATTTACTGTTAACTTACATGGCAAAATCTGTTATCCTATGCTATTTTAGTGTTTAGTCTCATTACAGCAAATAAATGACCAAATAAACTAAACAGTTGTTCACAGAGGCGAGACAGTGTGACAACCAGGGACTACAACTGCAGGACAAGGGTCTCATGGCTGGTGAAGACAGATGAAGGCGTCAGCAGGCTAACTTTTGGATGCCTTGCTAACTTGTCTCCTTTCAGCTAAGTTAATCTGTGAAGAAGTGCATAACACAACTGTCCCTAAAAAATTAATCAACTCTACAGCAAAGGAACCTGCTGCATTTCTTTATTCATTGACCTCCATTTATTTTTGACAAAGCAGTTCTTTAAAACTGTGATGCGAATGAAAACTGTATAGTTAACCAAACTTTGAGAGGTTTTGTGTATTACACCTCTACCATCACCAAATATTCCCTCAGATTCTTTAAAGTGTGGGTCTGTAGCTCAGCAAGAAGCATCCAAAGCATCCAAGTATCTGTTCAGAACACCTAGCTGGAAAAGCGTTAGATAATGAAGAGGAAATGCTACTATAGCAAAAAAAAAACATACTTTTAAATATCTATTCCAACTGAAATACATCTGTTGTGACAATAAAAAAGCCATGCACAGCTGGCAGTAAACATGCTAGCAGAATAGCTTGCTAGCTCTAGCGCTGACTTGCCAACCCACATTGCAGTGGTGTGGAAAAGTAGGTACATTAACTCAAAGACTACTTAAATACAAATTTGAGCGTCTTGTATTTCACTTGATTCTACGCGACTTTACACTTGTACTTAATTATAACTCAAGGGGAAAGACACTTTTTACTTCACTACATTAATTTGACCATTTTAGTTACTAATCAAACATGCCACGGGTGTTAAAAAAACGTAAATCTTAGGTAGGCAGTTTAACTTTGAAATCACTTGGCATTAATCCCATGATAATAATCTGACTGAATACCAGACATCTGTGCCTCTGCTTGTCTCTGTTTTAAGGCTTTCGAAAATCTAGCCTGTGACATGAGACCGTTAACTGCCCGTTAACTGCGGTCAAACCGTCAAACTAGGCAGCGCTGAACATCTGTGAATCTGTGACTGCATTTCCTATTTCTCACCAATAAAGTTTTCAGAAATATATTTTGGTGTACTGTTTAGCTGTACAATGAGACAACGTGTAGCCCAGCCGCCATGTTGGAAACATTTGAGCCAAAGTGGCTGGAGCAAACCCTCTCACTTGACATGATTAATGGTTGCGTTATAGACTCGTTATAGATGCCATTAAGAGCACTAGAAGGATGCAGAGGAGCATGATTTTTCTTCACATTATCTGCCCCATGTACTACTGTCAGGATATAGTGATGGGATATGGTGTGTTCCATTTGTACTGGAAGGTCAGAATTTCCAAGTTCCCAGACAGAAATTTTAACTGGAACACACCCTGAAGTCAGATTTCCAACTAGGAAAGTTAGAGCTAAAAACCAGGTATGGCTGCCCAATGAATCAAAGGTAGTGAAAGCTGTAGTAGTATACAGTTCATTAGCATTTCTGTCCTTGTGTTTCACTAAAACAGTCATACACAGAGTCTTATCCAACTTCATTCTGTAAACATGTTGCTACGATGTTTGTATGCACAAATTACAGCGTAATGTGTTGTTTTCAACTGCTATTGACTAACCTGGCTAGAAGTGGGATTGCTAACAACAACATTCTGATTTGTCAACTTGTGCTGAAATGTGACCAACTTCATTCCCAGCTCCGACCACTGACTTCAGAGATAACTGGAATGCAGCATTATAAAAAAACCCTTTATGTCATATTTGTTAAAATATTAGTGACTGTAGCTTTACATATAAAACATATGTAAATCCATTGTAAGCTTATACAGGCTGGGCATTGTTGTATGCATGACACTATAATAAAAATGTAATTTGTTTGTGTGTATTTTGACCTTACAAAATACAATGTATTGAAGTAGATTAAACCATGTAAGAATGTAAAATAGTTAAACTAGCGCCACCAAAAACCCCAACTAAAACAATGATCGCTAATACTCACATTTACGCCAGTAGTAATTATATTATTTTATAAATTGAGTACATTGGACTAATAATACTTACGTACTTTTACTTAAATATAATTTTCACTTTACAGCTTTTATTTCTACTGAGTATTTACAGTGTTGGCAGTGCTGTGTATTGCTTCAGTGAAGGATCTGAGTACTTTGATTTGCCATCTTTGTTGTAGTCTGGACATCGTTTAAAGTATTTCTTAATGCTGTAGAGCATGACAACATGCGGTAAGTTACAGATTTTAGCTTCAAACTAATGACTTATCATAAGGTAAAGTAGGGCAGGGTCTGACCATCAGGGTATCCATACAGATTGTCCACAAAGTTGGAAATGGTGTAGTCAAATGAGGCTGCTGATATTCCGTCTTCTCCTTCACTGTCATCCACAAATTTGAGGCCCTCTCCCTGGTTGACACCCAGCAGTATGTCGTAGTTCAGGAACTCACCCTGGCATCACCATAAACACACACAGCATGAAATGACAGTGTTGCTAGGGTCAAATTCACACACCAAATACAAAGGAAACAATCAAAAGAAACAATGGGAGCGTTTACTAGATGACGTCCGCAGACATCAGCTCTGACCTGCTGCATAAGGATCTCAGGGTCATCTGGCACCACGTCCCCATCCACCACAGGCCCAAAGGCGATGTGGTAGCGTGCAGGCTGGATGTCTTGGTCCACTAGCTCCCTGAAACTCTTCCTCCTCAGGCAGTCCACCAGCTCGGCCATGTCTCCCAGAGTGCAGCCGACCTTCCTTGCCAGGATCTTGGTGTACATCATTGGTCGGTAGTTTACTGCCCAGCTGGAGATGGCAGAGCCACTCTGTGCGATGGCCCTCTGGAACAGGCCTACACAAAGAGGGACCACAAACAGAAGATATAGCTTTAAAAGAAAATCACTTATTCTCTCTCAGTTCAGCACCATTTTTTCTCCTCTGACAGGCTTTTGCTAGCAGCTGATGGGGCTTTCAAGGCCTTATGGTGTGATTGCTTTTAATAATGCATATGTTGGAGGAGGGGCAATTGTAGAATATTACATAGGAAGCAAGATGAAGTAGATATTCTACTGCTTTTCAAAGCTTGCTTTCAGTCTTTACGAACATTAGGCTAACAAAATAAAGTGCTTCCATTATACACATTGAGACAGCTGCAAGAAAGATGGTGGGATCTCCACACACAGCGCTGGGCTCCATGGCCGTGTTGGATAAAACGCCAAAGAGAGACAGAGAGAGAAAGAAAACTGCTCGCACTGTTGCACCGCTGCACTGTTATGTAAAGTGGCTTGCTGTCCCTCTGTTTTATCTGCAGATTCTGTCATTAATAATTAAGCCCCCCCATATTCTGCATGTGCCCCACCCCCGCTCCTCTCCCTGTGAAATCAATTAAGAAGCCTCTCAGCTGCAGCTCCAGCTCTACTCCTCATCTCATCTTTCCTCTGCACGCGTACACACACACACACACACACACACACACACACACACACACACACACACACACAAGCGGTACCTTTAAAAAACATTCA
>JAPZEB010000006.1:9146573-9162290 GCA_029783705.1 Chaetodon striatus
TGTGTATAAATATATAAATATAAATAACACACCATCCAGCGACACCCATGGTATAATTTGAACACTAGTCTGCTTGTGTGAGTATTTGTCTTTGTCTATGGACAGCATACGATATAGCCAACATTAGCTGGCCGCTTGACAGCAACTAACAACTTGGCTGGTACTACAAAATTATTGAAATGCTTTTCCATGTCCTCCTGAATATTTCCTGACTCAAGAAAGACAAATAGATGTGTGTGTTCTTATGCACGCACTCAGAATTCTGAGAATCTCCTTCATATGTACCTTTTTTAACCGTCCAAGGTCAGTTTGTCGGCGTGCAGGTTAACACTTCAGTAATAACATAATCTCAATTCTTGGTAAAGTATGAAGTGCCGTTCACCTTGTGAGCTCTACTCACTTTAGAGGATTAGTGATCAAACATCTGGTGGGTATTTAGGAGATCTGCCATTCAAAAACAAACAAACTAAACAGCACAGTCCTAAATATAAGTATACTGCAGTGGTTCCTGAGGTGGTGCTTTCAGGATGGGCCAAAGGCGCTGTGAGACCTATGTGTATTTTTTTAAAGTACATTTTCAATGACACTTAACATAACATAGTGAAGTGACGGTTACATGAACTATTATATTAATTATGTCTTCAAATGTATCAAAACTGATGAAAAAAACCCAGTTAAATATGCAATTGTGACGCAGTTAGTAAGGGCTTCTCTCAGTTGTTGAAAGAAGCCCAACTAATTTGTAGTAATTGTTAAGCTCTGACTCCTTTTTTCGACTGACTGGCAACAGGCCTATCACATTTTCAATCATGTCTTTCCCTTTCATAACCTTTATTTAAGGCTGTGGTTATTGAGTTTTGTCATATATGCTGAAACTGTCTCTATACACCAACAGGAGAACATGAGGCGGATAATTGAAATTGCCTCCCCTTAGCGCTTTTATGGTATTTGAAGGAATCCACCACACGTGAATGAAAACAACCTATCAGAGGTAAGCAGTCTCTAATGCAGCTCTCAGTCATTTCAATAACTGCTTGTGAACTACCATCAGACTTCCATCAAATATAAATCAAGATTCTGTTGTTACAACATTTATTTTTCATCTCAAATGTTTTCAGAAACATAATGTTGTGTTCTGCATAGCTGTAAAATGAGAAAGCTTGTGACCAGGCTGCCATTTTGGCAACAGTTGAGCAAAAAAAAAAAAAGCACCGCCAACCGACTGGACCAAACTTTCTCATTTTTCAGCTGAACAGTACGCTAAAAATATATTTCTGAAAACATCTGAGATGGGAAATAGGCAACGCAGTAACAGAATTCATATTTGATCAGCGCTGCCTTGTTTGACAGTTTAACCGCAGTCACAAGCAGTGATCGACATGATAGACACCTGCATTAGAGACTCCCTGGCTCTGATTGGTTGTTTTCCATGAGCCGCAGTAGAGTCTAGCAAATGCCATTAGGAGCACAATGAGTGGGAGGTGGAACCTGATCTTCTTCACTCACCATCTGTCTCATGTACTTCTGTGTGGATTTAGTGACAGTTTCAGCAAATATGACAAATGTTATTTTCATAAAAGTTACCAACTGTAGCTTTATTCAAGAACAACATAAATAAATAGATAAAAAGAAGAGATTACAGACCAAATCAAAAAAGTTAACAAAAAGTTGTTAACAATAACTTCTGTGTAGAAAACCCTCACATCATGTACATAAAATCAGTGGCACTGAACAAATGCTGCCTTAACTGATTGGATTTTTAGCCACCTAAAAAAGGCCCATCCAAAACAACCAATATCAGTTTAAGTGTGTGCTATATTTAAAATATTTTCACTGCTTTATCTTGCTGTCAGACAGCCTTTTAAGACAAAAAATTGAAACCGTTACATCAAAGCCACCAGACCCCATTAACAAAAACACACAGAACACAGAGTTTCTGGTCTACCACTGCCTTGATTGGTAAGTGTGTAAGGTAAAGCAGAGAAAATATTCAAATATAGCTTACACTTACACTGACATTGAAAATATGTTTTGCTGCAACCCCGTTCACAGAAGTACATTGGCTAGCTTCTGTGCTGGTAAGTTGGGTCTGTCAAAGATGATAGCATTGCAACAAAGTACATAAAATTACCACAGCAAAAATGTCAGACCACTGTCTTTAACTATATTTCTTATGGCTAAGGCTGAATATAACAACAAGTTTGCCAATTTTTAATTGGACATATCTCCTTCTACCTGAAAGTGATTGTTGTTAGTGCAACGCCATGGTAATTCGGTCAATAAAGGGATGCCAGGGTTTAAAAAAATGTGGCAAAACTGGCAAAGACCACACTCTCTTTAGTCTGGGCTGCACTGAAACATGTTATTAATGCCTCTGCTTAGATTAACCATAATTTCATTCCTTAAACGATGTAAAAATATTACATGAATGTCATTAATATGATGATGTAACAGTCATAAATTTGGGTAGAGGAGGTCATGATGTTTAACTGAACCTTAAGTTTTACATATAAGAGTAGCTGTCTTTTTAGATTTAAGAGTAATATATATGTATTGTATATCTATTCCCAATGCCGTGTCCAGACAGGATTAGTTTTTATTGGACAGGGACAGTTTTGTCAGTGCAGTCTCTCGTGGGATGACATTATTTGGGATTATTTCAGAGCTTGTGTCCCAAGGTGAGTAATGGTTTCATGGCAAATAACCTCCTGTTTTCATCCATCTGTTGACTCTAGCGATGTCCAGATTGACAATCTAGTTTTCTGTCAAATTACTCAATCTTTGCAGTTTTTGCATATTTATTGAAAACCACAATATTGTTACAAATAGTGGACGACTCATTTCTGAATATTGCATCCCTTCACTTGGGGGAATATTATTGCCATGTTTTTTTTAAAATCTGTTTTAGGCTGTTCATTGAAATTACTTACATGCTCTGTGAAGAAATACACTACCCACACTGTCCTGAAACGTTAATCCTCTGTGAGCAGGGTATATGACTGCTAATGTGACAATGACAGTGAAAGAACCTTACCCTCGGAGTGGTGGGAGAGGATGAGAAGGTTCACACAGGCGGCACCAGCTCCCGAGCCAAAGATGGTGATTCTCTCTGGGTCTCCTCCAAAGTGGCCAATGTTTTCATTGAGCCAGCGCAGGGCCTGGATCTGGTCCAACAAGCCATAGTTCCCCTTAGCAGACTGGTCCCCTGTGCTCAGAAACCCTGCAGGGTAAATTACAACAAACACAGGGAGGAAAAGAGAAAGAAAGTACAGATTATGTGCAGAAAGGGCAGAAATTCAGGAGCACAGGATAATATAATCCTATGCGTTTACTGCCTTAAAAAAATATCCCGCATAAACAGAGGATAGCATCCTGTCATTGTCAGGAACTTCTCAGCCTCCAACTCAATGCAAGTCTAAGGAGATTTTTCAGAGAAAGCTTGCCAAATTACTAATTTTTAATACCCACGCTGGAAATACAACACAGTTAAGAGAACTTGTCAGCAGGGAGAGGAGGAGAGCAACAGAAGGCATGTTTCACCTAGTTCCAGGACACACATTTACACAGTAGGTGCACACCCACAACAAGATAAAATAAACTGAACAAAATGTCACACACACAGGCTCACACACACGCACACCATTCTTTGTTCTTATGAAAGTGAATTACAGTACATTACATGTGTTTCAGATAGTATCAGGATATTTCACAGTGCAAAAAGCAGAGCCTTTCAAATTCTTGACGGTATGACTGATTTCAATACCCAGAATGATTTCAGTAAACTGCATACTCCTCAGATTAGTGGCTGTCAGGGCAGAGGACATGATGGAAAAAAAATACAAACTCATCTCTTTAGTGTCTCATATCAACAGTGCTGCTTAGTAGTAAATACTACTTGATTTCTTTTAATTTTTTGTGCACCTTTTGTCCTAAAACTTTTGATTTTCAGTTCAACCTGCAATTACTACTTTTTCTTTTTAGGCAAGAGAGAAGAAGAAGAAGAAGAACAAGAAGAAAAAGAAGAAGAAGAAGATATACTTCACTCATCCCTGACTCTATTGTCATGTACACACAATCCCGAAATACACACATATGCTCAAACAGGACCTATACATGCATTAGGTGGAGAGACGTCAGAGTGAGGAGGCTGCTCATGGACAGGTGCCCTGAGCAGTTGGGGGTTTGGTGCCTTGCTCAGGGGCACCTCAGCGGTGCCCAGGAGGCACCCAGGAGGTACCGTTAAGCTCCAGCTACCGGTCCATGCTATTTGGTCCAGACGGGACCTATGGACTGATCTACTGCTGCTGCAGAAAAGTTGCAAACTGACATATTGACATATTTTCACCCTTTGAAGTCATAATTAAGCCTGTCACAACAGCTAAGTTTGTTTGACGATATATATTGTCCCATAAATAACTGCACTAGAACATATTGTCATTTTGGGATCATTTTATGCCATTGACACTACTACTACTACTTCTACTACTACTAATAATAATCATAATAATATATTCTGAAGAATATTCAGACATTGAGATTGAAATATGAACTTTTTTAACATGTTTTTTTTTTATTTATTTTGAAGTATTTAACACCTATTGCTACTCTGGGAACACTGCATTTACCTCCATAATCCGACCAGTGTGCAGCAGTTGGCTCCTGGGAATGGATGGCCTGGAAACTGGGCGGTTTGCTGGTGGACTTACAGAGTGGAAGATAAAGGTGTTAGAGGGTAAAACTACAAACAAATGTCTTCTGGCTCATTGCCAGGGACTGGACAGCTAACGACTATCAGGACTGACTCTTTCATTCCAAAGATGCAGTTGCAGGCTACCAGTAAACTACACTGTGTTGTCTTTGTCATTGTTTTATTTTTGTTGCAGAAGGAAATGCGGGTGGAGACAATAAAAGAGAGAATTGCTGCACCCAAATCTTATAATAGTTGGGATAACCCTGCTGTTTATTGTAACTTTTTGTTAGCTAAAATGTGATATTTTTATGTAAATAGATAATATTAGACAATATTATATCGTACAATAAGTCGATAATGTAATTTTTTGACAGACCTTTTTATAATCTTTTTCATCATTCATTTTCATTCATTTTCTGTAACCACATATCCTGTTGGGAGTCGTGGGAGAACTGGAGCCTATCCAAGCTGACATTGGGCGAGAGGCGGGTTACACCCTGGACAGGTCGTCAGATTATCACAGGGCTGACACACAGAGACAGACAACTATTCACACTCACATTCATACCTATAGCCAAGTTAGAGTCACCAATTAACCTGCATGTCTTTGGACTGTGGAAGGAAGCTGGAGTACCTGCAGAAAACTCACGCTGACACGGGGAGAACATGCAAACACCACACAGTAGTGCTATCCCCTTTAATCATAACAAAGCCAATTTCTGGCACTATTTATGACTGGTAATTAGCCTTCAGATGTTTTACATTCAGTTATCTCTCTTCATAATAGTCTACACAGTCAGTATTTCTGACAGAGCAGCAGCTCAAAGGGAGTTTTAATAGTTATGTCATTTACATGTCAAGATGTACAGCTCTATAAAGTGCTATCATGCTAACTGTCAGCTAAATTAGTATGGCTGAATAATAAATATGTGCAGTATACACACCATATATCATTAAACACAAGGTCCTGGTGTCACAGTCAGTGCGCCCACATAAACTATATGCGTAATGATGTGTCTCTCTCTGGCTTAAGCCCACGTTTGAGTGTTTTTGGTGAAGGCTGTACAAATGATTCTAATTCAGCAAGTTTCCTCGCGTGGGAATTAAAAAAAGACACAAGTGACTGAACTAAGCAGCATAATTCTAAAGGGCAGTTGGAGCGAGTGGGACAGCCATAAAGCACAGTATAGGGAGTGCACAGGGACAGATGGTGAAAGAGGACAGTCAGCATGTTTTGAAGTGTGTTGAACAACAAATTAAGTTTTATTGTAGATGATTATAATGTAAGTGATGATGATGGTAGCAGCAGTGATGATGATGATGGTGGTGATGATAACCTGCCAAATTGACCTCTCTACAATAATCAGTGTGACACACACATGTGTCACTCCACACTATAGTTAACAACACTCAGCGTGCCTGGAGTGTTTTTGGTGGGTTCTCCTGGATTCATTATGATTCATATCGCAGAGTGTCATCCAAATTCTTTGCTGTTTGTCATTTGCTTTCGTTCACATTTGGACAGTGCTTATGAATACAAGAAACAAATGAATAATGCTCATGTATGTATATTATGTATATATAAATATATTTTCATAGGGGTAGAGTAGGGTGCCTGGTGTCTCATTAAGATTATTTTAGATTGGTACAACCCTGGTCAACAGTTAAAGCCAAGTACATTTGTAAAATATCTACCAGTTGTGACATTGTTGTGATGGCTGATATTGTTTTCCCCTGGTGAGTCTTTGTTTGAGTGTGTCATCATGCTGAAATGTGGTCCAGGTGACACCAATTGTAGAGAGAACTACCACAGCAGCTGCTCTGAGTATTCTGGCAGGTGTTTATATGTCTGTCTGTCTGTCTGTCTGTCTTTCTGTGGACAGATTTTCTCAAAGCAATAGTGTTGCAACTGTGCAAGGTGGAGTCACAAAACTTAAGGGGTTTTTAGTTCAGATCACAATGAAGGCCAAGTTCAAAGATGGGAGTGGTCCAAACCGGGGGGCCGGAAGTAGGGGTGTAGGAAGTACATACGGGGCCATCGCCTCTCTACTTCATGCCCCTGGCTGACATTCATTGTAATTCACAGATCGCTGTATTTTTTTTAATTTTTCATTTCATTTTCTCCTTGTTTGGGATGTTTATGGGCATGTTCCCCCACAGCGCTCTGGTGAGGTTGGGGCTTTATTAAAAAGTAGCCACCAGGTGCCAGACTGTTAGCAGCAGGTGTCCAAGAAAAATATCACTGAAAAAATGCAAATATACTGAGATTAAATGTTAAATGATAGTGGATCTGGAGTTGGCTTTTACTTTTGCTGGGGAGCATGTTTGCAAACAGAAACAATCCTGCATACTATACCTTTAAGTAAGACTGTTAGTTGCAAAATATGCAACCACTAACAGTGACCCAGTCTTAAGGGAACAATCATCTTTCTCTTACCTAATGATAATGAGATAATGATCATGAGGAACCACAGTTTGATTAAAATGTGATCTAGATTTAACATGATATCTACATTTATACGAAACCAAAGCTACTTGCAGCTTCCATCATACAGTCATTAGTGTTGGATTTTCAGAAACATAGAAATCATGTTACTTTAAATCATATCAGTGCTGCAATATTACCTTGAAAGGATCACTCCCAGTAATGGAGATATAGTTTGCATGTTATTGTGTAATTGTATTATCCTTAGATCATCCCAGCAATTGACTAGCTCTTACCCTGATGTGACTCTGACCTGGTAACATATCAGCACTGACCTGTGCCACTTATCAAAACCATTGGCATGTGAAAAGTGTCTGCTCCGTGGCTGCCCGGCCGATTGCTGAGCTGCCTGCCACAGTTGCCTGGCAACTGTCCAGAGCTTCAGGCGAAATGATATGGACGGACACTCACAAAAAGCACTTGCATACACACATTCAAGCCCCTCCATATTCAAGTACACAAACAGCTGCATGCATGCGCACACAAAAACAAAGTTAATGCACACGCGCAGTTGAGAGCATGAACTAGCACGCTAGCTCAAGCTAGCGCCTCCTGTCGCTCTCTCCGCAAGGACAACATGAAGAGAGGAAATTTGGTTTATCTTCCACCATTGAAGATAAGTCAAACAAGTTCCCTCTTCTTCTCTTTCAGTAAGTTTTCTTTCTGATCCCTCCCCCTCCCCCCATCTGCTGAGTTGGGCTTCCTACTGACTTAAGCGCTGAGAGCAGCAGTTTATGAGGCTGAACTCATGCATATTCAACACTTGCTTTAGGTAACGGCCAAGGAACTGTGAGGAGAGTCATCAACCTCTAAGTAAAGATACAGGCTGGAGACAGGGAAATGAGTGGATGAAAGAAAACAGAGGAGTGGTGAGCGACTGATGGAGGGAAATTTAAAACAGAAATATTTACAGTATATTGTATCACGCAGAGTGTCCTATAAAAAGTCCCTCCAGGACCATCTGATAATAAGTGCTGCTTCCTCTTATAAAGCTTTCCTGTCATCGTTGGGAAAATCTTTCAAAAAAGTGTATCTTATGAAATCATGAAAGCATAATGCACTGAATGCAAACAATGGTAGGAGCACTTAGTGTTTCTCTAATGTACACTGATGAGATGAGTCATGGTAAAAGCCATTATTCCTTATTGATATTGTATTGCATCTGCAACTGGAAGCTGTATTCGTATAGATAAACAGACATGCATCTGAAGGATACATTTTAAGACAAGAGAGGCCAAAAGAGGGCCAGCAGCTCCACATCAAAAGGATGTATGCAGTATTTTATGCAGTATATTTACTGTGCTGAAAAGCTTTATTCAGTTCATCCTCTGTTGTCAACCAGCTCTGTAAAAGACTGCACCGCTCACAAATCCACAGTCCAGAACTGAAGTGCGGTCAGTCATCTGACTGTTTGACTACTGAGACGGGAACATGCATCTGCAGAGTAATTTTCAGGACTGAACAGAATGACTGCAGTGGGTCACTGAACATATTTCTGTGAACAGAGAAGAGAGAACAAGAGGAGAGGGAGGGGGTGGGGATGGGGATGGGGGGAAGTCGGGAAGGAGAAAGGGATAAAAAAAAATTCCAGAGACACAAGACAGGTATTAAACCGAATATTGCCCAAAGCTACTGTCAGATCCTAAATGACAGAGAGGTGAAAGGAATATATTGAAGGGCATATTATATAATTTCCCTGTGACGTCACACAGGAGATGATTAGAGATGTCAAAAATCAGAGGAAAGATATTGCCTTTTTATACGCACAGAAAAAGTGACTGAAGAGAGGAAACAAAGCAATGTGACTATGAGTCACAGAATTAATCAAGCAAAAGTAGAGGCACTATTACAAAATAGGAAATAAAAACCTTAGCAGATGGTGAATGTCTCGGGCACAGTGAAGACTAAAGAATCTGTTTTGATGATTGAAAAAAAAAAGAAGTGGATTTGATTTTTCAGTATTGTGCAGCAACCTTGGGGATTATCTACTGTGGATGAAAGTAACTGTGGATAATTATTACAGGCAGAATTGACATGACCTTTCTCTGTACCGTATGCAGTACAGATAACATTAAATTTGGAAAGGTTTTCAAAATTTTTCTGTCAGTACACACTGACTCTGATGTGACAAGTTAGTAAATCCTGTTACAGGCGTCTTTACAAAATGCGCAGCATAATGTCACATTCTCACAAGAGTCTAAGTGAACTAAAGACTGTACGCAAATAGTGAAAGTAGCCACTGTGACATCACCCACTGGTTCATTGACCTTCGTTTTGAAGCCTCCAGTTTGGCATTTTGGCCATCCCGATATAGGATTTTTGAAGCCAGAAGTCCATATTTGGATGAGATCAGGTTGAGCTAACCCTAATGCTAGCTGCTAGCTTGTTTAGCAGGATGCGTTTACGGCTATAGTTAAATGGGACAATGCTAATGCTAATTTTTGCTAGAGAAAAACAGTCTTAGAATCATTAAAACAAAAAATATTAACTGAAAAAACTGAACATAGCTGAAAGTTTAGGCAACAAAAAGCAGATGGTTAAGTTTTGAAAAAAACATCATGGTTTGGCCTAAAATCTGTTTGTTAATAACAGTATGTAACATCATGTGCATATGTCAAATGACATACATTTTTATTAAAACCACTCCATTGACTTTTGCTTTCACGCAGGGTCAACAGGCTGATAGGTGAAAGTCCAGAGTTTGTTTGACCCATCTACCTCCTTCCCCACCCACCCTATGTGGACTCTCTTGCTCTTTTTATACCACATTAGCTGCCCACATGGTCAAAAAATACTGCCGCATGGTGAGTCTCTCTCCAATGCCAAAGGTGCCTGAGTGTTTCTGACACCTACAACCTCTGACCAAGCGTCTGTATTTGATGTGTTCGCAGTAAGGCCAAGTTCCTATAGCCTACTGAATCTGAGGTTACACCATGGTTACGTTACCTAACCAGCACTGTCACTGTGGTAGCAATTTGTTAATGGACAGCACCCACCTGTCTCTCAAAGTGACCACGCCCCTAATTATGCATAACTTTTAGCCTTAATAAAATTCAAAGGCTGAGGCTATGAAAATTCACCCCTGTACAGTTGTCATGTGCGGGGATACCAGGCTGTAATCATGTTTATTTCTGCTGTAAATTTGGGCAATTTAACATGGGGGTCTATAAGGACTGACTGGCTTTTGGAGCCAGCCTCAAGTGGCCATTGGAGGAAATGCATTTATTTACACTTTTTGCATTTTTAAGCGCTGGAGGTTGCCACTTTATGTCAACAAACATGTCATCTGAATCATGAGTATATCTGCTACATAAAATGGGTGATTTTTGATGATAACATTGTTCAGTCTTGCTTGAGATCAAAAGTCTGAAGCATTGCACCCCCTTGAAGCTGCTTTTTTTTTGTTTTCATAAAAAGCTGTTTGATCATTTCCATTCTTTGATCCAAAGATCTTCTGCAGAACTTCTTGCACATGCTTGTTGGATTATCACCATTTTTACACAAACCTGTTAAGTCTCCTTGTTGGCACTGGAAGTTAAATCTGAAGACCTGCTGGCAGGTCCACTTCAATTATGTATCACTCTGTATGTCAAGTATACCCAGAAATGAAATGATATTGTAATTGGGCTTTCTCCCGCTGAACTAATGTCGTTTCAGCACACCGCCCATAGGCTTCCAATGTCATTGTATTTATTACCTTACTTATCTCACTCAATTTTTATTCTCAAAGGTCCATTCAAATGGTGCCAAGCTGTGCAGTAAAACCAGGCTGTCATGCAAATTTGAAAAGCAATGCTTCAAACATCACTCTGACACAAAGACGTTTTCAAAGCTTTTTAAAGAAAGTTCCATTTCAGAAACAACTTATCACAGATGAAAATCTCAGTCAGTGAGAATTTAAAACGGATCAAATTAAATGAATTAAAACCCTTGAAACAGAGCCTTGTTTGCAGACAGAACTCTGAATCACAAAGCTAAAGGTTCAGACATTAAGCTGTTTTAATAATTAATATGTGCTAATTATTCACATTTACGGTTGCATGTATGCATTCAACTTGCCACTTAATAGTTAATGTTCCATATCTCTTTGCAAAGTGTATGTAATTGTACATTAATTGCATTGATACTGATAATACATTTATTTTAAAGTTACTGGCGAGTGCAGATTTTCCAGCGTGTGGCTTGGAACATTTTTTAGTCTACATTTGCTCAAAATTCAGGCAAAGTGGCACCATTAAAAGTATGCTGAATTAGCTGCCAGCAGCTCCTCTTTGCAATGTACCCATGGATGTATATACAGCTACAGTATTACTGAATTACTTTGATAGTGATTAAAACTTAAAAAGTGACTCTTCTTAGGTGATTTCTGGCATTACCAGGAGTCTTTTCTCTATAATTCCTAAGTATAGTTGATATTTGAGGTAGTGGAGTATCTTGAAGACCTTGACCTTTTGAGTCTGATTTTGACACTTTCTGTGGCGTGTTAGATGTCGAGCATCGAGTATGACTAGCTGCATTAATTATCTTCCTTGTATTTGATTGGTCCAGCTGTGCAGCTGGCTGCCAGCCTGGGAGGCAGATTGGTGTCAGCTTCAGTCAACATACCTATAAGTCATTAGTGCTCAATGTGAACTTTGCCTATATGATGGAAGCAACTGTTCTTGGCCTCCAGCATACACAATTTTACCATCACATTCATCATCACACCCCCTCATCACAGTATACACAATCACACTTACAATAATGCCAAGATAGCTGACAAAGTATGGAGCATATTGTAGCCAAAGGAAATACGTTGTTTCATATGTTTAAATTTAACTCAGAAAATCTTGGTTTGCATGATTATGTTTTTCTATGCTGTCATCAAAGTCATGATGGCAAAATGTGGGGAAACAAGTGATTTTTTTTTCAGTGTAACAGTGCAAACAAGTGACAAAATAGACAAAAGTGTAACACAATATACAACCATTAACATAAAATGTGTAAAACAGATGTTGTGATTTGAGCATAGCACAGATTTTTAGTTGTCTTTGTGAGTGGGAGTTCTGTAAGTGTTTGTATGTATGAAGTGTGTTGTGCAAGTGTGTCTGATATATTTATGAATAATGGGAACCAAAGGGATATGCAGGTATGTGCTAGGAGGAGGAGGAGGAGGAGGAGGAGGAAAAGGAAGAGAAAGAAGAGTTAACGATTGCTTGCAGAGTGGGAAGATTGTGTCTCCGAGCGGAGAGTGGGAGGTGTGTTTCATTTGTATTTAGGGACAGCTGAGTTGTGAGAAGGCACCAGGCTGAAATTAATTGACAGCAAAATCTATGCTGGCTAAAAATAGTGTTATGTCATATTTAAAGGGATGTTTTTGAGGCAACACAATTTGAAATGATTCCCAAAACTCTCTGGGCTAAGTAGTATTTGTGGATACTGTTTGACTTGACTTGTACTAAAGATGGTTTCATGTGCATGGGCTTATTTGATATATATAAATTCTGTTTATTAACTAAAGGATAAAATGGCGTTTACAAGTGTGTCACAAACAGGATACATGAGCACATTATATTTGGATACATCATTTTTAATTCATCCATCCATACTTGATGGCCAAACTAACTCAACACCATACAACAAACTGAAGTGAATACATTTTTCTTTGCACTTTGTGATTTTAAGAATAGCAGTAAAATATAAATCTGTAGTTATTATTATGAGCAGTAACAATATTAAGTATAAATATTATGGACAGTTTTACATTTCTTAACCTAACCAGAAAAAATCAATTTATTTTTAATTTAGCAACATAAGCTGGACATCTGATCGTTTAAAAGGTAAAGCTGCTCTAATCAATATTTTACATCAACAATGTATGAAATGCCTCTCTTTAATGTAAAAAAGGTGGCCTGTAGTAGTTAACCCTCAAAGAATTTGTTCCCCTTGGCTATACTGAGCAATTTTAGTATCTTTCAGCTCATTGTTTTGGTTTTGCAGCCAGCATCTTTACTGTTCTGGTTCACTCTTACTGTTTAAAGCAGCAGCTGGCAGCTGTTTCCAATGAAAATGGTCTGATAAATTCCCTTTATCCTTCCTGCCCAGCACCAAATGACAGACTAACGACTAGCTGGTGAACGTAGTGGAACATTTAGCAGCTAAAGAGCCACATATGTTCTTCGGGAGTTGGTAGAGACCAAAGCAGAGCTTAAAACACATTTGTGTACGGTCACAAACACAATTCTAAATGAATGCTAACGTTGCTCTGTCTCTGCTGGATCTGTAAATAAGCAAATACGGGTTAGCTATAACAACTTTAAGAGGTGCTCAGTGTTGTGAGTGCTAAAGTTGCCTGTTGAATCAGTGCTCATTCAAAGAAAAGTCAGCATTGCTCAATGTCTGCTGGAAGTGCCAATAGGCAGCTGTTTATTAACACATTCACCATAAAAACTCATTATGTGTCAGTGTTGTGTTTACAGCTCGTTGTTCCTCTAAGCGGTTGATCAACAGACCAAGGATCAATGAGACCAAGAATCAATAAGACCACCAGTATTGATCTATGTGGATGTTAGCATGGACAAATGATGACTAATTTTCAGAACATTTACAGCAAAATTATTAGTTTGTTTTGAACTCATGCAAAACCTGCTTTTCATATCTCTGAGACAAAAGTTATAAGTAACTGAGTTATGCTGAGTCACAAAGTATCACCCAACACAACTGTAAATATCAAAAGTACATTTTGGCAGGATAAAAACCAATTAAATGTTGTATTCATGACTCCTTTTGTCATTTACTTCTACATAGTAGGGGTGGGAAAAATTTAATTCACTCAGGTATTGCCATTTTTTTTCTGACAACAACATAAACAACGTACAGACTCATTTAGGTGCAGAGCCTCTGCGTGTATTTTCTTGTTTTTTTCTTTGTTGTGTTCGGTTCGTTATTGGGCATGTTGGGCAGGTGAGGTTGGGACTTAATGAAAGGTGGCGACCAGGTGCCAGACTATAAGCAGCATACATCCGAGAGGAAGACACACAAATGGTGGACACATTGCAGAAAATAACGCATACAGAAATGAGAGTGAATCTGGCTTTAATTTTTGCTGGTGATACGTTTACAAACCAACAATTCCTGCATAGTATACCTTTACTACCTGAATTGATGCAAATTTATTGTTGTACTCTGTGAGTAAAGTGATGTTATAACCATTTAAGAAATAAAGCTGTAGTGACACTCCCAGCCAGATCATCAAACTTTCTGTTGCTGCCTTTACACATCCTGCTGTGACCTAAGGCACTGGTCGATAAGCTGCACACAACTCTACAATGACAGCTGATTTTACCCAATTTAAATGTTAAAAAAAATAACAACCATACAATACTAAAATAAACACCTGGAGGTCAATGTTGATACTGTGGTGGCTACCACAAAAAAGTCAAGGTATGGTTAACACTGCACTGGCTTATTTAGCAGGGACAGCTGATTTATTTTGTTTAGTTTAATTTTACTTGAAAGGTGTATATTTTTTAATTAATTCTACTGTGTATGCACATTTTATTTACCACTTTCTATGCAATAAAAGTAAAAGTTAGCCAGACTGACTAACACGTGATGTGCATTATTTTTCGGAAATATGCCTCATGACATACAGTCTTTAAAAGTCTATGTTTCAACTCTAAACAAAGATAGCAAAACACCAAAATATTGGCTTGTAAAACTTGTAGAATTGCAATAGGTAAAGATTTGTAAAACATATCAAATCACCCAAGTATGGAACTGAGAGATAAGCTTATTGTCCTAGCCCGATGAAATAGGTTACTCTTGCTCTCTTGTAAAGTCAAAAGCTGAAATTGAGAAGAAGGTGCAGAGAAACATCTCCAGAAGAAGCGTTTCATCTCTCTTCCTGAGGTGAAAAATGTTCTCACTCTCAGAGCCCACGATGGTGGGCCTTTCCCCAGAGTTCATTAATTAGTTAATTAGTTAATTAGTCTGAACAGATGGCTATGCAACACAAATCAGAAGGCTCTGTGGGCCTGGAGCAGGAGGAAGGTAGGAGAAGGTGAGCCGAGGAGCAATCTGGAATCTCAACTGTCACCAAACCTCTGAACCAGGCTGTGTGCAGCAGACATTTTCTCCTCATTCACCCATTTTACTCCACAACGACAGACAGGGCGAATCATAAATTAATAAGAAAACTAAATCACTTGCTGGAAAATGACATGAGTATGTGTCGTCGTGGGGTGAAAGCACAAGGCGTTAAACCACACGGGTGCTGTGGTCACACTGCAGGAGCATTTATTTGAATGAATACTTTGCATCACTGCAGATTTAAAAAAGCATTTCTGACGGTTTATTTTTAGACTGTTCCCATCTCCCCCCTTCTGTTTCCTTTTCCCTCACTGTCTCTCTATGATTCTCCCTCGCTCATCTGTCTCTATTCCCCGCTCTCTCTTCTTCCCTTATTCCTGACTACCTATCACTCTCTTAAAGGCGCAGGCATTGTATGAAATGAGGATGGCATGTGTAAGCTCCCATGTGTGTAAGTACAGGATAATACATA
>JAPZEB010000006.1:9168772-9190325 GCA_029783705.1 Chaetodon striatus
CTGGAGGAAGTCAAACAACATTGATCTGTGCACAGTGCGATGACACACAGCTGGTTGAATATCAGCAAAGTTTCCCTACTTCCCTTCACTAGTTCCTGTACAGCAGGGTCGGTCTTCAGTGTTATAACCATTAATAAAAGCAGCATGTGTATATGTTCAGTGGGCTATATCTTCAGTAGCTAGCTAGCTAACCCTACACTTTTCAAGGGTTGATTTTGGTTTTGGAACAGGGAAGAAATGTATTACATTTTCTGACGACGAGTATCATTAATACACGACGTTCCCTAGGCACAACATTCAGCTCCAAATTCACAAAACCAGCCTGAAAATGAAGGAAATCTGAAATAATTGCATTAGAGTCAATAGAGCACAGCTGTGTTGTTGTTGGACCCTTATCTGAGCCGGTCTGATGCTATGTTATGATTGGCCAGTCTCTGTCCAGGGGCGGGACTTAACGGAGGGGCAGTTGTCCCTCTCAGCTCTCTTACAGTCAAGATGGCAGTTAAGATAACCAATGTACTCATACTGTTCCTAACTTTAGTGGGTCATAATCATAGACTGTATAACATCAATGGAGGTAGCCACCAAAACATCACCCTTACGTTTGTGGACTCCTGTTTTGGTATTTATTTATTTATTTTGGCAATTTGGCATTTTGACCATCTTGGACTTTTGGAGCCAGGAGTGATCATATTTGGACGAGAGGCTGTAGCTGTGGAGGAGCAGGGGATGGATCTGACTGACAAGCTGAGGACACTGTCAGCAGATGGCCTGTCACTCAAAGTGGCCCACCCTTAATTATACATAATTTTAAGCCTTAATAAAATGTAAATGGGTGAGTTAAATAAAAATTCATCAGCCATACAGTTGTCACGAACAGGGAAATTAGCTCTAGAGACCAAAACTGTCTTTTGTACCAGGTTGTAAACGTGTTTATTTCTGCTGTAAATTTGGGCATTTTAACACTGGGGTCTATGGGGACTTACTTGCTTCTGGAGCCAGCCTCAAGTGGCCATTAGAGGAACTGCAGTTTTTGGCGCTGCCGCATTGTATGTCAGATTTTGAGTCCGATCAAAGGCCAATTGTGTCCTGCAACAGACTGTAAGGCTTCTTGTTTTCAGCTGAGATGATTTCTGGAAATGCCTTTTGCTACGTCATTATGTTGTGGCTTGTCATGGAGATAACAACATAAGAGTATATTACACTTATTTGGCATCGCAAAGAACCAGGTCTACATTAACAACAATGCATCTTCACTGACATTTGGGTTGGAAATTCTAGTAGTGGCTGTTGTAGCCCCGAGCCTCTGGCAGAGATGAGGAGCAGGCTACAGAGGTCCGGTAAACTCATTTCCTTTAACCTTCACACCCCCCCTTTTTTGTTTATTTTCATTTTCAAACTCATTCAGGCCCAGCTGATGGATTTATCACATTTTAGACAGCTCCCTCTGGTACAACAAAATGCTTTATAGTACTTTTTTCACATAGTCAGTAGAACATCTGTAAACAGACTTTGATGTGTGAAATCTGTGGAGCTACCCTTTAAATTTGGTCCTGTCAGTTGGCAGTTTGTGTGTTTTTTTTCTTTTTTTTTTTAGATGCAAAGCACTTTGTTCTATTCTGTTCTACTGTTGAGTTAGGGACTGATGGGGGAGTTTCTACTCTTGTGTTTACATCTGTTTCACAGATTGTGCCTTTAATAGGAAGCCCCCTTTTCAAGGTAGCCACTTGACCAGAAAATGTATTTATCTATCTTTATTTTTGATTTGAGTGAAATGGGATTTTATCGCTGTACGAGACAGTAACAATCCAGCAACTTGCCATTTTGATCGATCAACCATAGTGTTAGCTTTTAACAATACAGCCCTGTTGAGGTTTTCATAGAGCTCCAGTGCATTTAAGTTGTAATCATACAGTGTTACAGGACATTAAGGTCATTACTGTATGAAGCAGAAGCAGGAGTAAGTCACACATGTGCAAGTCCCGAGTTGCTGTGGTGAGAATCAGGCAAGTCAAGTCGAGTCCCTGTTTTTGAAGCAAGTCACAAGTCAAGTCATCTGAAATTCTGATTATCTGGTCTAACGTTAGCTTTCTAACTAATGTTTGACTAGCCAATAAGCTAATACACCCCCCACTAGCAGAGCAGGGCTGCTATTGTGACTATTGACCTGTTGCACACTTTGGTACGTTTTTTCTCGCACTTCAGTATTTATTTGCGACAGTTTCACACTATTGTATTTTATGTGCACTATTATACTACTTTTTTTTATTGCACTTTAATTATTATCTCCTGGGCTAGTGCAACTTTAAGGAGCTTTTTTCTTTCATTCTTATCTGTCATTATAAAGTTGATGTATTTATTTTGCCCAGTGGTCCTGATTGTACAATCATGTTATTCAAATCTGCGTCTTGCTGTACTACATGGGTGTCTACTGTGTGTCTTGTTTGTATATGATTGTTGTATCTGTTATGCACTATGTGCCCAAAACAAATTTCCCATTTGGGACAATAAAGTTTATCTTATTTTATCTTATCTTATCTTATCTTAAGAAGTTAGTTAAAAAGACACATTCATCTACCTTCCTTTGTAGATTTTATGGTGATGGATGAAGTTGGATTTCGTGGTGGTCATGTTACTGATTTTTGAGCTGCGGCTCTTACATACCCCTGTTCTCTTTGTACACAGTCACTGACAACATAATATTAGTCCAAATATTATTTTTGGACTAGCCCCTTGGTCAGCCATTTTCTTGTCGGTTGCAAGATTTGCCTAATTGCACTAGAAATCACCCAATAATGTTTCAAAACAAAAGGCACATACTCAATATCTAGGAAATGCAAATATTTAAAACAGCCATGTCCTTCTGAATTATTCAGAATCAAACAGAGGTGGGCCCAAGTCATTGGTTTGCAAGTTCCAAGTCAAGACCGACAAGTCATTATGCACTTTTTACCAAATGTAATGCAAAAAAACAACTAATTTACAAAAATCATTACTGCTCATCAAAATTTGTATTTATTTGTTAAAACAAATATGTTGAAAGTTGTTGAGACTCCATTTGTAATTTTCAACCTGCTGTTTTGCCTTCTGTAGTTTTTTTTTGGACCACCATGTAGTTTTCTGTACGCAGATGAAATGTGGTATCAGTCTTTCCAACTGGTAAGTCATGTAACGTTAGTTCTTTAGGGTAGTAGATCATCTGGAGAATTAAGCGTTGACTTGCTGAGAGTTATGAGTCTTAACGTTCATATATTCAGGTGATGAAGGGAAATACATTTATTTGTGGTACACTTTTTAAATAAAATACTTTTTTATCTTTGGGCTTGAGGCATTTTCAAGTTGAAAGGCTCAAGTCCGAATAAAGTTATGAGCCATTGGTTCCTGTCATGTGACTTGAGTCCAAACCTCTGATATCAAGTCTATGTCAAGTCTCAAGTCATAAATAACAAGCTGAGTGTTTTATCCCTGTTAGTCAAGCAAACCTTGAGTCCTCAAATTTGCGATTCATCTTCACAACTCTGGTATGAAGTGCATAATTACAAAAATAAGCAGTGTTCTTTTACTCCAAAACTAACTCTTTTTGTTAGACTTTCAGTTTTTGTGAAGCGTTATGCTGTGAGTAAAAGAGAGAGTAAAAAAGACTTTTTTCCTAATAAGTCAGACCTTCCGAAACCTTGGGAAAGTTAAAAGTTGTAACTGAAATATTTGCTAAGCCCAATAGAGGCCTGAAGTAAGCTGAAAAAAGGAAATAAAAATTCATTCATTTTGGAATAAAAGATAAAAAGCTCATGCATACCTACAATGCCTTAATGAAAGGTGGATATACGGTCCACGTTGTGTAAAAGAAGAAAACTTGTAGCAGTTTATATCTCATCACTTGTACGCACTTTATTCTGACAACATTTTGGGGGGCTTTAAACTTCCATCAGGTAAGCTTGTAATATTGTTAAGAAAACAAGACACATAGTATTGGTTTTTTGGTGAGAAGGCATTTGTCTGGCTAGGCGACCTCTGGTGATATAAAAACCTGAGGACATGACACCCATTTGCATGAGATAACCACTTCTGTGTGACAAAGTATAATAAAAGACTGCCAATTAAAAAACACGGACACAGAGTTGGATGTGTGTTGAAGTTAGGGACATGGTACAATGATCTGAGGGGCCTCAGCACAAACAGTGGGGTGATTAGGGGTGCAGGGTCACAGGGTGAAACTGTTTCACTCAGCCCAAATCCAAGGCTTATATGGCCAACAAGGAGCTCACTGTCTTTCCTGCCTGCCTCCAAAACACTGGCACATTATTCACTCCTCTCTTTTCCACCTAACTTGATACTATCCTCCTCAATATCCACCCCCACCTCACTTCTATTCTCAATGTAATGTCTTACCTCCCAATAGAAACTGCATACTTTCTGCTTTTCCATTATTCTGCTCCTCTCTCATTCATTCTCTTATGGAAATCTCAATTGATTTGGGCGTAAAAGTTTCAGCCTGACTCAGCACTTGAATATATTTTTTGCATCCAAACCCACGCCCGAGCAATGCAGTCTCTTGCAAATAACATTCAAAAACAAGATGCTAATAATAGTTTTCCCAACAATGTTTGGGAACCTGTGTCCGATCCAAACCTGAGCAATTAAGTGAGGAATTCAGCCCTGCCCGAGCCCTCCTGATCCTGTCAAGATCCATCAGGTGTCGGCATAAATGTCAAGCTCTACCAGTCTCCTACTCATCCACCCCTCTCGATCTCTCTTTCTCTACATCTCTCTCACTTTCAAAGCTTTGTAAATGTCATTTCATCATGCACTTGTCTTCATTATCACTATTTTTTTCCCTTCTCTCCCCCTCATTGCCCTCCCCTGTGCTCTCGCAGTGCTCAGCTTTTCCTTTTCTTTCATCTCTATTCTATCATTCTGCTCCTCTCCTAGGCAATCCTGCATGAATCCTTCCTTCTGTTTTCACCGTTAAGAAACCACACAATTGGATTAGCTACATCTGTCTCTTTTTAAACCATAGCAATTAGAAATGCAAGGGAGAGAGAATTCAATACCCAAATAGCACAGAGCCCAAAATAAAAAAAATAAAAAAAACCCACACACACTGGCACAAATTAGAGCACATGCACTCAGGCGTAGATCTGCACATGCACTGTGCTCGAGTAGACACACAACGCATGGATGGGAATGCATCGCACTCTATGTGTGCATAATGCTATGTGATATACAGTATGTCTGGGCTCATGTGCAGAAACAGTTGCACACAGTGTCTGCATGGATTTTGGCTGCATCAGTAAAGGGTAGTGAGAGCATCTCCATTTGACTGCAGTGAACTTGAAAATGTACAGAAATCTGCAGAAAACCTCAGTTTTTTTTTTTCCTTCTTTAAAAATGAAGAAACCCAATAACATTATGAAGGACGATAATTCAGCAGACCATTTCATAAGGAGTTTAGTACAAGAATAAAAGCGCAGGTGAAAAAAGGGACAGAATATTGATTTTCAGTGATGCATCACACAGGATAGTCAGAGCATCAGCGTGTGGTTGATCAACCACATCGCAACCGAGAAAGGAAAGTAAATTAGCTGCCTGTGCAAGTACCCAAAAAGCAGCATTTGTGACAGGGGGGGGATGAAGAACAACTGCTTTGTATGTAGGTCTTTATGCATTTTAGCTCAAAGTGTGCCTGTGAGAAGGACTGGCAGATTTGTGTGCTAATAAAAGCATTTAACAATGGAAAACATAATGTGCACATAGTGTGATGAGTCTGAGGTGATTATTAATACAGATACAAACACAACATTCCCCACAGAGCTTGGAAAATGGAGCACGAGTTAAAAAACAACATGCAATTAAAATACCTTCATCCCTCGGTCTGTTCATTGTAGACTCATCATGTTTTTTTGTGAGCGGACCTAAGGTTCAGAAAAAGGGGTGGGGGAGTTGGAGGGGGACAAAAGACAAAATTCAACAAGATTGCATTTGCAGAAAAACAAGAGAAGATTAAAAGAGGAAAATAGCAAAAGATGAGATGTTACCCTCTGTTACTTTTTAGTGGCTATATGCAGCTGAAGACAAAATGTTTACAAGGATTACACACCGTTTCCTCAGAAGATAACCCCAAACTCATCTGTTTTAACTGCTTAGGATCTAGTCACGCACTGCCTCGTAAATGACCCCAGAGGCCACTTCTCCTCAACCCTTCTCCCTATCAGTCCTGACATGCTGCTGCTTTGTAAAGAAAAATCAATGAGCAGAATCAAGCCATCACTCATTTTGGTCCGAAAAGGCAAAGGAACGCCAAGATTCTCAGCATCCTGCTCCAGCTCAGGACAGTGTTGCAGTCCTAAGGCAAAAAGTCCCTGCACGATCCAGAGAGACTGTCAAAACATAACACTGAAGACACACGAGGGCAAGCACAGATACTCGTCCTGAATACATGTGACCGTGTACGCACATTGTGCACAGAGAAGTGCTGGCATATCTGCTGAAATGTGAGTCTTTCCTACCAAATTAGCAAAGGGGGAGCCGCTTTTGATATTTACACCTCCCGCAGAGGCTTGTGACAGGATTCCCCTCACCAAGGTCAAAGAGGAGCCCCACATTAAGCTTTAATGGTAACGCCAGTTAAATGCTCCATAGGGCACAGCCAATAACAGGCATTTATCACAGTGACCAACCAACGCCCTGGCGCGTCAACCTCTGTAAGTCTTAACTGATAAGGATCCCATTAATTTGTTTTTTCTTGGTTTCTGTCAGTGGAGCTTTTCCATCAGCCCACAATTACCTCTGCGTTTTGTGTCGTTCTCAGTCACTGTCTACATTGGCACGTCTTAGAGAAAGCCATTAAAATACGTTCACACACACATACACACACATTAAACATCCACAGGCCACACAAAGCATGTTAACAGTGTCCTTATCATCTGTTGCTGTCCTCCTCGGACCCACCCATCAGCACATCCATTGCTCTACTGTGGGAAGGCGTTGCAGTTTTTCATTTTAAAGAATACTCTACGTTATGTTGCCAAGGGGTTTATCACTCTGCTGGAGTGCTGCTGACATGTCTGTTTTTACCATTCTGCTGAAAACCTCACAGAGAAGTGACGGCATATATCCTTTTCACAGTGCTTTGCGTCTCTTGACAAAGGAGACACAGAGCATCACTGCACTCCACCGCTGCATTTTCACCCATCCCTCTATATGAATATGGTTTCCTGATATAAAATGTTTATCTTCCGTCTAAATGGAAAAAGGATCAATGCTTAATGGATTTGCTGCATCCTCAGAGTACCACCAGGCGCCTGATCCAAAGAGCACTTCCTGCAATGGAGGGAGATGGTACAGTAGTTGGTCCTGAGCTACAGAGCAGACAGGTAGACAGACTGGTAATGGATAGAAAGGCACATAAGTCCTCCGTCTTGTCAGCACTTCCCCACTACTTAGCACCACTCTAAAACCACACCTCGCCGCTTAATGGAGACTACTCTGATTTCATTCGTTCTCTAATGCCCAATAAAGACCTAACCTATACATGAGGATAAGCTCTGCTCAAATTGGCAGTCACACGAAGCATCAGACTTCACCTTAAGACTTCACAAGGGTACCTCACCTAAACAGAAGTTTAAAAGTAAATAACTGACAAAATGCCAAAAAAAGTACTGATGTGCTTATGACTGTTGCGAGCTAAATGCTAACATCAGGATGCTAACATGCTCACATTGACATTGCTAGCACAAAAATGTTCAGCGGCATAACATTTGCCATGTTCACAATCTTAATTTAGTGTGTTAGCATGCTAATAACTGCTAATTAACACAAAACCTAAAGTTATGCTAAGGCTGATGGGATGTCAAAAACAAAGTCATTGGACAAAGTGACGCTGCATTTACACCTAATCAGACATTGGGGCAAAACCCCCAGTCCTCCCATTCATTTGAATGTTTGAATGTCTACAGGCTGTGGTGGTGGGGCTGCAGGGGATGGTGAAAAAAACACAGCAGTCTGCAGCAGAAAGGTGAAAAAGAATCAACTTTTGGAGAAATCGTCAAGCTGTGGTGGCTAATCACATAAGCGGCAATCAGACTGGAAGATTCCTACAGTCATAGAAACGAGAAATACAGTCTCTGTCTATCATTAAATATTACAGTGAGTAAAGAAATAACATGGTATGTATGAATGTATTTGTATGTATATATGTGCTATCCTGCAAAAGAGAGCACTTGCTTTGTGTGACTGTGTGAGCACACACGCGTGTCTTTTGTGGCAGTAAAGATACTGCAGTGATGATAACCAAAATGAATTCTCCGGATATTTTAAGCCAACATAAACAAACTTACTGATGACAGCTTGCATCCTCTGGTGACCATGAATGTGTGAACAAAAGCTGTTGAGATATCTCAGTCTTGTCCAGCAAACAGCCCAATATTATTATCTCAAGAGCCATGCTGCTAGCATGGCTATAAAAACCAAGGGTATTCAGTTCACAATTATATAAAACTAAGAAAGCAGCAAAGCTTCAAATGTGAGATTATAAATGACTTTTAAAAAATCATTGGATTTTGTCGGCTATATTTTCATTGAATAACTACTGCATTAATCAATTCAGTACTGGTTGTACAGAAATAGATTGCATTGCTACACGCTAACTTGGCTAAGATCATATGTTTTTATTTGGGTGATCTGCATTGAAAGAATTGCTCATGGCACTATCTAGGTCTTAACTGCTGACAACACACGTCCAACTTTTGAAGAAATACTAGAATGGATTAGACAAGACAAAAAGTAGGATGTCGCCAAAGGGAAACATACACACTTTTTTAAAAAATCATCTATCCCTTCTGCCTCAGTAGAGAAGCCTGCCGGTAGGTTGACTGTCACATGATGTAATGGGCCACTGGTCACTGAAATGCATTGGCCTACACAGAAGCATTTGGCTTGGGTTGTCCCAGTACTGTTTGACCTAATGTGGCTCCATCTCTCAGTCAACAGCATTTCTGTTCGGTTCAGTGAGCTAGTGGCCAGAGCGCAAGCTGTCTCCCGTCCCTCCCCATTTCCTCAGTGCAAAACGGGATGAAGCTGCAGTATGTCATGTCTATGGTGGCCTGTCTGCCTGACAAGGTGTCAGACACAGCTTCAGTTCAACCCCCTCTGCATCCAGGCAGCAGCTTCCAGCACATGCAGTCCTATCCTTCTGCTCTCCATCTCTTCTACTGTGCCCCAAACCTCCAGCTCCATCCTTGCCTCCACTGTCCTGCCTCCTGAAATATGGTTTTTAATAAAGAGCACGGTAAATGGCTGCTCTAGCGGCAATAAAAATGAAGGATCTTAGGCCCATGGCTGAGGAGTGTCTTGAGGAAACAGGAATGCAGTGAGACAGTGCTCTTGCCTGGCAGCCTGGCCACACAGGAGAGTTAGGACAGAACACTGTAAAAGGAGGTAGGAAGCAAGAGAGAGATAAGGGAGAGTGTAAAACTCACTTCAAGCCACAAGAACATTTGTGTTATTTACATTTTTCTACTGAGTTATTTGAATTTCATTTAAGTTGAAGAAGTAGCAAGCTATATAGTGGCCTGGTGGGGAAGGGCATGAAGCTCATTTGCATTCAGAACAGTGACCCCTTCTACTGCCATCTGCATAAAGATGGAGGAGAGTGGAGAGGAGAAGAGGCAGGGATGATTTCAGGGAGGAGAGAGCAGGAGGGGTGAACAGATGCAGATTGAAAAGAGAGCTGTGAATTTTCTTTTGTCCGAAGAATAACGCAAAGAACATGTTCGCTGAGAGTATTTCGTCTAAAACAGGTATATCAGACACGTCTTAAGGTGGAATTGGAAAATCATACATAACATTGTACTATGGAGATTAAATGTATCAAAATGAAGTCGTGCGGGCCAGACTTGGAACTGAAACATTTTGATCCAGGCTGCGTGTGATTCTGTGCTGCCAATTCATTTCGGCCCACCTACATCCACCCTGCAACTGCTCACTGCCAAACACAGCACGACACAACACTGACATCCTCCCTTCAAACATGCTTGACCATCACTAAGTGGTACAAAGTTAGCAAGCTAACCCACTAGCTTAAACAGCTTGGTATTGCTGAAACACTACTAAGAGTCCACAGCCACACCAGCAGTTCTGTCAGGTTAGGAACAGCAGCATACTGCTATAAGCGAAATGCTAACATCAGCATGCTAACATGCTGTCACTGACAATGCTAACATGCTGATGTTAAGAAAGTATAGGCTAATGTTCACCATCTTAGTTTAGCATTTTGGCATCCTGACAATTGCTACTAAGCACTGAAGTACAACTAACAATAATGGGGATGTCATTGGTTTTGTAGGCAATAAACCAAAATATGGGACTATTCAAATTTTTGACGGTGTTAAATTAAAAGTCAGAACCCAGTTTAGTTAAGACAATTCATCCAAAGAGGAGCACAGATCTCTGTAATCTCATGGCAATCCACCTAATAGTTGTAAGAAATCTCACTCAGAAGCACAAATATCACTTCATTGTGGCACTAGAGGAAAGTCAGGGATCAGTTAATAGGATACATCATATGGAGACCACAAATATCTGTAAAGAATTTCATGGCAGTCCATTCTACAGTGGTTGAAACACTTGACTAAAAAACCAAAATGTCAACATGCTGAGAACGCTCAAGGAAAAGTCAGGGGATCACCAGTGGGATTAATCTTCGAGGGATTATGAGTGTCCATACAGAATTTACGACAGTTGAACAGTTGTTGAGATATTTTAGTATGGTCATTGCCAATCCTAGAGACATGTCACAAGCGTTTCTAAAAACATTAATGCCGAGCTTTGGGCAAACAGTCTTGAGAGGGGCATGGGTCTCTGTAGGAAATCTCATGGTAATCCACCCAATAGCTATTGAGACATCTCACTGACAACCACAAATGTCACCTTGTTGTGGCACTAGAGGAAAAGTCAGGGGATCAAAACGCTCAATAGGATACACCACTTGGGAACCATGAATGTTTATACAGAATTTTAAGGAAATTCATCCAAAAGTGCTTGGAACACACAGACAAAAAAATCCAAAATGTCAACATGCTGGGGACACTTGACGAAAAAGTCAGGAGATCACCAAGGACAGAAGGATTAATCCTCTGAGGACCATGAATGACTGTACAAACTGTTACGACAATCCATTTAACAGTTGTTGAGACGTTTCTGAATGGTCATTGCCAACCTTAGAGGTATACAGCGTGTAACAAATGTGGTAAAAAACATTAATGCAGAGCAAACAATTTGACGGCAAGTGGGAAATCCAGATACTTCTCATCACGTTTTATGCCATCAGGATGGGTGCTGTCCAGACCCTTCAAGATGTCTGAGGAAATGACCAGTTGCACTTCCAGTAAGAAGACTGTGTGTGGGTGTGATCTTTATCTATGCTTAAGGTATGCTAATAAATGAATAGAACACTGTCAATCAAAACCCACATCACATAGTCCTGATGTAGCAGACTAACTAACTCTTAATAAACAATGCAAAGGCGTTTTCCCTCTAACTTTAACTTTGATTGTTGTTTATCTAGTCATAAAAATTAAGTATTATTGTGAAATACTAATAAAAATTAGAGCTCTAAAGCTGGCACTCTTGACATAAATGCTGGTCTGACACCATGTAAACTATATTTGCAAGAGTGTGACAGCAGTTACATGTAAAATGTGGTGTGTTTGATTTCAGGGGCACTTCAGTCTCCTTCAGTCTCTATTTCTCTCTCACACACAGGGCAAAACATATCCTTGGGGACAGCATCAGCCTTGTGTAAGCAGTGACCCCTGACAATAAGTGACAGATTCTGACAAGCAGACAGGGCTACATGTTAAATCAGTCTCACTCATTTGCACACCTTGTCCTCTGGGAATAACACAGGAGATTCTACATCATCCTCTCGGTGAGTATGTGACATATGTATTGTACAGAATACACACAGAGCACTCATTCTATGCATGTAGGTACACTCTCCTATGTTAAGAGCAGTTAAAATGAGTCATTTTTTTCAATCTCTGTTTCTCATTTCCTTTCACAGCATCTCCGGTGCTCTGGTCTCACTTTGTACTGTAGTAATACTTGGTATTTTCCACTAGCAATTAATCTGTTTCTATCTTTTTGTTGGGCCATGGAGCATTCATCAACAAAATAAATAATCTGCAACACTCACACAATTGAGCTAAGTCGGTTATGGTTTCAGCTTTAGTGTTAAAATACAACAATGCTGTGCACCACTCTGGGCTAATCCTAGAGTTAGACTTCATACAGTATAAGAGCACTAATGCAAAAATATGTGTTTTTGCGTATTCTCACACAACTCTCAGGTGAGTCTATTAATTGTAGACTTCAAAAAAGCATTTTATCATTAGCCTTGCTCACTATCATCAGTAGCATATGCTTTGCCTCCAAAGTTACACTTTGACAAGGTGCTCTTTTACCTGCACATCTGCTTTCTCAAATGCTCTCCACTGGATCATTAATGCAAGAAGTACACCCAGGTAGCCCATGGAGAGGTGGAGGTTTTGCCTTAAAGTGATCTCCACTCTTTGGCTAATTTTACCCCAGGAGGCCTAAAAAAGGTTTTATTTGGCAATGTATTGTGTTGTTATATCTTCTCCTAACCCTGCTGCTACAACAGCATCCCAAGCCCAACCACAGTATCCACAGCAAGCAAAATAGCCTTACTCAAGTCAAACCATTAAACTGGCATGAGCATACCAACAAAATGGTCACTAAGGTTTAAAACCACATGCCTTACATTACAGCTTTGTCCTTAGTTCGGTACAAACCTGCACACTGCACATGATTATAGTTCGACAATAGTTCAAATCCTTTTTGTGAGTGTTGCAGTTCAGAGTTTAACAATAATGCAATGTATGCCAGTGTAAACGTTAGTCCTTCGGCTAACTGAAATAACCAAAACATGAAGGTTTTTCCAGCTTTATTGTTGACATTTAAAAGCAAACCATGCCTCTTTCATATTCTCTTTATTGTTCTCCTACAACTAGCAAGGTGAGGGTCACGTAACCAACATTGTAGTGGAAGTCTTTTGTATGACAGACCCACAGAAAATATGGGAAATTTTGCAATATTAGAACTGTAACATAGAAACTGGAAAATAATTTACGGTGCATTAAAGGGATTCTTAAATGTAGTACAGTTAGGACAGTTGTGTTAGGCTACTACCAAGTTACTTCGTTTTTAGATTTGTAGATGTTTGCTCTGATTATATTCAAATACAGTATTATGCCAAAAACACACCAGGCAGCTGCAAAGGTCATCACAATAATCACATTTTTCTGCAGTTAGGAGGCGTGTTCATTTGTTTCAGGTGGGGAGAAATCCTTTGTAACATAGGTCAGCCATGGATGTACAAAGAGACCTGGATACAGCATTGAAGGTGAAACCCTGTTCATTCCTATGAAAGTTGCTCAGTGGCGCATGAGGCTGCAAAAGCTCTGTTTCCACTGTATAAAATTATCCGGGTGATCTGCGCTTCTTCTGCATCATTGGACCCACAGAAGAGGCGCACTAGGGACTTATGCTGGGTGAGCTTGCCACTTCTGGTTTAGCATTCCGCTCACTTGAATTGGACTTTCCAAATGTTGTCGGACCAAATGGATCAAATCCTGATAGTGAGTTATTTAGCGGGGGGGGGATTGCACCCAAAATAATTTATCTATGGATTTACGGACATCTCTTTCCCAATGTAAGTCTATGGGATAATACTTTTTGGGGCTTATGGCATCACATGATGGGCTCAGTGGACTCTGTGACAACTGATAACTGATTGGTTGCAGGTATCTCTAGCTGGACTTTGTAGCTTAAAGTTAAACTACCTCCAATTTTCAGTTTGGCCGCACTTTGCTGCAGACTCAAATGGCTGCAGCTTGGAGTGGCTGCCACAGTTTTTCATAGACAGCTTCATAGGCAGCTCGCCACAGGCTGCACTTCATTGCTGCTAGTTCGGCGTAAAATGTTAGTTACTGGTTTGTCAAAACTAAATAGAGGTGAAAGAGAAGTAAATGTGGTAGGTTGATAACAATATTTACCATATTTTATAATAAGTTTCAACAATGTTTTAAGGACAGTTATAGTAACCTTCTTACAGTAGAAATAGACAAGCTAGCAGGGCTACTGAAAAGTACAGAAACGATGAAATGCAGCTAAAAAAAAAGTTTGGTTTCTTCCATTTACTCATTGACCATCTTGATTAGTTAATTTATAGACCATTACACAGATAGCAACTCTGTTACAGTTATGTTAGTGTTGGTAATGCTAGCAAGTTACTGCAGGGGCTTTCTCCTGGAAAACTACAACAGTTGTCTGGAAAAGTTATACACAACAAAGACTGTACAAAAATGAAGCAATATGATTACACTTTTAGATACAGAATATAAGAAACAAAGTTGTCTTTGGCAGTGTATTATGTTTGATGGATTTTCTTTTACCTTAGTTGATACATCCACTTTCCTAGCTTAAACACAGTAGTGGTGTTGGCTTTGATAATGCTAGGTAGTAACAGTAGGGGCTTGGACTGTGTTTAAATGAAATGACATGATAAAAACTAAAAATACACAAAACAAGAAATAAGGAGAATGAAGAGATTTCTCAAAAGAGAAAAAACAAAAACAATGCCTTCACAATTTTCTTAAAACTCTCTCGATGCAGGGACTCAAAGACATTTTCCTCTTCCACTGGTTGAAGTAAAAAAATGTCAATAGTGTCAGTGAGTCACTGTGTATTTTACAACATCGGTAGTTCACTTAGTTCAGTCACTCAAAACACATGCAACTTACTCTGCATTGCTCAAGCAAAAGGTTAAAGTAGGTGGGCAAACAAAAAGAGTATTATGAAGATATAAATGTTCATGCATGGGTTATGCAAGTAAGTGCAAGCTCAATGTGGCTAACTGGCACAAAAAGCAGCTAGTCAGTAAAGCATGTTCAGTATGAATTTTGAATATCTGATAAAATGTTAAAATTAATTAAACATGAGTAATAAAAGTTAAGTGTATCTAAGTAATTGCTTAGCACAAGAGAGATTGCAGATGTGGCAATGCTGTAGCATGTAGGCCTAACTCTAGAAACAATTAGATAATAGTAATTGAGAAACAAATACTTATTGAAACTGACATTAATACAAGATCAGGAGATTATCACAGAATATATTTGGTAATATCCTGGGTGTCTTTTGTCTCAGGTTGAGAGCTCTTTTTTTGCTGTATATTATCCTGACTAATTGATCAGAGCAACACTATTTCAGGGAGTCCTGGTGCACTTACACAAGTATGAAAATTAAAATTATTAGGAAAGTACAAGCTGTTCTTACACTCTGAAACAGTTGTTACACAAACTAATCTTTTCAGGCAAACCTGGGATTTCACTCCTACACTCATCTTTTTCCGACCCACTCTAAATGCACAGTTTAACGGGCCAAGACTAACTTCATTTTCTCCTATATCTAATATGAGAGGTTTGTCTCACTCACCATCTTCAGTGGGTACATAGATGTTGAGGTAAAGGCAGTCCTCACTCTGGTTCTGAACATAGGTCGCTGCAGCATCCAGGTTGTCTGTGAACCACACTGGTAGCATGATCTCAGGTAAAACCCCATGCACATTCTGGGGACAAACTGGCGCAAAATGGGTGGCGTTGCGGATCTCTTGCCAGGAACCTGGAGCTTCAGGGGGCTGGAACCGGCGCTCACCGATAGGGGCGGTGGCATACGGCACACCTAAGTACTGTTCCACAGGGCCCAAGATCTCATTATTGAGCTCCTTCCTGATACCACGCACCTTTCCATAGCCTGTGGACACTATGGGGTGTTTAAGGTCAACCCGTTGACATGAGGAGAGGGTAAGGTGTAGCACTAGTCCCAAGAGCCACAGCAGACAGTGATTGGCAACCTGCTGAGAAGTATAATGACGCTTCCCACCATAGCCTTGGTGGCTGGCAGCACTGAGAGGAAAAAACAACATGTCCAAAATAAAGGCTCTTTTAGCCATATCACTAGGACTTCAGCTGGGTGTATAGAGGGATCACAAACTCAGTGGGTTATGGGAAATAACAAAGGAAAAAAGAGGATTTGTGGACGGGGACAGTTTAATAGTTTTCCTAGGGTGACATGGTGAGGCGGAGGGACAGGTAGCATTCTCAGGTAGACTCTGTGGTCTCATCCGTCTTCCTCTTTGGAACTCCTGATGGGTCCAGAGCTGCAGTCAGCAAGCCAATTACACCTGGAAGACACAGACAGGTTGCAGGTTTGAGTCAGTGTGTGGGAATAGGCGTGCTCTGTAAGCCCCGTCAGTGTGTTTAAAAAGGCCCGAGAGGACAATATGGGTAAGCTGATTTTACCTAAGATGAAGTGACTGTTAGCTTAAAAAAGAAGGAATAATGACACTTGACTGCAGATGACTTCTTTGTAGTACATTTATACTACCCCGAGGCTAAAGTTTGCTTTTCTCTCTACCACAACAGACACCATTATGTCGTGTGATTTAGTGTTCTTGAAGATAATTGATTTAACCTGAAAATACTGGTGTCAGTGAGAATTTAAGCACTTTAAAGTTGTCTTACTAAAATTAATTCCTTTGTGACAGCATGCTGGACTTGCCCTACCACCAGTGATGCATCTACAAAGAGCCAGCTATACAGACTTCACAACCAGTTGTTTAAATGAGCAACGATCACTGCTGCTAATAAAGTGGTGTAGCAGAAATGGTGTGTGAAAAAGAAGGTATGAATCTTCATTAAATATGAAACCACCAAAAAATAGGCCACTATGATGCATCTTCTGTGATCACCACAACAACATTTACTGTATCCATTTGTGTCTGTACAGTTTATTTATTTGTTTATTCATTCATTCATTTTCTGTCACCACATATCCTGTTAGGTGCCGCAAGGGGCTTGAGCCTATCCCAGCTGACACTGGGCAAGAGGCAGGGTACACCCTGGACAGGTTGCCAGACTATCGCAGAGCTGACACATAGAGACAGACAACCATTCACACTCACATTCACACCTATGTACAATTTACAGTCACCAGTCACTTTGGACTGTGGTAGGAAGCCGGAGTACCTTGAGGAAACCCATGCTGACACAGGGAAAACATGCACACACAGAAGGGGTCCCCGACCCCAAGGTTCAAACCCCCCACCCTGGGTTTGAACCAGTAACCCTCTTGCTGTTGGGTGACAATGCTAACCACTGCACCACCATGCCGGCCTGTTTTTTCCCCCTGTTTTTCAACTGTCATGTTAGTCGGCCACCTTTATGCTATAAAACCAAAAATACCATAGACAGTCCTATGCATATTTTTTTTTCTAATCTTTTCTGCCAATGTAATATCAATCCTGGTACATAGTTTTAGTGACATTTGTATGTTGTCTTTTATCACCCCTTTTCCTGTTAAGTAGCTTGCTGTTGGTTAGTCAGGCTAGATTCTTGATTTCCTAAGGCCCTGTCTAAAATCAGTAAATAGTCATCAAAAAGTTTTATATCCAGATTGTGTCTGCATTACACCAAGGATATGTGTCTCGAATTCAATTTTTGTCACATTTTGCATGCAAATAATCATGTGCATCACATCTACAAAAACAGCTTGTCTAATACCTACCTAATGCATTTTGGGTGCACACACTGCTGCATTTAGAGTTGTAAGCTTGTGATCACATCACCCTTACAATGTGATCTCATCCCTACTCATCATATTTTGATGCTTGGGCCGAGGCCCTCTGTGTCACGTTAATGACGCCAGGCAGCTTTTTCATTGTATCTTGATGCAGAGGGGGTCGCCAGATCTTGACGCAAAGGTGGTTGGCGCCAAGGCACGTGAGTCAACTTACATGACTAAATAGGGGTTAGGTTTGGGCAACAGAAATACTTGGTAAGGGTTAGAAAAAGATTGCTGGGGTGCCTGGTAGCTCATGGATAGAGTGCCTACCATTAAGGCTCAGTCTTTAACCCATCCACATCTTCTCTGAATCACTTTTAGCAGACTTGTGCGCTCTTTATACTATATTGCAATGAATAATGACACAGATGGGTTTACAGTGGAGCTTCTGGGGAGCTTCTCCAAGAACTACAAACCATCAGGGTCTTTTTCTGTTTGTGCTTGCATCACCAATAGGAATGCTGAAGCGATGTACTGTAAGCTTGTTCATCCATTTTTTTTTTTTTTTTTGGTTATGAGTTGTTGTTTGTATTTTGTGTTGCCTCTTGTTTAGTCATCCAACAGGTTTGAAAAATGGTGGTTTCTGGTGCTGCATTGCCTGTGTTCAACCAATCGACATACACTTACATTTGGACCATGCACCATAAATTTAATTTTGGACCATGCACCATAAATTTAATTTCTCATGGTTCCTCTTGTGTTGGGAGAGCACCTACTCAGAAGTAGGAGATAAAAAAAGTCCCTCAAAATGGTGTTTAAGAATTATGATTGTTCCTAGTTCTTATGGTCTGAATACAACAATGAGCGAGGTTCTTAGGTACCTAGAATGATCAAAAAGGTCCAAAAGTGCCTACAGTGACACTGGGGCAGTGCCTAAGACATTAGACATATTTTGATGCCACGAGAGTGAAACCACACTGACCCCAGGCACACACAGGTACAAAGTGCGGAAAGAGCCAAAGGTCGTAAGCTAGGTTTGGAAATTCAACACATTATGAAAAATACCTTGAATATATTTTAATGTCTTAAAATACTATCAGAAATGTTGTAATACAGGTTATCAATTTAGAAGTTATACATAAACTCCCCCCCAAAAAATTGCACGTCTGTATTTTTTAATTATTGTTTGTGAACGGAAGCTTACAATGAGCATCTGAAGGCAGAGTTAATTGTCTAAGAATATTCAGTTGGGTTGCAAAAACATAATTTGTAGTCCAAAGGGAAACTTTATCAATAACCACAGCGTAATGCGGCCCCTGCTTCACTTTTTCGTCTGGCAGATAATTACAGTACTTTGAAGTATAAGACATGTCTTGTAATCAAGATGAATCCACAGAGAACACAAAATAAATAAAAGCATGTTGACACATCATTCTGAGTGAACACGGCAAACCCCACTGGCCCTGCACCCTTTTCAGCTGTCCCCACTGTGTCAGAGTTAGCCTTTCCCTCTCAACTCAGTTCAGTTGGTTCTTGCTTCCACATCATTACAGATGAATGGGCAGTGCTTATCTCACTCTGGCTTTGGGAGACGGAGCCATTTAGGTGTGATAAAGGCTTTATGTGGCGCAAACTGTTGGTTGAATTCCACCTCATCCCTTCACCTCAACTCTGCAATATCCACACTCCACTGCCAGCAAGCAGACACAAGGGATGACATACAAAAATACAGCTAAAAGATGGCGTGCAACATTACAGGATGTTCAAAGTTAGTGATGTGAGCAGTACTCGGCTTCATAAGGACACAACAGGAACAAGTTGTCTGGAAAAATATTCACTTCATTAAAGCCCTCTGAGTGACTCCATCTTATGACAACTCTTATGACACATTCTGAGGAGGAGGTAAGATGTGTAAGGACACCCTGAATTCTCATCAAGAAAGTTAGTGTGCATACAAAGTCAAGCTGAAAATCCAACTTAGAAAAAGATTAATGTGAATTATACACAGTACATGACTCTCTACACATTGTCGTAAAAGACTCATTGTGAGGGGGTAAGATTGCGTGAATTAGAGAAGCAACTAGACTTATTTGGAAAAAAAAATGAGGGAGATGTGTTCATTTTTTTCAAACTGCTCATTTTGTTTTTGCTTTATTTATCCTGTCAAGTGCATTTAAAGGAATAGTTCAACATTTTAGGAAATGCGCTTACTTGCTTTTATTGCTGAGAGTTAAATGATGATTTATATCACTCTTATGTGCGTCTGTTGAAATTACCAGCCACACATTATATATTGTTCTGAGACTGAAGTGGAAAAAAAAGACAAGTTGGGGTTTTATGTGGATCATGATAGGGGACCATAGGGAATGGGAATGTGTCGTCATCAATGGCAGGTCAGCCATTTCTTGGGGGGGTAAGGCTAAGAGTGTCATCCGCTGGCTGTTTATGTGTTCAAATGTCAAAAAGAAGTGCTGAGCTTGCACAAAACACCAAACAGTGACTCCGCATCAAAACACCAAATGTATTATATATAGTACACAGTCAGACGCAAAGGTAGGCTAATGTTGTGTGCTAATTGATCTATATAACCTACCGGTAGATTAATTATGTTTCATTAGCCTATGTTTTGTTAGTATTCACTGAGCAAAACATTGGCTAGCTTTTATCAAAATGACTCGTTCCACTATCAGGATTTAATCCATTCGGTCCGAGAGCATTTGGACAATCTAGAAAAGCCACAAGATTAAATCATTTCATCCCATTGAAGTTAGCTTAGCATTAAACTGGAAGTAGCCAGCTGGCGGAGGTCTCTAGTGTGCTTGCTCTATGGGCCTAATGATGTGAAAGCAGTGCTGATCATCCGGGTAATTTCATACCTTGGGAATAGCTTTTTTGGCATCATGCGCCACTGAGCAATGCTTCAATGTTGTATCCAGGTCTCTTAATACATCCATGCTGCCTAAGCTATGGTGGCCTGTTCTCACAACATGGCAGTGATTCCCATTTCCTAGTTCTTTGCTGGGGTTGTTATCACCATAAGGTTACCAGGTAACCAGCTGAGACTCCAGGAAGTCACTGCTCCTGGCCAAGACAAAGGTCCACACATAACAACCCCACATAAAACCAAAAGTTTTAGTTTTTATTGTTTTTGTACAGATTAAAGTAACAAGATATAGCATATTATCAAGTGAGCTTTAGAGAAGCTGGTTAGTGTGTTTAGTTAGCTTTGAACAGAGCCATGCTCACTATTTTCCAGTATGTATGCTAAGATAAGGTTGGAACAGGCTGCTGGCTGTGGCTTCATTTTCAATAGACAGACATGACAGTGATATTAATCTTCCAGCAACAAATCACACACAATAGTAGGAGGAATGTTTTGGAAGTTGGTAAGTGTAAGAGGAAGAGTGAAAACAATGCAGACGCAGACTGAAGTACTGTAAGTACAACCACACACACATCAATAATTATACAGTCTACACAATACAGAATACTGTATGAAGCCTGTGGTTTAAAATCACAGAGTTGCTGTCAGTGCTCACTGCTTACATTTGCTATGGTTACATACCCATGTGGATTTTAAACCAGGCATCTGTGCTTGTATTCTGTCGGACTGAACATATAGCACAGGCCCAAGGTCAGAGCATCCTCAATATGCACAGTTGCTCCAATGATGCACACGGTGGTATGTCCTTACTGACTAAGACTGCGTATGGGTGGGGGTCAAGTGTTCTTAGCCTGTCAGATTGTTCTCTGTAATGCTTGCACTAGCAAGGATGTACAAACACATGCGTAAAATCCAATGAGGCATCAGATGTTACATGTGAGTGGAGACTCAACGGTAAGCACAAATTGGTCTGTTCTCAACCTCTTACATGTGACTTGCAAATGGTGGTACCCGAACATCCCTAACATC
>JAPZEB010000006.1:9221765-9235668 GCA_029783705.1 Chaetodon striatus
AAGTAGTTTTGTTGCCTAAACCTAACCGCTGACTCCCTATTACAACTACATTTGTGCCACACAAAGCAAGGTGCTTTTAAGCAACATCAGCTATCTTTACCAAATTATAACCAAGTAGTATTGTTGCCTTAACCTCACCACGACCCCTTGTGTGTCAAGATAGAACACAAAAGGCTCCGGCAACTGCGTCATTATAGTAATGTCAGGGTTTCGACCTAAGTGCCAATGTATAATTAGCAGTGATAAGATCAGGCTGTAATATGACAGATATGTATGTTTGGGGTGAGTTGTATGCAACTGTTTGGAATAAAACTGTTCAAACTTAAGCGGTTACAACCAAAAAAAAAAAAGTTATATAATTTCGAAAAGTGATCCTGAAAGCCTAAAACTGACCAAGACAGCCATTAGTCATTTATTTACTGATTAATTTGTGGTTAATACAACTAGTACATTGTTACACCTTGTCTGCAGCTTTCATCTATGTACACAGTTGTTTTCTTACTGCAGTCTCTCTTCAAACAAGATAGATATATATTTTTAAATCTCACTGAGACTAACTGGATACATACAGGAAAAAAAAAACACTCTGATGGGCGAATTCACAAAGGATTTTGTGACGTTTATGGCTGCTAAACCTGCACAAATAAGAACATCCGCAGAGGACAAAATGCAACGGAACTGTGCTGTCAAGTAAATGGTGTCTTGATGCTCCTGTGCTATTTTCATGTATTTAAATCAGGTAATGTACATACATTTGGTGCAGAATTGGCTCCTTTCTATGCAAATGAACTTCACTTCAAAAACATCCAGGCACAGCTGCGACACAAGTTAACCTGCGAGAGAGTGGAGCACAAAGGCACCGGCGGGATCTGAAGCACACTTATAGACTGGGATATTAAATCCTAAATACAGTTTCTTTCTGTCACATTTAAATTCCTGCCTAAAATTTTGAGAAATGCCTCTGGACCTAATCGCTCAAGACCTGTAAGTCGCCATCTGACGATTGATCTTTATTTTACTCTCTGCCATTGTTCTGCCTGTTCTGCAAAGGCAATATTCATACTTTACCACATGGATCATTTCAGTCAGTTGCAAACACTTTATGGCCGTGTTTGCGCTGTAATATCATTATTATAATACAGTACATTTGTAAATCAGACCTCGAGATGGGGTAGACGGTGGTTGCAAGTGATTCCCAATTCATGATTTTACCAGCAGCCCCAACCCATGCTTTGTGAATTCACCCCTGAGAGGATCCATAAAATGTTCCTTTGATAAGGAGACACTTAAGGCATCGCTGAGCTCACTTATTCAGCACTTAGTACAGTCCTGGTCAAGATGTTGACAAAATCCAATGTGATTTTCTGCTATCACAACACATTTTTTTTACATCCAGAAAAAATCTGGAAGCACATTGACAATAAAAGACAGCTAAAACTGAGATGCAATATCTAGTGTTTGTATATATTACCCTAAAGATATACACAAAAGTGCCCTGCGATAGTCTGGCGACCTGTCCAGGGTGTACCCCGCCTCTCACCCAATGTCGGCTGGGATAGGCTCCAGCCCCCCCCGCGACCCTCACGAGGATAAGCGGTTAGGAACTGGATGGATGGATGTTTTTATTTTCTATTATCTAGCTGTTTTTCAATTGTATTTAAATGTCCTTTTATAATGTGTGTCTTTTGCACTGTGTCTTAATGCTCTTGGTGTTTTATATAAAGCACTCTAAAATGACTTGTTGCTGAAATGTGCAACATAAATAAAGTTGTCCTGCGTCAAAAAGACAGTCAGCTCATCAAATACTCACCATGTGTAAGTTTTCATTTGTAAAATGATATTAGACCCAAAGCTTGCAGCTGTGGTTTTAAAAAAGGAAGAGCAGGTCGTCCTCTGATCGTCCTCTGATCTCCCTGATGTTGCTCCTCCTGTCCGCGTGTTGGTGAGTCCTAAAATGCTTATGTGTGTGTGTGTGTGTGTGTGTATGAATCAGAGGTAAACTTGTGCAGCACATTGGATAAAAGCACAATATGAATGCAGTCCTTTTACCAAACATTCATGAGAATATAAATTTACAAAAAGGTAACATGAGCTCAGTGGTAGCTCCGCCCCCTTTAGACCTGTTTTACATGATATGACCCCCCGACCAAAAATCCTCACATGCACGTCCAGAGCAGACAGACATGTGCCGTGTTATCATAACCAAATGACATTTACTCAAAACAGTGTGGTGAATGTATCATTGTTTTCAGGTCAGCCGTTGATACGCTGCCATAAATGAGGTTTAACAGAGGCTCACTGTCCCGAGCACACAGAGTCGCTCTCAGACAGCTTGTCGCTGGCACCTCATGTGGCCTGCCAGTGTTTGAAGCTAATGGGATCGTGTAGCCTCATCAGGGACGTGAATAATAGAAATGTCTAAATCTTGAACAGAGGATAAACAGGCCTCAGACTCCAGTGCAAAACAAAAGTGTACAAAAGCCATGAAAAAGTAAAAAGGTGGGCACTTTGGAACCTGGTAAATACGTTATGAAGTGCTACATAACAGCTACACAGACATTTATGAATACTGATTCAACTTTTATGTCGGCTCAGACACAAGTGTGGAAGCTAGTTTCTTTCTTTGTTTTGTTTTTGGCAATAACAGGGTGCAGGCGCACAGGAAGTGAGTCTGTAAAGCTGAAGTCATAACAAGGTATCATTTCAGGTCATTATCAAGATAACAGTGATGGTGGGGAAACAAAGCATGCAGACGATGATACATCCATTTTCTTTTGAAGAACACTTTAACTTGACCTCAGGAAGAAATATCATGAGGTAAAATAAAAAGACGGGAACATCAAGCAGCAGAATGCTAAGAGAATATCTAACTAAACTAGACTGGGTCTCATTTATGAAGGATGTTGCTCATACACGCTTTATATACAGTTTATATACACTGGCCACTTTATTAGGTACACCTTGCTCGTGTAACAGAATTCATTTGTTAGTGATTCCACTTGCACTTCCACCTTGAAGGTGCACTGCATTTAATCTGTTATAGCTGATGGTGCTTAGCAGCGTCAGGACAAGAACGTAACTTACGGTGGCGAAAGTCCAAGTAGGGAGGGTGGGAGCAGTGGTGGATGGGTCCAACAAACACCAATTTTCACCCAGGAGGGCGGTGTTCGAGTCCCATAAGTTTGTAAAGCCAAACCCTGTTCTTTTTGCTTAACCTAACCACATGTTTTTGGTGCCTAAACTCAACCACGCGTGTCAGTTATTGGACAAAAACACTTCAATTCGCGTTGTTGTACCAACGTAGTGCATTTTATTTTGAGAGAAACTGTGTGTAAACGTTAATGTTTGAAAGAGGACAACGTATGTAACAGGCACAACTTGACACATTGTCCCAGAACGTCAACAAGCACCACACCCAGGGTACCTTGCACGTCTTTTGTGTCTATGACCAAACATCGATATGTGACAAAGTCAGAGTGAGTGTTGGAAACAACAACCATCGCTGATTAAAAATACAATTTTCGAGGCAGATTTAGATCTGTCAATAACTAGCTCACATTAGCTTTTTGTATAGCACAAAGTTTTACAAGCTCGACGAAGTTATTAACATTACTCTTCAAACAATCACTAAACCAGCTGATTTTTGCTTTGTTTGTCACGTATTTTATCAGAATGGATTAATATACACTGACAATTTCATCTGAAATAAATTAACCTCTCACACAAGAGTAAACCTATTTCCAGTGTAGACAGAAAGTTACAAGACAAAACTTGATATAATTTCTTTTTGCTGAAACATGAGATCAATAGGTTAATTAAATCTATTTAAAGTATAAGTAAATGTTTTTACACCATTAAAACTGAAACAAAGGATACAAAAGGTCTTTTTATTGGCATCTTTTATTGGTTCTTTCAAAAACTGTCTCTCCTCATAATAAGTCCTTACAATTAAGCAAAACAAAAACAAATTAGATTTATTTATACTTCATCTTAACCCATTAATTATTTCTGAACAATATCAGCATGCAGATACACTTTTTTTGTTGGTTCAATATTTTGATTTCCACAAAACACTTGAATTGAAACAAAAAGCAGTGAATCATCGCAGACTGTACTGTACACGCCGTCTTTTTTTGAAAGGATGGTGTGTTTTCTCGGATAAAGGCAAAGAAGCGCTGAAGCTCCTTTTCTCAATCTGGAGGATTTACCCAGCTCTTATCTTCCACTGCCACATACTGTCGATACATATAGGTAAATATATTCAGTTAGCAGCCGCGCTCATTAAAAGAAAAAGATGTGTAGAGTGAAAGATGAGGGTGGGGAGAGGATTTGCTGCTCATTCATGCACACGCACTGCTGACACAGAATTCAGAATTCACCCGTCCGTGCATACATGTTTTTGAATACGTAATGATTTATGTTAAATAGCTAAATGCTGTTTGCATAGCTCACACACTGACAGTCAACTCAAACAGACAGCGTGTAGTGAGGCTGCAACAGATTGTGTACAGTAAACAAACGATGCAGAGAATCAGCATGTGGGGAATGTAAAACATCTTCAGGGACTCACAGTCTGAGTGAACTGCTTTTGGTGAATAAATCAATTCACTTTTTGATGCTATCACTACTTTTAGATACTCAAGTTATGTTTGTTGGCAGGACACACTCCTCATCAGTTCATGTGAAGCCAACAGATAAGAACAGTCGTCTTCATGCAACTGGTTTACACACACATAACCATTTCCAAAACGAGGTCTGCCCTACAGCCAGTTTTTATGTGTTAAACAAATTTGCACTTGTCACTGTCGAGTAGTTTAAACATACTTACTTCTCCTCCCTATATCTTAGCTTTAATTACTAACATGGCTTCATGACTTCATTTTGATATCACTGGGCAACAATCTCATAATAAACTTTGAACATGTTGTAATTCAAGTGGTCTGAGAGAAGACTGGACTTCTGCACCTCGTCTTGGCTTTGTTTTCAGGCTGTAAAAAACTTTGGCCAGCATTCCTGCTGGCTGTTCTTCCAATACAGATGTGCGTGCATATCCCCTCAGATAGTGAAAGTCCGCTTTAGTGGCGGAGAATCCTACAGAGAAAGTTGCTATTCCACTACTGGCAACAACTGCCTACACCACAAAACAACCCACGAAAGGAAGACGGACTAATCAAAAAGGGAGTGTAAAAGAGAGTCTGACAGTAAACACAATAAAATGTGTCAGTATCGGCAAAGCATTGAAGATGAAAAGAAGATGTTGCTAATAGTTAAGTCTCCTGCTAACGTTAGCTAGAGGCTTAGATCACATTGTGCTTATCACGTCACCTCACCTGGAGAAGAGTGGGCAGCCGCTCCAGTGACTGACCCCAAGTCAGCAGCCTTAGCAACCTGAATCCAGCCAGTGTAAAGCCAAGCTTCAGAGGACCAGCCAGCCCCAACTCCCCACCAGATTGGCAAACTTTCTGTTGCTGCCATCACACAGGTTGGACCTCATGCTGTCCACAGTGGCCGGGAGCGAGGCGGAGGTACGGTGTGGTGGCTAGCAAGCTAATTCTCGTCTCATCTGTATTCTGATAAACAGAAAGAGAGAGAGTGGGCCAAGGAGGGGCTGAGTAAATGGTCAAATTCTACTTTAATGTGCTCAACACAGATGTAAGATAAGATCAGTGTTTTACAGATTATGCTTAACCAGGCATCAAATATTTTTCATCTTTACTTTCTAATAACTATGTGAGCAACTCCAACAAGTTTGAGATCAAATGGTGTGTATTAGAAACTTTCTTTAAATCAAACTTTCTTTGATAAGCTTCACAAAGCTAGAAAATTCATAGCAAATAACAGAGAAAGAACATGACACAGAGAAAGAGCAGAATCTCACTCAAAAGCCACAGGCTGGTCAGCACAACTTTTTTATGACGGGTCAGTATGGAGGAAAACCATTCGTCAATAGTATTCATGCAGGGGTCAAATCTCAGGTGTCATTAAAATGAGAGCGGAGATATTGTAGGTGCTAAGGTATCTGGAGCTCTGAGCACTTATTATAGGTTAGGGAGGAGATTAAAGAGCCAACAGCTGCAGGAGTATCATCTGCTTACTGAATATTATTAACAACAAAGCAGTATCTGTCCAGACCGGCCCTGGAGTTTTTCTGTCATAACCTGTGAGTGTTCTGTTTTTTTTTTTTTTTTTTGGATTGCATCACAAGATCAGGCTTTTCATCATCACTTGACTAGATGGGAGAATAGTGAAACCTTGCACTGCTGAATTAAAATGTAGGCTAGCTTGGCTTGCATTCAGCAGGGTGATATAAGCTTATTGTTTCCTAAATCAAGGTTGTGCATGGTGCTCCTGTGCCCTTCGGTCGTAAGAGTTGAAATGCAGGAGGAGGTGGAAGAATGGATGAGGCAGAGGGACTGGTTGAATATCTTTGATGTGCATTTAATAAAGCATGGTGTGATCAAGTTTGCACTGTGTATACTTCACTGTTGTTCTGAAAAGCTAATATCAAAAGTCAGTTTTACATCCAGGGTCAGCTCTTCTAATCTTTCCATAATGACTTGTCTGTTTCAAAAAGGAGAGTTAGAGGCAGTGGAGGCTATCATGTAGTCAATGTAAGGATTTAAAATGAAAATGATAAGAAATCTTGGTTCTAAAGCTCACTCTTAACTTGAATCCAACTACCTTGTTTGAACTCAACCTGTTATTGTCTTTGTTGTTACACAAAAATAATGCAAAATGGAGAAAATGTAAAAGAACACTGGGCTGTATAACTCTGCCTCTGACATGGAAACACAATGAAAGTACAGAGCTGAAGGCAAACTGATCAATGTACTATATGCAAAAAAAAAAACAACCCAAAAAACAGGTTTCCCTGTAAACCAGTGTAAATATAATATGGAAACAAAGTTGCTGTGTAACCAAAGGTAACAAATCTGTGCATCAAGGCAAAACACAAGAAACTGAGGATACATTCATGAAGACATGACGCATTTCCACTGTTCAGTTGTTGGAGAACAGCTCACTCTGCTGGGTAAAAGTTAAAATTGCATGTCTGTGTACTCAAAGCAGCACTGATGTTTCAGATTATTGTTATGTATGAGTTTTGTTCTTATTTAAGAGGACACAATTCAGGTTGGCATTAACTGTTAAAAAAAAACCTAGGGACTATAACCTTTAAAGGTCGTAAGTATGAGATGAATACAAAGTGTCATTGTAATGCTTCCTGTGGCTGAGAGCGCAAATCTGAGTACGACATAGAGAGATGTTTTTCGTAGTTCTTTCATTTTACTTCCTTTGCAAAGTCTGCATGCCTCTAAATTGTACATTATTGGTCCCAAACTGCTCATACAGCGATAGTACAAGCTGCCATGATGACACTTGTGTGTCCAGCAAACTCAATCATGAACACTTTGAGTTACAGCAAAGTTTACGAGACATGTACAGTAGCAAGCTATAGAAACACAGATATTCTGGCAGTGATCAACTAAACATTGGTTAAAAAGACATCAGTAGAAACATATTTATGTATACATACATTTGTTTTCTTGTTTTACTTTTTTTTAACCATGTCTGCAGATGATTAATCAGTGAAGGGAAGCTAACAGTATGACTCCAGAAATCACAAGGAGCTGGCAAGATGTAGTCTTATAAAACTACAGCTAAAAGTTGTAAAAATAAAATGTCAAATCAGAAATCAACAATCTAAGACCATTTTACAGATTGTTGTTTTATCATTAATATTTTATTGAACTTTTTTCTAACAGTGTCACTGTGTGTTAATAAATCAAAAATATGTAAATACACAAGAGGGACAAAAAACAAACACAATAACTAAATAAAATAACACAAAAATGCATAGTTGCAGATGTCCAAATTACCTCTGCAGCCTTGTGCTGCATTCATGTGGTGCTGGAATAAATGAATTCCCTGATCTGGATACGGTGTTGGAGCTAAAGCCCCGGTCATTCATGAAAGTTGCTCAGTGGCACATGACAAAAAAAAAATCTTTTGCATTGTTTCTTGCATTGTCACTGTGCCCACAATGCAAGCCCACTTCAAACTAACGTGAGTCATGCGGCATCCTTCAAGTTTAGCAATCTGCTAAATTGAACGGGGATAAAATGATGTCATGGCTCTTCTAGATTTTTTCCCAAATCCTGATAGTGTAACGAGTCATTTTGGAGTTGTGAGTCGTGTAAAAAATGTATCCACTGATTTACAGATGTCTCTTTCACCTGTAAGTCTATGGTAAAAAGTCTTTAAGAGCCCAGTGGCATCATGTGATTGAATATGAAGTTGTAATTCCATGGTTTGGCCACTATGAACAAATTAGCTTCAAGTACAGTGTTTCGGATTTACTAGTGACCCTGTTAACTGGCGACTGTCAGCTGAATGCATCTGTGGTTGTTGTAGTGACAACAACTGTTTTCAACAAGGAAGAGAATATGTAGCTGTCCTCATGAACGCCTCTTTGTTAATTTTTTCATTACAATGTCAAAATATAGCTAATTGGTCTTTGGACTCTTGTTAGAGGAAACCAGTCACATACTAACACTCAGTTGCTTTTGAATCACACTTGTTGTGTCCAAATATGTTGAACACAGGAAGAGAGCAAATTCCTTGGAATAAACATGAATCACACATCTGTGACCACACTGTCCAAGAAGAACATTTAAGTATTTATCACTTTCCAACACAGAAAGGAGCTGTTTAAAACCAGTTAATTCAAAACATAATGTTAAATGTAGTGTTACAGATCAATTATAGTTTATTTTAAATAAAGCAGCAGCTATTCAGGAGATTTATCTCCAACATTAGTTATCTTTTGTTGAATATGACAAACACAAGGCTATATCTATGGTAGTCAAGTAGTTCTTGCAAAGTATTCTAGAGCTCCATGCACTACCACCTTAGAAACCTAAAATCTAGCCATGATTTGAGGCCAAGAAAGCCCTTCCTGTCTTAGAATATTAACTTGACTTTTGACACTTTTACTTAGTTCTGACGTCATGTTTCCACTCTCACAGTGCTACCTAGTAAGCATTGATCTGCTAAAAACCTGAGGCATAGCCACATTATAATAGGTGAATGCAAGTTGAGTTCCATGAATGGGTTGCAGATAAGTAGATCAAATCCACCTGGAGCGTCACCTGAACACATGCTTCAAATAAAACAGATACAATTCAATCTGACTTTTTGTACAAAGGATTTAAGTTGGTCAATACCACAAAAAATGGCTGTAGAATATAGTGGCAACAGCAAGCTTATTACTTTTTCTGCCTCACTTTTTATTATATCTGTGTCCAGTTCTGAGTAGATGTTTAATCACAGCATTAGAGCATGAAAGTATTCTATGTTGAGACTAAATGTTCATTTTGTTACCAATCTATCATTTAGATTCTCTCATTAGCTGAAAACTACTGACTGATATATCCACTTGCTCTGAACAGATTTTCAGTTAACTCCGTGAATGTTTGGTTGGTATTGTGAATATAATATGGCTAATGCAAAAATAATGTGTTGGTTAGGCAGGCAATAGTGCACTATGAGGTGCTGCAAGGTAGGGGAGTAACAGATAAAGCAACGGGAGCAACTCCATGACACACACTAAATTTTAGAGTTTTGATTTTAAAGTTGAGGGAGACACTTTTAGTGTTTAAGAAAGCCCTAACCAAGGTAGAACAAAACACAACCATGTTTTTTCATAATTTTAATATGTCCCCTTATGACATAGATGATAAGAAAAAAAATTGAAAAAGAAATTAAACAGCAAAATACAGAAAAAAAGTGATGTAATTGCTCCACATAATAACTCGCCCCACAGTCAATATATTGAGCATAGTGTTATTTCAGGCAGGACACCTTGTCAAGCACAGCTCACGCCTCCACTCCAGCTCCTCCTTTTCATGTTGGGTCTGACTTATGAATGTAATTTCTGTTTGTCATTGATGCTGCTCTGTTCTGTTCCTGGGGGGTCTTTGCTACTGCTTTCCCTAAAGGCTTTCTATTTAGGTGCACGGAAGAGCAGGGAGGTTTGCTCTCTCTGCCTCAGGCTTTGCTCATATGCACATGGAAGGGCAGAGAGGTGTGCCCAGAAACAGAGCCATACCTCCAAATATAATAATAATGCAATGGAAATAAAGTTTTCCCTTGACAAAAGTGGTCCTAACTGAAATGTCCTTTTGTTATGTCAAGCTATGCTTGTTTCTGTCTATCTACTATACTTGGGTTTCTTGATTTCGGCGAGATTACCTGATAAATAAAGGTTTAAATTTAGATGAGGGAATTTATGGTGGAGAAATGGTGTTAATCCAGACCTAGCAAGGTCCAAAGTTGCTCTGGAGGCCCATGGTGGCTGGTTCTATTATCTATAATTCACCAACCTCTCTACTTTCTACATGCAGTCCATACTTCCTGCCTGTCACCTGTTGGGGCAGCTGTTCCCGGTGAGATACAGACACAATAAATTATTTTCCAAAAATTAAAATTCTTTCATAAATGTGTTGGATGAATAAACACAGTGGTTGACTGACTGTGCTCATTTAAAATAACACGTAAAAAAATAACAGCATTTCAACAATGCTATTTTCTGTGGAAAACTAACCTGAAGACATTTGCAAAGTGATATTGATATTCCAACATGATCTTACTATAAATATTTATAACACAACATTAGCTAAATTAAAATAGATGTTTTTAAATTACATCATTCACACTCTTGTTAAAAAAATTCTCATTTCTGTCTTCTGTAATTTGAGCAGTTTGGACTTTGCTAACATTTCTGTGTAGCTGCTGGCTGTTAGAATTGTTTTGAATGAGCATTAGAGTAGAGGCCAATTGGCAACCTATGGGGCAAAAAAATTCAGCCGACACAGAAGTACCATAAAACCGCAGTTCCTCGAATGGCCTCATGGGGCTGGCTCCAAAGTGAGTCAATTCCTGTAAACACCAATACCCAACTTTAAAGCAGAAATAAACATGTTTACAGCCTAATACGAAAAAAGGGTTTTGGTTTCTGTAGCTAATTTTCCTGTTCATGATCATTCAGTTTTTTTATATAAGGAGCAAAGGATCCGATGAGAGCAGTTGGCTCGACGAGGGTGGGTGTGGTGGACCGGCAGGAGTAGGAGATGTGTGGACAGGTGATGGGTTGGCAGATAGATGTGGTGGAGAGGCGGGGTGAGTTAAATTTAACCATAACTTTAACAATAAACGTGCAGGGAACATGTACCTTTGTCCCCCCCTTTAAATTATGTCCATGTAGCAAAGTCCACTGTTTTCTAATATATCGTGACAATGAAATTATCAACAGAAAAAAAACTTTATTATTATCACTTTTCAAGGCCTCTGCATTGATGTTCACTTAGATGCAATGCCACTGTAGATGGTAAGCTGGCATGCAAACAATTACAGCTTATATTAGAGCACACAAGACACTCACACAAATTAACAGCCCCTAAGGCCAAGAAGCGTATCATTAGCCAACTGTAATAGTTTGTGAAGCTATAGGTTATGTTATAAAAAGCCCAGTTTACAACACATTCACTGTGTAGTATATCAACACTGTGTGGAACCCGGTCCAAAGCTGTCAGAGTAAAGGGTTAGCTGCTCTGTCCTGCTTTCCATCAACCCAAGTATAATTTTTACCAATATATTCATATATTCACTCACTCAGACCTGCAATGACACTATGATACAATGACAGTGGCCAGAAATTATAAACAGAAAACTGACATTTTGGCCTTAGCTTTGTTTTGGGTTTCCATTAACCCTTGGGAAAAATGTCTGTCTCTTTAGCTGATAAATGCACCACTCTGTTCACCAGCAAGTTGCTATGCTTATCTGTTAGCTGTTTGGTGCTGAACTAACCCAATCACCAGAAAAACCTGTCTGCAAACCCTGGATATGTTACATTTATTATGTAGCAGATAAATTGAAACTTCACGTTTCCTTATGTTTGAACAATGCTGTGGTTAACATGTGGTTAGGTTTAGGCACAAAAAACACTTGATTATGGACAGGAAAAGTTTGTGTTTTGACTTAAAATACACAGTTTTTGGGGGCACAATCACGGCTTGCAGAAGCCACCAATGTCTCTGTGAAAAACAATCACTTTTTGTGGCACTATCCCATTCGGAAATGCAGCAATGTGTCACTAAAAAATAAGACTTTTTTTGCACTGTCCCCAACAGAAAAATAGTGACAGTTGCACCCACGTTTGGTGGCTAAAAAGCCACTGGAAACGCATTGATGACTTAATAAAAATCAACCACTTTTGTTGTTTGTTGGGCTTCAACAGTGGTCTGCAGCTTAGCAGGTGTTTTGCCTATGTATCATGCCATCCACCATCCCTTTAACCTTCCGATGACTAAGTCAGCTCATATGATACATCACTTTAGAAAGGCTGATATGATACATATGAAAAGAACAAATGTAACATATTTATGGTTTAGAGAAATGTACAATGCCAACATTTTCTCCTGGCGACTGGACTGACTGAACAGGTAGTGAACAGTGGATGTTATTACCTGCTGCAGATTATGCCAAGAGCTGGGAGAACGAACCACAATAGTAAAGTTATGGGCTGTTCAGCTGAACAGTGAGTTTTAAACTTACTATAAAACTATGTAAAGCTGAGGGGAGCTGCAGAGTCAGCTGATTCTCTTTGGCTCATCACTACCAGTGATCACACATTGTCACAGTGTCATTTGATACATGTTTGTTATTCTATCCATCCATCCATTTTCTTATCCTCTTGAGGGTCGCATGGGGGGCTGGAGCCTATCCCAGCTGACATTGGGTGAGAGGCAGGGTACACCCTGGACAGGTCGCCAGACTATCGCTAGACTATCGCAGGGCTGAAACATAGAGACAGACAATCGTTCACATTCACATTCACACCTATGGCCAATTTTTAGAGTCACCAATTAACCAAATAACCTATCCCCAATCTGTATGTATTTGGACTGTGGGAGGAAGCCGGAGTACCTGGGGGAAACCCACGCCGACACGGGGAGAACATGCAAACTCTGCACAGAAGGGCTCCCGCACTAGGGAACGAATGTTATTCTAAAAAATATCAGTTATATTTTTTACAACTGCTATAATTAATACAACAGTTCAAAATATGTGGATACCTGGAAACAGGTGGCGTTGCACTAAATGCATGAACTTTCTTAAACAATTCCTCCCATGAGTTTGACACTACTCTCAGCTGTTGTGCCACTCTTATCCAAAGCAATACAAATGCCCATATGTTGTTATTCATGTACATGTGCTAATATAGAGCCGATGCAGCACTACCACTGAGTCTTTGCACCCAAAAAGCTTGACCTTGCTCCAGCATGAATCTTATTTTTGGGTGGTTTGCAGCGAAGAAATCCACATTGGTGCCTTTCAAAAAATGCTAAAGACACATTTTAACTAAAGCCTAACCAAAGGGAGACGTCTAAGTGAAGAATAAGGAATGATATTCGAGGAGAGCAAATATTGAAAGGTCATCCAGCCCGATCTACAAGAGATGACAGAGAGAACATTTAGCAGCCTGATTGCAGATAGAAATGGGACTGGAATGATGATTTGTTCCCTATATTTAACACCCGTTTAATCTCTCTCCCTCTCGCCTTCCCTTTCTCTCCTTCTCACTCAGTCCCCCTCCCTCCTGTACGTAACACTTTACAGTCTCCCTATCCATAGCTATGTCTTTAATAGGATGAGGGAAATCATGTTAAAGGATTTAAAACCTCTGCAGTAAAACGCTGTAGCTTTGCCAAGCTCACTCTCTGTCGTTCAGCTTCTCATTCTCTGTCTCCTCTCGAACACTCTCCTCTCTCTGAATTACTTAGCACCGGCTCATAATGTTCACTCCCACAGACTCCCGACTAATAACAGAGGTCCGACAAGG
>JAPZEB010000006.1:9243500-9266839 GCA_029783705.1 Chaetodon striatus
GTCTTAACCACTCTATTTCATCATAAACAACCCAGGAATGGGGCTCAAAGTGCAAAATACCGGACTTATCCTTTAAATGACAGACAAAAGTTTTGGAATTGATGACAAAACATAATTGACAAAAAGTGAGGTCATATTTATTTTTAATATGCAGCAATTATGTATGAAGAATATAGACTTTTTGTGCAAAGCCCTTTAGTCTGGTTTAAATTTGTCCCATTCCCCTCCTAGAATCCTCTGTGTATTATGTGTGATAATTGCTCTGCTGATTGTGTGATATGTAAATGATGCTCACCTTAAAATATAATCTTAAAAAGATAAAAGGACGTGCAAGGGTTAGCACAAAGAACTGATACATCAGCTTTACATACAGAGAATTCAAGTGTCCATGAGAGACAATCAGGGGACTCACACCCACGCTTTGGTCTCATCTGATAAGCTGACATAAATATCCACTTGGTCTGCATGCGTGTGTGTGTGTGTGTATGTGTGTGTTTGTACGTGCGTGCACAAGAGCACATCTGCACTCTGTACTCACCACACATCCACTTATGCCAGTGTGAGAGAGAAGCATCTGTGGGGATATTTCTGCGTATCAAATGGTGGGAGTAAAAGGTATCATATTAATATTTTAATTGCAGGCAGTGTCGTGGCTTCTGTTGAGAGACAGGCTTAATGTGGTGATGAGGACAGATGAGGGTTGGGGGTAAACAAGGATTTGGCTGTCCTCCACAGGAATTGAGAGGACAGAGTTGGTGGATTAAACCGCAGTTTTGGCTGAAAGGCACCTAGCCTGTGGTGGCATGGATGCAAATCCAAAGGCTGATTACCAGGGCATGAGTATTAGACACCACACACTAGATCACTGCATGATCTCAAATATCCAATGTCACATTTAGGCCGGACAAATAGCCTACATAATGTGATTATACAACACAGAAATACATGAGATGAACAGGACTTCTTAACTAAGTGCTGCCAATATGAAAATAATGCCAATGCAAACACATGTTAACATGTTTAATGTTCTTTAATGTTCAAAGTTTGTAAGATTTAGGGAAAGAAAAACTCTTGGGTGTGTAATTACGTTAAGTACTTAACGTAATCACACAAGGCAAAGCTTACAATTTACTGGTCGATCTAAGCCCCAACCCTCACCTTTGGTCATGAGCTTTGGGTAGTGTCTGAAAGAATGAGATTGTGAATACAAGCAGCCAAAATGAGTTTCCTCCGTGGGGTTGCCACGGGTTTCCTCCTGTTAGAGGTGGTCCGGGCACGTCCCACTGGCAGGAAGCCCCAGAGCAGACCCAGAGGGGAGAGATTACATATTTCATCTGGCCGGGGAACGCCTTGGGATCCCCCAAGAGGAGCTGGAAAATGTTGCTGGGCAGAGGGATATCTGAGGTGATTTGCTTGGCCTGCTGCCCCCGTGACCCGGTTGAAAATGGACTAACATAAAGTACTTTGCCTGGTTATGTTAAGTCACATAACTACACTGACTTTTGGTTTCACAGCCTCCTAGTTGAAAGTCCATTTGTGTTTGACTCATCTGTCACAAATCTCGCCCGCCCTATGTAGACTTTCTCGCTTCTTTGTGTTCACACTTGGGATGTTCCTAAAGACAGCCTTCCCTGAAGTTTAAACCTAGACTAGTCGACTAACCTAAAAGTAAGAAAACCCTCCCCATCAGAATTTAATATTTACTGTTAAATGTTGTCCAAAAATGACACGAGCCATTTGAAATTATTAATCATATTAAATAAAAAAGGAGAAACTATTTTAAATTCAGCTGAAATGTGTGGCATTTTGCACTGTGCATTATGAACAGTGGACATTATCGTACATAACATGACAACAATTAATTTAATACAAGTTAAAAGATAACATGTATTAACAATATTGCTTAAATAATAATAAGTTTAACCTACTAGTATTTCTGGTGCTGACTAGAAAGGGTAGCAACGCTCAGTCAACTACTCAAAATTCATGGGTGTATAAAAAGAGACCTGGATACAACATTGGAGGTGGCCCTTGTTCATTTCAATGAAAGTTGCTCAGTGACACATGAGGCCAAACAAGCTCTGTTTCCACAGAGTGAAGTTCCCTTTAGTTAGTTAGATGTCTCTTTCACAATGTAAGTCTATGAAAAAAAAGTCTTTTTGAGCCCAACGGCATCACTTGTATGGTTCAAAAGGTGTAATTTTACTTCTGGCCACTATGTAAAATTGGCTTCAAAGCACAGCGCTGTTCCTGGGCACCTCCTGATGTCACTTGTATTGGCATTGTTCTCATGTTGCCAGTATGTAACTTCAACACCTTTCATGCCAACCACCACATAAGAGTTTGCACTGTTAAGAGTGTGTGTCAGTTTCTGTATTTCTGTTGGATTATATCAGGATGTTTAAGGAAATCCTACTGAAAGATCCAGTGTGACCACAGAAGCATACAGCCTGTATTTGCCATCAGTAGGTTACACAGCACAGTTGTTAATTAAGCTGCATTTTAAACAATTTGGAACATCGCAGTGGGTCAGTGACTTGCTCTGCTGCCTCACAGTGTGAAGGTGCTGCTTCTTCAGAGGTGAGAATGTGACTGTGACCGTGTTAATCTGTGTTAGCCTTGTGACGGACTGCCAACCTGCCCAATGCATGCTGGGATAAGCTCTTGCCCTCTGTGAGGTAAAGGCAGAGCATGTCATTGTCTCTGTTTTATACTACTCAATTTTCTTGCGTTGCATGAAAAACAGCACATGTGGCTGAAACAATCATAAATCACTTGATTAATGAAACATCTTGTGCTTTCTCTTCCTTGGCCTGACATTTCTTTTTGGCATTACCTTGGCTCCTCTGCAGACCCAGGACTGACTTATGCACAATGTATTTCCTTAGTTCAATTTAAATTACATGACAGGGTTTGGCACAGGCCCACACACACACACATACACATACAGTAGAGTTCAATTTGTGCTCTGGCTTGTACCTCAATGCACCTTAAGCCGGATTTAAAGTTGGCTCACGTGAGATAAACAGCCTGCTCTGACCACTAAATTAAACTTACCCCAGACTACTCCCGTGCAGTGCAAATCTCTGGTGCATGGATGGTGAGCAGTGAGAGAAAAATTGAACTAAAAAAAAAAAAAACCCCTTGCACTTATTTTCTGATCAGAAATATTTCTAACTAATCACAAACCATGCAGGCTTGAGACCCACAAAAAAAGCCCACAGTGACACAACCAAACATAAATATAATGTTCTCCCTGAGATTTGCCACTTAATATTTCAGTAGAAATATACTTTGCTTATTTGTGGTTGCAATTATTAGGTTTCGCTGTGCATGTCATTTAATTGGGCTTCACAGGTGGGATAGTGCTTGTTCAGTGGATCTGTGTGCATGTCTTTATATCATAGCAGGTAATGAATTATCATGTGCCAGCCAACTTGTGTTTGAACATTCATACATCTTTGGTGTATGTGTGTTTTTCATGCAAAGAGAGTGTTTCCAAAGCACAAGAGCAAAATCAATGGACTCAACCTGAAAGACAGTAACAAAGAGATAGATTGTGTCTATGATCTGATCCTGTCAAGCGCAGGACATCATCTAGTTTACTTACAATTTATGACAGCTGTTATAAACCTTGTTACAATTCCAGTGCCCACATGGACTCTGGCAATACACACTGTCATGGAGTCTGAACATGGATAACGATGTCTCCCTCTTTACAGTTGCCCTGAGCTTGGCCTTGTCATAACAACCCTTCTTTTAGATCTAAAAAACAAACATAAGAGCTCATGGCTTCGCCTCTCACTGGGCCATATGCAGGGCATGACTTGTGGTAAGTTGATAATAACAAAGATCTGCATGGTCTGCTCACAATAGCACAAGCAAGCCCCCAGCAAGAGACTTGACTGCAATATCCATTAATCCACTGCAGTTTCCCACTGGTTCAAAGGCTGTCTTGCAGCGGAGCTCTACAACATCAAAGAGTACTCTCTTATGAAGGGTAGCAGTGAAATGTGGAACTCTCAGCTCAGCTATCTACCATGCTGCAGAGGAGTCTTTGGGATTCACCAAGAGATGCAATTAAGACTGGTTTGATTGGAATGACCTCTGCATTGATGACCTGCTGAAAGTCAAGAGAAACTGATAGTTAGCTGCTGCTTCTTCCAGCGCTCTCATGTTATCACAATTCCTTTCAAGGCACTACTGTTTGGCAATAAATTTGCAACCCAATTGCAAGAGAAATGTTGGCCGTGTAGGTTTCTGCAAACCATGGATCCTATGTTACATTCGTACATCATTTTGTAGCGGATACGTTAAAACTTCAACACTGTGGTTAACACATGGCTAGGTTTAGACACAAAACAACACTTTAGCTCCATTTTCACCAAACACTTTCGGTATAGTACCTTTGGTACCAAAAGTAACCCGTCAGACATGGTACCTAGACCCTTGGTTTGTTTAGCGTTTCCACCGCAAACAGTACTCTTAAATGTTGGCAGCGTTGTTATCACTCACTGCTCCATCCAACACTCGCTATATTTCCTCATCACTGACACAGAGGGAAGCCTGCACCTCGTTTATTGTCCACCAACGGGGTTGCACGCCGAGATTTTCAGAACAAAATAGAACACGCTGGAGTGAGAGTCTCTCTAAATGGGATATTTAAAAGTAGCGGGTTTGAGGATTTAGTCCCTCTCAGACAAGTGTAGCTGGCTTCAAAACCAGCCACAACTCTGCCCTGAGCGGGAGTCACCATCCTCTATTGACCAATCGACGGCATGCAGTGTTCACAGCACCACCCTTTAGCACTGGATATGTGTGCTAGGTACCCCAACAGAGGAGTGACCAAAAATAGGGACAGTACAGAAGGGTTCCATTGGCATCATCCACAACTTTTTACAGTGGAAAGGGGAAAATATGTACCAAACTGAGCACTGCTTGATGGAAATGGGGCTTTAGTCGTCGTCAAGAAAGGATCACCTTTTTGGCTTAAAAATGCCTGATTCTGGAGGCACGACCTCGCTAGAAAAGCAGCGATGCCTTTGTAAAAAGAGAACTACTTTTTGTGGCGCTATCCCTGCTGGAAAACAATGACAGGGCACTAAAAACTACTCACATTTGGTGCCTAAAAAGCAGCTGGAAAAGCTTGCTAAATGACAACTGGTTTTGTTGTTTGTTAGTCTTAAACAGTGGTCCGCAGCTTGGCAGGCATTTCGCCTAGGTGATGCACCATCCACTATCCCCTTCACCTCTAGATGGCAAGGTCAACTCATATACTACGTCACTTCAGGAACGTGTGATATGATATGTATGAAATGTGCAAATGTAACATATTTGTGGTTTGCAGATGCAAGCTATTCACCTATTCAAACTGGGGACAGCTATTGATAGCTACCAGGGAAAACAAATGGTTAAACAAAACAAACCTTTCACCCAGAAGACTGCTGCGTGTCCCATGTGAAACCAAAAGTCAATGTTGTTTTGACACAACATCATGAAATTTATGTTGGTTCATTGTAGGTTGGTTCATGACCCTCATTCATACACCTCTATAGAAATCTATATGCAATAGTACTGACTTTGCAATGTACAGTATATTATGTGGAGCATGCGCCTGGTTCTGATGCTCGGACACCTATAAACAACCAGTCTCTGGGCATTCCTCTCCCACAGTCTGTGATAAATGTTGGGTATTGCGCAGCAGTCTTAAATTATAAACCCACATGAAAAGACTGCTACAAAATAATGAAATATCATGTTTATTGAGACACCTGAGAACTGCGATGCTGTCAGTCTAATTTAATAAACTGTTGCCATCCATTCTCCAGATGATTATCTTGTCTTTTAAAGGTCAACCACACCCATTCTCCACTAAGTTTTATCTCTTCCTTTCATTGCCTCTGTCTTATGAGCTCTCCACATCTGTAAAGGTCATGCTTGTTTCATGGAAGTTCTTGAGCTCTCAATCTGTTAACAGCTCTCTGCTGCACCATAATCATGCATGTGCCGTCTCAATGCAGCTGTAATCTGGCTAAAAATGCCCACTGCGCTAAGCCTCACAACCACTAATGCTTTTATATAAAGCTCTAAATATATATTTAATTAAAGGAAAAAATTTAAGCATATTTTGGGACTGTGGTTACTGTGTTGCCAAAAATACAGTAAATAAACTGAGTGGTTTTAAAGACACAGCACTCTTGTTGAGGGAACAAATATTACTAATTTATTTAGTTACAATTAAGTGCCACTGACCCTGGTGGGGAAAATGAAAACACAGTGCTTGTTTCCATCGCATTATTACCACTGAGCTGCCCTGGAGCAAAGCCCTTAACCCCCAGCTGCTCCAATAAGGCTGCTCAGTGCTCACTGGCCAGCAGTTTGGATCAGACTGGTCATAGTGGGCAGCCTCCAGGTGTAAATGTGTTGAACTGTTTGAGTATGAGCAGGGTAATTCTAAAAACGAGGGCCCTGCTCTCTGTGAAACTACCCTAGGCACATAAAGGTTCAAAACTAAATAATAACATGCTTTCACCAACCCTCACTTTCCTCTCACTCCACCCTAGGGACATCAGAAGCAGCACTAGAAATAATTACACGAGTATCGAAGGCTTTAAGTGGATTTGTTCGATGGCTGCTGTGAGCACCTGATATGTGTGACAGATGAGAAAGAAAGCTGGAAATAGACTATAGTGACCATAAACGAAGCCCATGTCAGCAGTATCGATGACACAGGCGAGCCGGACACCTTGCACAGAGATCAGAGGTGAAAAAAGAAACCCAGAGCGAGATATGATGCAGCTGATTGTGGAATAGTTATGTGTTGAAATAGGTTAGTTTAAGTTAGTTTAACCAAGTTATGGCAAAATAAAGCTCAACTTAAGTACTTCTTAAGTACTTCTTAATAATTAGTACAGCTGAGGCTGGTGGGCATTTTGTCAATATTTTGTCATAAACCATAGTTTTGGACAAATTCTATTTTAAATTCTATCTTATTGGACAGGATTTTTTTTAACATCACAGTGCTGTGGTGGTTAGCACTGTCGCCTCACAGCAAGAGGGTTCCTGGTTCGATTCCAGGTGTGGGAGCCCTTCTGTGGGGAGTTTGCATGTTCTCCCTGTGTCAGCATGGGTTTTCTCTGGGTACTCCAGCCTCCTCCTACAGTCCAAAGACATGCAGGTTGGGGATAGGTTAATTGGTGACTCCATATTATAAAGGTGTGAATGTGAGTGTGAATGGTTGTCTGTCTCTACATGTCGGCCTGTCCAGGGTGTACCCTTCCTCTCACCCAATGTCAGCTGGGATAGGCTCCAGCCCCGCGACCCTAAGAGGATAAGCGGTTAGAAAATGGATGGATGAATGTTTTTTTAACAGTGAAAGGGGGAGAGAGGGGGGGGGGATGACATGCAGCAAAGGGCTGCAGGTTGGAATCAAATCTGTGGCTGCTGCAGCAAGGATGTAACCTTTGTAGCTGGGGTGCCCGCTCTGCCAGATGAGCTATGGGACAAATTAAAGTTTTGACCTGACGATGGTGCTAGACGAAAAGTCAGGAGATCACCAAAGTTATTAAAATTCATCGAGGAGCACATGGATGTCTGTGCTAGATTTGTGGAAATCTGTCTAATTGTTGTTTAGACCTTTTACTCAAAGTCAGGGAATCAACAAAGTCTGTAGGATTTATCCTCTGGAGGACATGAATGTTGAATGTGCAAAATTTAATGGCAATGCATCTCATTGTTGGAGAATTTACAGTCAGGACCAAAGTAGTGAACGGACCAACAGACATTACCATCCATAGAACCATACTGTCACAATCCTGGGTTTTTTGTTTGTAGTCTTATGTCTACATTTATGTTTGTTTGTTGGGTTGTCTTATTCATTCAGTTTAAGCTGTTTCCTGTTTTATTCTGTAGATTCCCCTCTCATGTGTCATGTCTGGTTTTATTTCCTGTGTTTGTGTGTTCTCCCGTCTTAGTCTTTGTCAGCCCCATCTTGATTGGTTTCACTCACCTGTTCTTACTCCCCCAAATGGTGCCTTTCCCTCATCTACCCAGCTACACACCTGCCCTGCCTTAGCCTCATTAGTCCTTCCATGTTCCTGAGTTTTTCCCAGCCAATCAGCTTCCTGCCTGCTCTTCTGCCTCATCACCTTATTCCCCTCACCTGAACTACTCTGCCCTTTTTCTCCATCTGCACTACATCCCCTTGTCAGACTAGTTTTTATTTAAGTCCTGGTTTTCAGTTCAGTCTTTGCGGGATCCTTGATTTGGTTGTGTAATGTTCATTTGGAATAATGAGTGATCTGCTGTCTCACACATTTGGGTCCACCGGCTCCACACCCCATAACATATACACCTAACATAGTTGAAAAAAAAACCCATTTTGTACAAACATTTGCTCATTCCATTTAAAAAAAAATATTATTCGTACTCTGAGGACTATATCTGTGAAGACACAAACATCTTTTCAAATGTTTTTCCCCACTGATCTGATGTGTGGAGGTGGGGTTTGTTTGTACTTCTCCATTTGCCTGCTTGCTGTTTCACTGACTCACTAAGCCGCAGAATCTTGTCATGGATTTGTCATGAAAGCCTTTGTTTAAAAACTGTTAATGCTAGGCTAATGAGTACAAAGCACCGAAGGTGTCTGTCCCCACATTTGAGAGGAACTGAGCATGAATTGAGCTAAGCTACCCTCACTTTGTAACATAACTACTCCAGACTCTAGATTGTTATATGACAGATTTGTAACAGTAAAATTCCACAGGAAGTGCTCAGTGCTGAGAGCAGGTGGGGTGCTTTTGGTGCCAGGAGTTAGTTTTGAGCCTTCTAGAGGTGTTATGATCCTAATTCAGCAGAACATCTGCGATGGGATGTGCCTATTTGATAACCCCAAGGACATGCCAGCTTTTACCCTCTCCTCCACCATCCATGCTGCATGTCTACATCAGATGCTCACCCCAAAATGGAGTTATGTTAGATCAGCCTGTGTGTTAAACTACCAAGCATGCACATACAGTAATTGTTGTTTTTCACATGTTCATTAAGTCTGGCATGCTTCGTTGTTATCAGTTACAGTAGAATGAAAGAAATGAGATTTCAGAAACCATCAGAACATTATGCAATAATGTGCTCTGAATCCTAAATGGGTTTTGCTGAATGAGTTCTTGTGATAATCTGCAGCACGTGTCGAGTAGTGAAATGCCAAAAAGACTGATGGAACACTTGAGAGACCTCCAGAAACACAAAATCAATATTTATATTGAATACACAGCCAATCTCAAAACCCACTTATGTGACCTCATTTTGCTGGCATAAAACGATGATGTTTCTGCATTCCTGCTTAGCTTTGATTCTCCGCGGATCCTCTTCATATATGCATGAATAGATCATGATGAAAAAAAAGAAATGGCACTATTACCATACATTTGTGCACACTGTACACACGTACGTAAACACACTTTGATTCCCACGTTTCTGCAGTGTTTGTGTTTACTGAAAACAGTTTTGTAGGGATGATGAGATTTGGTTTCAGCTAGATAAATCAGGAGTCATTATTTGAACCCAAACATTTCATTTCCATTCCTAATCCATGAAATGAAAGGTCATCCTAAAGTGACACAGGCCTATTTCAGTTTTCATTCATTTTATAGAAATGAGGGATGAAGATTGCAGAGCAGGGAAGAAGAGATTAGGAAATGAACAGCAGAGATCATCCCAGGCTTGTATTAATCACACTAAACATTAGTGTTTCCTCTGACTGTGTAGTTAAACTTGTCTTCCACATGCATCCAGTGGCTTTTAACAAAACATATGAAACATTTGGAAGTTTGGAGATTTGGAAATGGTCATTATTAGACTTAATTAAACACTCTAAAATGCTGAGTGACAGACAATTAGTTTTAGAGAAAAAAGAATGCAACAAATTACTCCATCCAGACCACCATGGTGTTAGGTCAGGCTAGTGGACTGAAACTTGGCACAGCTGTACAGGTTTTTTGATTGCCAAGACACATTTCTTAAAATTATGCTCCATTTCCCAAAACTAAGCACAAATGCATAACTGTGCACTCATCTCCACAAACTCCAAACATCACACCAAAGCCATCAAATACATGTACACCACAAAATAGCCATTACACACTGATGAGATCAAGCTAAATCATGACAGTAAAAACCTGTTACTGCATTAAATAATTGCACTAATGGTTCAGGCTGTTCTCAAGCACAGTTCATACATATATCTACGGAATGTAATGCACCATAATATGTATATAACATGAAATCATGAGCCAGTATTTCGTGTATAACCCATGTTATCAGGAAGGCTGCAATCACATGAGCAGTTCACTGATAGGAGTAAGGACGTAGTCCAAAGATCGAAAGTTTGAAGGCAGGGTAGGGTGGTGGATGGGTCACAGAACACAGGACTTTCTCCCAGGAGACCAGTCACCATATTTCTCTTCCTAAACCTAACCTATGTAACTTTACTTGCCTAAAGCTAACCTACTTAACTTAAAGTTAAGTACATAACTTTACATTAAGTATGTAACATCATGACGCCATCTGTGGGAAGCTAATTTGTTAGATTTCATACAAACTGTTGTATGAGGATACGTTGCACAATTTTGACTTTTCATGTTTAAGGCGCCAGGCTGTAGATGTATGATGCACATAAATGATAAAACTTTTATTTTTTTTTACTCAGTGTTTAGGCCACACATTTACATAATTGAAAAATGTAAGAATCACTTTGTTATTCATTTCCATATAATTTTTTGTAATAACCATAAGGAGCCATTAGAGAGGGGATAAAGACCTGCATGTTGCAGGTTGCCTACCTCTGGGTTAGACAATAAAAGTTACTGTAGTTATGTTTAGGCAAGTAAAGTTACTGAGATTAAGTTTAGGAAAAGAGGACGTACCTTAAAATGACTCAGGTCACACACAGTTTTTTGTGTGACCCATCCAACATCTCAAACTGCCATCAAACACTTGGGACTGCTTCCTTTTACTGCAGTCAACACATTGGTCACGTAATTGCAGCCTTTCAAAATATGTGGGATATGTAGGAATTTGGATGCATTGCTTTTCGTAGAAAAACGAAAAATTTGTAAGAACAGCCTGTGACGGTTGAGGACCCATTGGTTGCTAGTTAGATTCCCTCCTCACTGTTTCAGACTACTCTGATACACAGTGCTATTATACACAAAAGTAGGCCATAATTTAACCTGTGCTACAGTATACTGCTCTAATACATAACTATTCTCAAATACTTGATACATTATTACACACCATACTAACACATATTTCAGGTGCTGGTCTTTGACTCTATTTGAGTTCCTTTCAAAAGGAAGACAATAGACGTGTTTCATCCTCAACCCAGTCCATTAAGAAATGCAGTCAATTGCTGTCTGCATCAATGCCTTGGAACATTACCTGATCCTTATTGACTCTCCTTTGTAACGTAACGTAATTTTATTTTTATCGGAAAAAGGCAGTTTTTTTCTGAGCTTTCTGAGCACCACCATTAAAGGTATCAGCCAATCACATTGTGCAATCACACTGAGTATTTTACACAGAGGCTCTGAAGTCCAAACAAGTAAAGCAAACTTTTTTACTCCTTTCAACCTTGACAAGTGCAGCACATACAAGATCAACTCCTTTCCAAAATACGGGAATAGCATTTATAGTTTTGGGAGATGGGTGTGTCTTTCTGTTAGATGGTGTTTGGAATATTAAGTTAATAATAGGCCCAGTTACAGCGTGAGGAAAACTATAACAAGCACCTCAAGTGCAACATGTTTATCTAAAAGATTCTTATTTTCTAGTTTTTTAACCACAAGGGGTTTAGTGTGCTGAGCATAATAATAGGTATACCAGAAATGATGTTTCTCCAGATTGTGACAGACAGAAATGAAAGGTTTGATGATTTTTTAGGATGCCTGTGAAGACACAGGTCAAATACAATGAATTTAAAAGCACTCCTCCTTTCTCTAGCTGCCAGCAGTGAAGGGGATCACACAGGAGAGAGTAAAGGGGGTTAACGTGGTGATGGTTGAACCAGCCGGGGTGACAGTGGGCTTTGAACAGTGCTAACACTCAGGCCTTTCAAAATCTGCTTTCATCAAGCATTCTTTACTCACTCTGAGAGAGGCAAGTTTAATCCGGCAGATTTACCTGCCGAGATTTTACCTCCGGTAACAGTGGAGATAAAGGCAATGAGAAAAGATAGCTTCCCAATTACAAACAGAGTGAGGAAGAGTTGAGTTCATATTCCTGTTTGTTGATTCTTATCGTTTACTAATACAGCATAACTTTAAAAAAGTTTAACTTTTAATATCATTTTCAGATCAAATGGTTGTACAGTTATCCAAGACTATATGAAGATCTGGTGAGTGCCCTGACAAACAATAGATGAATGAATGAATGACATTCTATGACTAATTGTGGCACATTTTCTGTACGAAACATCAACAGAGGTGGAAATTCTACTGCTTCCCTGAAGTCACCAGCATGGCAACATTTTGCCTTTCCTGCAAGTTATGTAAACAACAAATGGATCACAGACAGAAAAACTGCAGTTTGTAGGCTATGATACATCAACGTATCATCATACAACGGGTTGTATATTGTTACGAAAATGCCCACATAACAGTCCGTATGATATAAGTAGCACCACAAATGACATTATGTACCTATTGTAAAGTTACATAGGTTAGGTTTAGGAAAAGAAACATGGTGACAACGTATCTTAAAATAACTCAAAGTTCACACGGATCCAAACATGCCATTCCAGGGAAAAGTCCCGGGTGAAAGTCCAGTTTGTTGGAACCCATCCACCATCCCAACCTGCCTCCTTACAAGTGCTAAGGACTGCGTCCTTGTTTATTTCCATCAGCGCACTGGTCACATGGTCACCGCCTTTTAAAATATGTGGCATATGTATGAACGTACCTTAAAATAACTCGCACACAGTTCCAAATACTGGTCTCTTGGAGGAAAGTCCTGTGTTGTCTGACCCATCCACCTTTATACTACTTCCGTCTTTACTCCTGTCAGTGCTTTGGCCATGTGATCACAGCCTTCCTGATTACGTGGGATATACAGGAATTACATGGGTTAATTACAAATTGTGATGCATTTCTTTTCATCGGTACATGTACGTGCCAGTAGCCTGTGTAGGTACCATATGCCACCACAGGCAACACAACAATTACAGTTTTACAGCCATCATAAATAAATAGCTTTGACTGGGACAAGAGCATTGACCCAGGTAACTCTTCCATCCTCATGTAACATCAGGTGGCTTTTTGCAGGTGGGTAAACTTGTTTTTGTGTTTTACAGTTTGTTTAGTTGACTGGTGACATAAGTTAATATTTATCACATTTTAAATAAATTAAATAAATTGGTCCATATGGTCTGTGGTATATTACGTAACCTTGGAAATAACTATGTTGATACGAGATACGAGAGAGGCTACGGCAGATAGATGCCTGTTGCTGAGCCTCCTGTTTCTTTTTTCAGAAGAATTTGAAAATGTAGATGACAGTTGTCAGGACATAAAACCATTGATCTACTGATCTTCACAATCAGACTTGTTAGTTTCACAATGGCATAGTCTGGTGTGCTTGGGAGAAAATGGTGAATTTGAAAACTGAACTGAATCTTGACCTTAAAATCGAAAGTCTAATCAAATTTTGGATGGAGAATTGTGACATGCCAAATATAAAGTCGACTGAATTCTTAAAGCGGCTATAATCTATACTTTCAGAATAACAACATATCAAACGACAATGTGAAAACAATGTCCTGTTTTACACTGAGATCATGCTGTAGAGCTGTTACTAAGTCCCTTCTTTATGCCTCTTTTGCATTCTTACACAGAACCAAACAACTGCGGCATCATTCTGCTCCAGTGTGTGAGTTTAAATAGCATGCCAGCATCACAGAACCAAAAGAGGTGTGACGGGCCTGATGTTTAACACAACAGCGTCAGCCTCTAGTGTGACATATAGCATACTGGAATGCCGCGCATCAAAATACAGGCGCCTATTATTTTTAATGTACTACCCCAAATGGCTGGTGGCTAAACGCTTTGCCCAGTCGCATTTCATGCCAGTGTCCTGTTTTCAGCCTCGCCGCCCCTGGAATTAAATGCATTTTTCCCCACTCGCTCTCCACTTGTACATACCAGCAACCGTCTCAGCTCTTTTTCTCTAGTCTTATGGCAGCTCAACTAATCTCCTCACCATTGATGGTAGGTGAGAAGTGAGTGAGTTACAGTGAGTTTCGTCCCATTGTTTAGCTGTTCAGTCCATAACTTTCAGCCCAGTCAATGCCGGAAGAAAATCATGGTATTGTACTTTTTTGTACATTTGATGCGTATCGTATGAACCTTTCCAAAGTGACTATTACATGTTACATGTTATTACAAGTGAGTATTATATGAGCTGACTTTGTCATTGGTAGGTGGAGAGGATGGTGGATGGTGTGACATCTAGGTGAGATGCCTGTCAAGCTGCAGACTACTGTTAAAGAACAACAAACAACAAAGCTGGTTGTGTTTTAGCAGCACATCACTGTTTTACCTGCGGCATTTAGCTATCAAATGTGGGTGTTTTTTAGCAATCCATGTTTTTCCAGGAGGGACAGTGCCAAGTGTTTTTTTTTCTTTTTACCAAGACATTGCTTCATTTAACGCTGGGGCTGTGGGTACTTTAAAAACCCCAAAACTTTTCCATAACCGAGTTGTTTTTATGCCTAAACCTAAGCATGTTAACCACAGCAATGTTGAAATGTAAAGTTGAAACACATCATGTTACAGAATGAGGAACATACTGTTTACTGTTGGTGCTTTGCTTCGCCAACACAGCTGGACAACACAAAATGTAAAACAATCATGCATACTGTATGTTGAGTACTGCATTGGTTTAGAAAATCCAGCATAATTGGCATTACTTAAAAGCAAAGCATTTCAGACACGCCTTGTGGAAAGGAAGAAAAAAAAAGGCCGCAGCAACTAGCAGCAGTCAAAATCATGAAATGATGTATACAGACAAAAAAAAACAGAATCTGCATCTCTCACACACCAAGTAATTCTCACGATTAAAACCTAATTACCAGAGTCTGATCTGAACAGGGCTAAATAAAGAATGAATCTGAGAATGATATGTGCTGCTCAAAGTTAATGAGCAACTCACCCATGGGTCATGGACATTGGAAATATTATTTCTGTATGCAAGAAGCAGGCCTCAGATTCCACATGGTCGCATAATGGAGGGGGATTAACGAAGAATACCTCCTGTCATCTGTGGACAGCGTGATGAGCTGAGAGGGGACTGAAGGAGAGAGAGAGTGATAAAGAGAACAGGGAGAAAGAGACAGAACTAGGCCAATTGTTTTGATGTGCTTAACTCTTTCTGGCTTTGTGTGTGTTTACGTAAACATGCCGGAATGTCTGAACTCAAACTGTTCAGGATACATTAGTACACTGGACCTAAATGAAAGGATACTTTGCAGAGACCATACTGCCGACATGACTGCCTGTAGTGACATGATGAAGCTGAATAAATTAAACAAGGGCTGAAACTAGTAATTACTTTTATTAATGATTTATATCAACTTTTTAATAACCAAGTAATTGTAATCACGTTTATCCATTGTTTACACTACCCAAACAAAAGTCCAAAACATACTAACAGTGAATTAACTATCAAAGAAAACTTTTCACATTTCACATTTCAGAGGCTTGCAGTAACAAATTAGGTTATCCAGCAATGAAGTCACAGGATACTCAAGCTATGATGGTGATGACAGGTAAAGCATTCGGTAAAGATGTACTAAGGTTCTTTACTTAACTAAAAGAAGCACTACAAAAACGTAAAAATACTCCCTTACAAGTAAAAGTCCTGCATTCAAAGTCCTACAGATGTAACAATACAGAGATATGAACAGCAAAATATAGTAGAAGTATATATACTTGAATATAAAAGTAATCATCCTGCAGAAAAAACAATATACCCTAATACTTCAATTAGTAGCCCAGGCTATTATTACCTTAAATCACTGAACTCAACAGGGTTACAGTATATTAGGGACAGGTGTTTATATGTGACAGACCTTTAATTCCTTTTACAAGAAACTGTTGCGCAGCAAAAATGGGAAATACAATCAAACTGTTTATTTCAACCAGTATGAATATTACTTGCATAAGAAGTAGGCTTCAAATAACATATCAATTATCTGTTATGACCAAATTATAAATTTTGTTTTTAGAAAAAACACTTTTGATTCTTCCTTAAGGACTAAAGGAATATAAATATCTTACCAGGTAATCCAGGAATAGACACATACTCTGATTTTATGACAGCTCAGAGGAAGGGAGTCACCACTTGATTTTTGTCATGCCAGTAAATCTGAATGACTTACAGTGTTTTCTGGTGCTCATGGTGTCAGTAAAATGACATAGGCTTTTATTGTAATTTTACAGTAGGTGTCTAGGTGAAGGTCAAGACGAAGCTAGTTTCAACATTTATATCAGGTAGTTTCCCAACCTAGTTCTCCCAACCTAGGGGTCAGACTGCCTCCAAAGGCCATCATCATAAATCTGAGGGGTCATGATGTGATTAATGGAAAAGAGGAAAAAAACAAAGTTGTGGCAAGTTCCATTAATTTGTTTGCAATTTTTTGAATATTTGTAAAATATCTTAAAATTCTTCAAATAATCCATCCATTTCTGTAACTTGAGGGTTGCGAAGGGGGCTGGAGCCTATCCCAGCTGACAATGGGCGAGAGGCAGGGTACACCCTGGACAGGTCACCACACACACACACACAGAGACAGACACACCTATGGACCATTTAGAGTCACCAATTAACCTATCCCCAACCTGCATGTCTTTGTACTGAGGGAGAAAACCCACGCTGACACGAGGAGAACATGCAAACATCTTATATTTTAAACTCCACAGAGAAGGCCTCCCTCTTGAGTTCGAACCAGGAACCCTCTTGCTGTGAGGTGACAGTGCCCACCACTACACTACCATGCCGCCCATCTCCAATAATTATTTTAATGAAACTATGTAAGATGTTTGAAGGGGAATCTGTCCGGAACTGACCAACCCTAAAACTGCCTTCTTCCAAGAGGTCACAAGGATAAGTGTTTGGGAAGAGCTGAGGCACGTTCAACCTCAAAACGTTGCGCAACCTTTTGCTACAGTTTCCGAGTTGAGCAATAAGTTTCTTTGAAACTCAGGTATGCTTTCTTTCATTTGGTGGGTGTGTCAGAGGTGTAACCCAATCAGCAGTGACATGTATATAAAGGAATATCTACCTAGTCAGTAGACAGTATCATGAAAGCTACCTAACAATAACACACGTTACAGAGGTTATTGTGCACAGATATAAATACAGGTGTGCCTTGAGATTTTGGCTTGCCCTTTGGTGTGCCTTGGGCACAAAAAGTTTGAAAACCACTGGTCTGCTGTGTGGGATTTAGTGGCATCTAACGGTGTGGTTGCAGATTGCAACCAACTGAAATACGGTGGTCGACACAAAAACATGAATGGGCCTATCAAGAGCCAGTGTTTGGTTTTTGGGCTACTGTAGAAACAACATGGCGGACACCATGAAAGAGATGTAATTCTAATTACAAGCAGGTTTTTGTAAGGTAACAGGTGATTATACACTAATGAAAACATAATAATGAATATTATATTTCATTTCGGCCAATCGATCTCCCTTAATCCAACACACTAGACCTTTAATCAGACATGATGGACTGTGGCCTGACGACATTTGCAAACTAACAAACAACTGTCATCATATTTTGATTGAAGTGTTGCTAAATTGGTGCACAGAAGTATGTGATATCGCCTTTTTGTAACCCAATTTCAAGCAGTGGGAAAAGCAGACAAAAAAAACATAAATACAGAAGTCTCTTTTGTTAAAAAATGAAAACTCAAGAGTGGAACAGAAGTATGAAGTAGCATAAAGTGAAAATATGCCAACTTTTGTAAATGTACTTGGTAACTTTCCACCACTAAGATGGATAGAAAAACATCCCTCAAGCAAAGCTCCAAAACATATGTATGGTATCTATTCATCCCATCTAGAAGGCTAAAGATTATACAAGTCTTGGTTAGGTAACATTGAATGCACCATCACGTGGGAACCGTTATACTGGGAAAAACAACTCAACCTAAAGTACTTTGAAAGAGGATATGCTGTTAATACCCTCGGCTTCCACGAGAATTGATATGCATGCAGGGATTGTGGCATGGATTGTTTTTAGCAAAAACATCTGCATTTAATCCCCCTGTGCATTATTCAGATGATGAGAATTCACGCGTGGCAGAATGCTTATTTGCTATTTTTAATTTCCTTACTTTCATTTTGATTTATGCAGATTGTTTTTGCTCCACTTTACCAAAGAGGCTTCAGTAATGACAGCAGGGCTGGTGTAGCCCGCACAGTATATCCTGAATGTGATTAGATGTGAGTTTATAAACCTTGTTGAAAAGTGTGCTAGCTGTGCACAAATTATATATGAGAGAGACAAAAGACTAATATTTATATGGTAATAAACTGGAAATAACTAATGGCCATAACCTAGAGTCCTGACATAATGAATGTTTAGTTGTTAGTTAGGGTGTGTTCGTACAGGTGATAGCTCTTGGAAAGATATGAAAAGTGGTTTTACTCTTAATGAGTCCACTTAGTTTTTTGGCATGAGATTTCATTGTAATGATGGAAACACTTGTTAACCTTGAAACTGTCTAATGTCCCGAGAATCCCCACTTAGCTTTCTTTTGGTGTAACTTGGCATGTACTTGTGATTGGAGAAAGTGAAAAGGAGAACAACCTTTGGCAATGTTTGTAATGTGATGTCCATTAGGAGATTGATTCTTAACCCAGAGTAAGAAGACGAGCGCATTGTTGAGGATGGTTGGGAAATGCAACAAGGATGTACAGAATCATTAGAAAAGGAGAAAAATATCTTTTCTCTTTCCTTGTCAATACAAACTGCATTATCTCATCTGCGGTTCACTCCCCTCCGCCCACGCCATACCCTCGTCCCTCCGTGGAGACCAAACATCCGCTGTCACCTGTCAATCAAGCCCTGACAGACAGTGACCTTGCTTGGCATTGTTAGAAATGATTTGAATCGACCTTGCATTTTCAAGTTGCTTCCGCTGCTGGTTTCCCCGGCAATTGACTTTTAAAAGAGGTGCCATGACAAATAAAATTGGATTGATTAGCTCTCAGATAAGTTAATTTATTGGGCTGGAGCCTGAGGGGCCGGACCGGAGACATTCAGCGTTCTATATTCAGTTGTAATGCAGATTCATGTAGTCACAATCATGATAGTTTTGACAGTGAATGGGCTTCCCACAATATGGCTCCAGTTTATCAAGCTAATGGATACACCAGTGTACTTTCACACTGAAGGTGCAGTGGCGCCCCCAAGGGGGACCAGGTGGGGCCATGGCCCACCTATTACAATTGCTGGCCCCCCAACTGGTCCCCCTGGTGAAAATAATTGGAGGATGATAATACTGTCTTTAAGAGGCTGTGGTATGCTCATTTTTTAAGCTAGTGGTATCTAAAGAAACTTCAGTAACCTAAGAGATCCATGTATACCAACCATGTTGGCATTGCTTGATGGGGGGTGGGGTGGGGTGGGGGGGTAGATAATACTCCATATTTAGACTAAATATTGGCAAGGGCACAACTGCCATGGCTATTATCATAGGGGTCCCTTGAACTCTCACCTCAAATTAAAGCTGTATATTTATCAGCCACGTATCAGTATCGGCATCGGCCAATATTTGCCTTATTGACTGCCATCAGCCTATCTGCAAATAAGACCGATGGCAGAGGCTGATGTTTCATGTCATCCCAGGGAAAGAATAGAAAACATGTTTGGGATGAACACAGATCTTTCCTGGGATGCTATGGTTAAAGCTCAATTAGGTCATTTAATTTCACCTCTGTCTTTGTCCCAGTATACAAGCACGAGAGGGTAATCGATGTATTGCCCGAAGTATGTCCGACTCAGCTACGTCAGGCAGCGATATGCCCCCTTTCAGCTTGTTAGTATTGGACCTTTTTTCCGTTGACCTATTACATCACAGACCAAACAACCAACCAGCAAGTCAGCAATGGTTAGCTAGCTGCAAACTGGTACTATGGTGGACAACTTCCCAGCTCCGTACATTTCATCCGTCCAAAAATGCAGGGCTCAGGATGTAGATTTAACCCTGTTGTTATCGGGTTTGTTTTTATGTTGCGCATTTTCTGCTTTTGACTTCCTGGTCAAAGCCCAGGTTGGAAACTGTGGAGTAAGTGCATAGCGCCTAGGCCAGTTTGGGTCTGAATGTAATTCAACTACCAGTTGCATTTTCTGGGTTTGTCAGTCCAACTTTGATAAATTCAATTTAGTGCAATTTCAGTTGGACTACCATGTTTACATGTGTTATAAAAGTCCGGTTTTAGTCAGACTGACACAATAAATCCATTTTGTCTGATGTCATGTAAATGTGCTGGCTATGTGATCCCTTAACCCTTCATTTTGACATAGTATTTGAATAGCCTATATACTTATGCCAGCATAAGCAAATTCCTGAAATTCAGTTATGGCTTTTGGTTTAAGTGTACCACCCTAAAATTTTCAGTGGCCCCATCTGGCCATCCCTATGAAAAATTCTGGGGTAAAGGTGAACATAATTCCTGCAGAAATCTCACATTTAATACACGATCATACCATAACATCTACATTACATATTGCCAAAAGAATGCAGTTCAGACAGTTTGCCTGTCACTGAGCATCCTTTGAAAACTTCATTTTAATGAAATCTATGTAAATGTTTGAATAGACTTGCCTGATATTCCATTATCCCAAAGTACGCTGTTTGTCTTAAATCAGGTTGTTTTGCAGAATGAAAACAGTAAGCACAAACCTTGTTTTTGTTGCAACTCAACAAGATGAGAAATGCTTGACTGCAGGGCATTGTCATTTACCAGATCCCGCTATTGCGTGCAAAAGTATGTCAGCATGATTTGTGTTCTCTACTGATACTTTTGGAAGTTTGTTTTGTCCCAAATTATTAGAGAAATCTCTTATGTCAGCCCTTGCATTTGTGTCTAAATCCAAGTAGAACAAATGAGGGAGCTGCGTGAACGCAATCCGCAATATATGCATGTTTGTTGTTTTTGTGTGGGTATTCTGCAGGTGGGGGGGGCGAGGGAGAGCAGGGGTGATGTGTGTGTGTGTGTGTGTATGTGTGTGTGTGTGTGTGTTTTGGCAGGGTTAGCTGTCTAACTCAATCTGTCCAAGCTCATGTTTCTGTCAGGGTTAGCGTAAGCCAGCAGTCAGATATGTCAGACACTAAATGCCAGTTTCAGGGAACAAAGTCACTTTATTTTATTTATTTATTTTTTTGCCTCCATTTCATATGTAGAGCTCAAGGAAACAAATCACAGACAGACTGTGGAGGTTACTACTGTGTGAGCGGGTGTCAGGGAGGAAGATGAAGAAGAATACTGACTAGAGACAGACAATTATTCAGCAGGGAAGACTCCACTACAAAAATATGCTGATGTGCTCTGTGTGTATGCGTCTGTGTGTGTGTGTGTGTGTGTGTGTGTGTGTGTGTGTGTGGTTGCATGTGACAGGAAGGTAACACATGGTGATGCTGTTCCTCTCGAGGAGAAAGAGAACTGTCACAATCTGCACCTTAAGCACTCTCTCTCTTTCTCCGTCTCTGTCTCTCTGTTTCAGCGCAGCAGTCAGAATGATTGAGTTTTTTTTTTTTTTTTTTTTTTAAGGGGACGTTGCTGTAAAATAACAAAATTGCAGCCTCTGCGAGCAGTGATTTTTGTGAAGTGGCTGTTGCCCATCTCTCGCCCATTCCCTCTCCCAGTCAAGCTCACTCTCACACATCACAGCCCTTGCCTCCCTCCCTCCCTCCCTAGCTCTTTTTTGCTCTCTCTCCCCCCCTCTCTCATGAATGTCACCTCTACTGATCGTGGCTGCTGGAATTCACGCACACATACTCTCACAACCACTCGCTGACTTTGGATGGGAGGAGGAGGAGGAGAGGGAGGGGGAGGAGGGGTATGAGGTGGAGGAGGAGGGAGGGGGGGGTTTGGTGAGGACTGTGGGAAAGGAGCGTGCCATCGGAGGCAGAAGAGGAATCTCTGTCTGTCTGTGTCCATGTCTCTGCTCTGTTCCCGGCTTCATTCCCACAACGACCGCCAACGTCCCGCCTGCTGTTCTACCTCTGGATTTAAGTCATCTGGATTACCGCTTGGACTCTCGGCTCATTATTCCATGCTGCCACGTTTAAATGGGAGGCAAAGTTGGACCTCCGTGGACTGCACAAATGGTGACAAACAGTTTGATCTTTCTTGCGCTTTTAAGAGCTTCCTAGCATTCAAAATGATTCCACTTTTCTTCAGAAAAAGTGTTTTTATATGTAAAATAAATTGAGCTCTTTCTCTTTGGTGTTGTCTAGTCAAAGTAGGTTAGTTATTTTGCAATATAACATTTTAAAATTGGCAATTTTAATGTGAAAGATGAGTGGGGAAGAGGGGTAGAGATATGCCTCCATCCTCACCTTTTTAAAAGTCAGTCATTTTAACCTTCTGTTATTTTCAAAACTGAAAATGTGACTGTGGCACTTTTTCGTGTGCTCTGTTAGTGTCAGATTTTTATTTTTCGGTCAGCGTGGAGGTTTTACATTGGACTGCAGGTGAACTTGCATCTCTTCCAGTTCTTCCCTCTCCAAGGGAACCCTCAAACTAAACTCTTCCCTGTTAACCCACTTAGACGCCCCTGTCTCCCCTGTGGGGGCTTCTCTAAACCGCTTGTCCTACTCTAGTTTTTTCTGAGGAAAAGCAAAAGCCAAACCAGCAAAGGGGGTACTGGGAAGGAAGACACCCCCCTCCCAAAGGTGAGAGGGGGGGAAGATGGCAGCTATCGCCAGCTCTCTCATTAGACAGAAACGGGCGGTCAAGGACGACCAAACCAACCGACCGGTAGCCAACAAGCGCAAGCCCTGTCATAAGAGCAACAAGTCCTTGTGCCAGAAACAGATCCTGGTACTGATCTCCAAAGTACGACTATGCGGGGGTCGAAAAGGTCGAAACGAGAAAAGACCGGGTGAGTCACTGCTATTGTGTTCATGTTTTTCCGCTTGTTCCTTTTCTCCCTCATATGTTACAAATAATAATTCGATACAAAATTCAGCATATTTCATAAAATTCAATAACAAAAATTCTGGTTATAATGTCAAGTTTTCAGATGTGATGTTTTTACTTTCATTTGTTTATTTAGT
>JAPZEB010000006.1:9278644-9289579 GCA_029783705.1 Chaetodon striatus
CAAGGTTGATAATTACAGTACTAGCAGCACCGTAGCTCATGGCCCAGTTTAGAAATGAAAAAAAAAGGAGGAACCATGTTCTCCTTTTATTAGAAGCAGAATCAAACACTACACAAGAGACAGGCTCCCTCTTTCTTGCATATATGCAGCACACATGCTTGCATGCAATCACACATGTACTGTATGCATGCATGCATACACAAAGAGTGAGAGCTATAGAAAGAGAGCATGATGATAAGGGAGGGGAGTGTCAGGGAGTCCTGAAAATATAAGCCAAGGAAAACCCCTGTTGTTTGGTGTGGTCAGAGCAGAAGAAGAAATGCCCTTGGCTGCTCAGTCATGCAGGCCCCAGTAATTACCTCCAACCTTATCAAGAGGAGCTCGGCGAGAGGGAGATCAGCGAGCGACATACTGAGCTCAAATCAAGCCAGATAAATACATTAGTGTAATGATAACCAACACCGAGCTATACACCATGCTGATTAGAGATAAACCACAACCACTGCTTATTTTTCAGAGCAATTACATTGCGGCGGAGGGTTTAAGTGTCCTTGATGGCAGCCGCGATGCATGAAGTGATTACCTTGGGTTCTTATGTGCATTGACCTCATTTATACAGACACACACATAATTGCTGTGTGAATGGTTGTACTGTAACACCAGGCTCCAGTCTCCCCCAGGTGATTTTTAAAATGATTATCAGTGCTGAATGTAAATTGATGAGGGGCATCCCTGTGTAGACGGGTTACTGCTGGGATTAGAGGCGAACCCAATTTAATAAACAAAATGCTATTATGGCTATAATCTCTCCTGCTTTCACAAAACTTGTGCAACTTACTTAATAATCTGTTTACCTCTGTCTGAAAGTTGTACATTAAATATTTCTCCCCCAACGTAATAGAACCACAAGAAAATGTCTCAGTCAACTGGGAAATCCATTAAATTTATGCTTAAAATATGTGAATTTCACTTTAAAATGTACTTCATGTCGCTTATATAATTACATAGAATTAGATTAACAGTTACACTTACGTTGCCTGCAAAAAAAAATGTGATAATGCCAGCATTTTTACGCACTGGCAGAGTAAAATTTAACTTACAGTGCATATACAGTTATCTTTTAAAGCCACATCCCTTAAGGCACTCTCTGCTTTTCCGCTTGTCAACTGCAAGTCATATTTTCACTCATGGGCAGAGAGGTCACTTGGAAATGGGCCTGCTGATGAGTCAACATGTTGTCGGGTGCGCTGACAACACCTGTGCGCTGATGTACATAAACAGACAGGGAGCTCTCTTTGACCCACACTCCACTGACCTGGATCAGTGAATGTTTTCTGTCACTCAAGCCCACACGTGTCCCAGGAGTGATGAATGTAGTCGCACACCTCCTCTCCACGGGAAATACCCAGGACAGTCGAGGCTGCAGGTTGTGTTTCTGGCATAGCTAGTAAAAGTTCTGCAGGGCAGATGTAGGTGTGCTCACCCTGAAAGATAATGTGTAGTCCCTGCTGTTCTTTTAACTACAGCACAGGGATGCACCTCACAGCAGATAGGATACATATGGTAAAATTAATCATCATTATGAGCAGTCTCAGTTGGCTCAAGAGAGCCGTTTTTGCGTTGATCCATTTACTGTATGGTCATAATCAAAATGAAATACTTTGTTTGGCTCACAAGAGAAAACTTTGCAGAAGTTGGGAATCTAAGCCTGTTCATCTGAGGTGAAGTTAAACATCCCATCCTCCACCCTCGAGACAACAAGTTTAATTTTCCGCCACACTTTTAATGTCAACCTACACACTGTGTGGTCATCAGTCCTTGGATGCATTTTTTATGTTCACACATAAAAAAGCTTGTCTGAACTATGGCTTCATTTCAACCCCTCAGGGGGACTTCATGCTCACATTTTTGTGTCACATACACACCATATCGCCAGGATTCTGTGGAGTATTTAATATAAGACATCAGCTAGAGTTGAAACTATTAGTCGAGTAAGCGATTAGCTGATCAACAGAGAACCTGCAACTACTCATATAATAATTAAATTGTTGTTTTTCAAGCAAAAAAAACAAACAATCTGTTTCCACGTCCTGATAGTAGTCATCTTTGTGTTTTGGACTGTTAGTCAGATAAAACAAGCAATTTGAATGTGTCATGTTGCATTAATTGAGAACATAGTCTCTAGATAACAATTATGACAATATATGAGTTGCAACCCCACTCAACACTGCACAGGACTACTTATTAGTGCTTTATAACAGTCGTGGAAATAGTCAGGTCCTTTACTTAAATGAAAGTACCAATACATGAATGTAAAAATACTCTTACCTTTAATTGAACTAAAAGACTTGCATTAAAAATCTTACTTGCATACCAGTACTTAAGTACTACCAGCTAAATGTTATTTAAGTATCAAAAAGAAAAATACACAATTACTTATTCTATTATTGGATTGTTGTATCCCATGACTCGACTGGATTCAATTTTGATTTTTGGGATCACAGTTCAATTTAGAAATTGATCCTCAATTTAGTATATAAGGTGGTGATTTCTGGATCTAATGTGGTTCGCTGTGTGCTAAGAAAGATGATGTGATAAATTATTGCATGAATCCAGAGTGGAGTGTGGATAAGATTATAGCATTTATATAATTGAAAAAAATAATGTAAACACAAAAAAGGCAAATGGCAATAGGTAACATTTATCATGCTACACTTGCATAACTTTTTAGTATTTCTCAATTCTCTGTAAACTTTAAGAACAACACATTTAGATTTTATAAAAAATAAAAAAGCTGCCTGTTACAGAGATAAAATTAGTGGCGCTAACGTAGGCTTGACTACGTTGATCTTGAGGTCCACACATCTCAGGTAAAAGCTATTCTGGTGGCTTTGGCCAAGGCCTCCCTGACCTTTGTCTCTTGGTAAAGCTGAGGTACCGCTTTCTCGGTTAGTAAATGGCAGGATGATTTGACACACTTTTGCTCAGTTATCTGGATAACAAATCTATAGCCTTCATCGTCGACTACGCTGCAGGGGTACAGGTCTTTGAAAATGAAACAGGCGATGGATCTAGGTTTGTTTTTTTCTTTTGCCCCCTCAGCATTGGCTGAGAGTTTGTTAAAATGGTGCAGAGCTTTGCTCAGCTGTTGGCTGTGAACTTGTTCTACTTCTTTCATCTCTGGATGACTGTCAATAATGCTAGCCATGGTAGTGTTTCTGAAGCTTAATTTTCAAAACCTTGTATGTTGAATCACTTACGTCAGCTTCTTCTTCTTCGGGAGACTGTAGAATTAAAAGTGCGCCAGAAGGCATGCCTTTAATGAAGATGGGACTAGATGAATTTCCTGGTGCTCCATTGTTCATTTCAGACTACAGACCCTGACAGCTAATGTTAGCAGCGACTTACTAGCCAGAAGCCATGCTGCTTTCTGCAACTCCAGCTTCTGTTAAATCCATGTGATCTACGGCTACTCCATCTAGGTCATCTCATATGGAAGGGCATTGCCGGATCAGCTACTGTAGTTCAGTTGGTTGCAATCTGCAACCTCACCACTAGATGCCACTGAGTCCTACACACTAGTCCTTTAAAGGGGCTGGACACAGTTCTCAACATGGAAGTGGCTGAGCTGGCAGGTAGTAGCTAATGGTGCTAACTCCATAGACACTGCTAAACAACACCAACAGTGCTGACAGAGCTAATGGTGTTAACTAGTGGGGAACCTGAGGATTGGCATTACGCTTCTGTGACAACGCTGTCTCGCTATCAGCAGTAACAGTCATATGAGAGCAGTGCTAATCGCTTCCCAGTGGGATACACACATGCACTAACATGCATACATGTCAGGACCTGCTTAACACAACAAACCACAGAGAAGCTCAGATTACAACACACACAAAGGTAGTGTGGCTTCATGCTTAGTACCACATTACTCCACTATATCTTTGCGTAGCAAATAGTAGTTTGCTGCTGTATTAATGCTCTGGTTGTCAGATAAAGAACCTTTAAGTGCAGTACTTAAGTAAATGTACGGAGGTACTTTCCACCACTGCATTATAAGATGCTTAACTTCAAACATTAGATTAGTTTGGATTATGGTCTTATAAAACCAGGAATGCTTTTGGCATCCTGCCATATAAAATATGCCCCTACTGTTTGAATACAAGTATGCCCTAACATACCAAAATCTCTAAACATGACCTTTGAGTCAGTAGCTTTCCGAGTTATCTTCTCTGTTTACCCCTGTGGAGCAGTAGAGACTACATGTGCACACTACGCATCCTCGTGATACAAACACAGGCTTTTTGCTCATGTAAACAACTCTGTGTGCTTTGCTAATCCAACCAGAGGTAGACTGCTGTCAGAGTGTGTCACTATCTGTCAGTGTACTTCCCCAAGGCTTATGAAGGGGAAAAAAGTTGGGTTGCCTACTAATGTGTGCTCACTCGTATGTGGCTTGGACACAAACCATTAAGTTTAAAGGGGCACTCCAGTGATTTTACACATGAAGTAGAGTTTAGCCGTCACAAGAAGGTCTACTCAGCCTGGGAAAACACCTGAATAATGTCCTCTGTGGCTCTGGAGGGAGGTTTCTGAAGTTTAAAACAATAACCTTGATGAGGTCAGCTTGGGCTTGATACTGCAAACTGAAGTTTTGGGGATCAAAAAAGTGTGCTTTTAGGAGGCAGGAAAGGTCTAATGAAAGATGCAACACAGTTGCACTGTAGAATATTTGACAGCAGTGTTGTTGGAGCCTAAACCACACTTGGGACTACAAGTCAGAAGTTTCTTGACTCTTGCTGCTTCAAGCCTTTTTTTCAAATTTGCAAATTGCCTAACTTTATTTAAGTGCAATATCAAATTTCTCAAATGCTCCCTTAACTAACTCCTGCAGTAGACTGAAAGGTAAAAAAAATAGAATTACCACGTTGTGGTTGTATGCCTCTGCGAGCCAATCAAGTCACAGTTACAGTTTACATCAATGTCCAGACTTATATGTAGCCTTGACAGTTGACAATACTTTAAACACGCCAAGCGATGTTGCTGCAGAGAAGTAACATATTCTAAAACATGGTTGCTTCACACATATCTTCCAACTGACAACACAGAAGATCTATACAATCAGCACAGTTTCAAGGTGTACACCCAAGATTAGTGTCACCAATTTAGTATCTGATCACATGTTTCTCCTCCTGTTTCTGAGTAATGGTGTTGAACAATGACAGAAAAAAATGTTTTGGCACAACATTATGATGTCACAGTGAAGATGACCTTTGACATTTTGGTTATAAAATGTCATCACATCATCATTTTATTCTGTTAGATATTTATGTATAAATTTTGTCATAATTTGCACAAGAATTCTTTAGTTTAGGCCAAATCCTAATCAGTTCATCCTCCAGTGGATGTTTGCGCCAAATCTGAAGAAATTCCCTCGAGGCCTTCCTGTGACATTGCTTATCTTAAGAACAAGACAAACGTGAGGTCACAGTGACCTTTGACCTTAGGCCACAAAAATGTAATCAGTTTATTGTTGAGTCCAGGTGGACGTTTGTGACAAATTTGAAGAAATTCACTCAAGGTGTTCTTGAGATATCATGTTCAGGAGAATGAGATGGATGAGGTTACAGTGATATTGACCTTTGACCACAAAAATCTAATCAGTGTGTCCTTGAGTCCAACTGGGTGTTTATGCCAAATTTAAAGAAATTTCTTAAGGCGTTCTTGAGATATCACGTTCATGAGTATGGATTGGATTGACAGACGGACGGACAGATGGAAAACCAGAAAACATAATGCCTCCTGCCACAGCTATTGCCGGCACGGAGGCATAAAAAAGATGTGTCAAGAGCCATATATAAAGACATCATATACCACATATTATTCATGCATCTGGTATAAAACATTCCAACTCAAAATTGAAAACATTTTCAATGATTTTACATTTCATACTGTCAAAATGAGTAAAACCTGTAAATTTTGTAAAGGACCCGAGAATATTGAGGTACACCCAGGTCACACCAACACCCCAACAATACTGTCTCCAGGTATTTCAAAAGGGATTTAAAAGCATTCAAAGAAATCAGATCATGGAGTTTTTAAATTCTGCAATGTATTTCAGTCTGAGGGTGAGAAATAAATGTGGCACTAACATAATAAAAGAGTCCTGTGACCACAAAAAGCACTGTCCAGCACTCCTCTGTAAAATAGAAACACGTAGATAGGTTGGGAGAGGCCTGAGAATTGCCTTGTATATGTGAGAATACCATTGTGTGCGCCTTGTCAGAACAAACCGTCCTACCCAGGGGTAAAGCTCACAGTAGTGAGTCAAGGCTTTACAGTTTGTGATAGTGATGAATCTAAGGGAAGCATGGTAAGCTGTATCAATCATAGTCTCAATGGCAGAACAAGTGTGTGTGTGTGTTTGTGTGTGTGCACATTACGCAGACACAGATGCTGTCAGGACAGTGAGAGGGGAGCAGTTGGCAGAATACGCATGGGGATGTAGTGCATCTCTGCTATTTGATGACACCGAGTCGAATCAGTTATGCACAGTTTTGTTCATTTGCATGTTGTTAAAAGCCTTGTTGCTGCACTCAAATATCAGAGCCAATAGCAAGCGAAAAGCTTTACAAGTTCACAGTAGATGCAAACATACATGGAAGGAAAAAATAATAATTGTAAAGGGTAACTTGGTGCTAAATCCACTTTCTTGAGTAAGTAAATTACTGATTGTAACTTCATCACATTATCTATTGATCCTGGACACATTTTATAGTGTTCATTGCTACAGAGGTTACTTTCCGTCTTCCAGAGAAAAATACAAAAATCCTGTCTTCAAGACCCCAAAAATCGGTGTAAATTCTGTGATGTGCCCTGGGACACTCTGCCCCCAAAATATTACGCAGTGCCACGTTCAACTCCCACCCCCACCCGTTTTAATGCCTAGATATAACATCTGGCAGCCACACAGGATTCATAATCAGAGTTATGTAACTGGTGTTGTTACGTCTCCACAGGCAGGTAACAGTTTGTGTTTTACTCAAACAACTGAAAGCGTCTTTCTTATTGGTTGAAAATGAAAGTAGTAACAGTAACTTCAGTCGCCCTGAGTCTACACCATCACCAACCAAGACTGTGATTTAGAGCTGTTTAAAGTGCTGCCTTTATATTAGCTTAGAGAGGCTTCAGCAGCTGCAGCAGTGGTGGAGAGAGACAGAGTCTCTAACACTGTTACTGGCTGACACTGTAAAATACTTGCTTACTAACAGAAGTACTTATGTAGTATGTTTACTACTACTGCTCTAGTTGCATGCTCTCAGTCTTTCAAACTGTATGTTTGCTGTATCTACTAATAGGTCTTCCAGGTATTTCTGAAATAAAGTCATAACCTTGTGGACATTGCCGCCTAAACAAAAATCAAGAATGATTATTTATGTTAGTGTTGGGATGTCATCATTAATCTTCTCTGGGTAATTTGTAAGAAATTGAAGCAAAGAAAGCTAAAGATTACTTGTAAATGTGTTATTGGTTCTACGGCCAAATATATTGTGTATGTTGATATGGAGGTAGAACAGTGATAGGAAGTTTTGACATCGAAAATTAAATTTGAACTTTCTGCCATTATTTTGGTGTGGTTTATTTACATATAATCTGCATACCAAGCAGAGAACTTCCCTCTCCTGGACCCACAGCTAGCTCTAGATCCTGGCATCACCACCAGGAAGTGTGGCGGGCTTTTAAGACAATTTTCGTAGTGGCCAAATAGTGGTACTGCAATTTCTGGGGTCCATCAAGTGATGCCTTTGGGCTAAAAAAAAACTTTTTCCAGTAGACTTGTCTTGTCTTGACTTGTAGAGATGTCTATAAATCAGTGAACACATTTTTTGAGTGTCAAAACCTCAGCGAAATGACTTGTTTCACTATCAGGATTTAATTCATTCAGTCCAATAACATTTTAAGAGACTTAAAGAACCACAAGATTAAATTATTTTATCCCCATTCAAGTTAGCAGAGTGCTAAACCGGAAGTCAGCCGCTTGGCTGGCAGAAATTGGCTGCTCGGCCGCTCTCTGCAGCGCTTCACGGGTGTTAATCTCTAGTATGCCTGATCTATGGGCTCAGTGATGTGGAAGCAGTGCTGATGATTAATTTCATACTGCAGAAATAGAGCTTTTTTGACTTTATGGGCCACTGAGCAACTTTCATAGGAATGATTGGGGTCCCACTGCCAATGCTGTATCCAGGTATCTTTATACATCCATGATCACCACATATCTGGCATATGATAATGTCTTCCATGAGTTCAATGGTATCTCCCAAACAGGAAGTATTCAAAGTTAAGTCTGTTTCTCTCTGCAGTTGGTTTCTCTCAGAACCTGGCCGGTTAAACTTAATTTTTAACTAACATTGTGCTGGTCTGGCAATGGTCCGCTGGTACAAGCGCTAACACTGGCAAACTTCTGTAATGTCAGCTGTCATTGCTAACGTCAGGCTCTATGTGAAAAACAATGGCAGTCTCCCAAACTACATGCAGTTTGGGAGACCTAGGTAAATGTATGAAAGCCATTGCTGTAGATAGATGATAAAGCCAGAGGGATGCAGCAGTCAAATAACTTTTTTTTTTTTTTTTTTGCGGTCAAGGCAACTACCATTTGGATTTCAATGCAAAAAAAAAATGATTTTTTTTTTAATGCCTTTGTTTTATTTTTAAGCCATTTTTTCAGTGCCAATATTTTATTTTTTAAAGCCAAACTTCATTTGTGATTTTACAACTTACTGTCCCTCTTCTAGCTCCATATGTTGATCATAGTGAGACAAAACATATCTGTGATTCCTTCAAACTTCTCTGTGAGTTTACAGTAATGCATCACACTGAAGGTTATAAAACCCTTTGTCACTTTTTGACATGTATCTCCCAGTTCTAAATGTCCACAACTTCTTCCAGAACTTCACTTTGAATTTTGTCTCAGTAACAAAACACGAGTGGACTTGCTTTTAGTTTCAAATTACCACAATAACAGAAAGAAGGCACACTGACTTCAAGAACACATCAGTTTTAAAATATGACTTTGGGCCTAATAGTACAATGTTGCAATATTTGTATGGTAATAAGGTGGCGAGTGTCCACGGGAGCTGTTTTTTGTTATATCATCTATGAATCTATCATGCAGCTGCAGTAAAACACAACCGTTATAGTTTTTGCTGGGAGCTTTCATTACACTGGATCAGAATTTATTGTGCTTTGGGACGAGGATTCCAAAGTTAGAGCCAGCTCTGCTAACTGAAACATTAGTTTTAGTGCCCCTGACACCGAGCATGGGAGTTTTGATTGCAGCCATATTGCACAAGCTGTCTATTGAAGTTGTGCCTAAATGTGTTTTTTTTTTCCGCTCACATACAGCCGTCACTCTTAATGAAATGACTGAAATGACAGTGTCATCTCATTCACTCTGTTCCCCTGCCATCCCACTGCTCACTTCTCTCCTCCCTGATCCTCCCATCTCCCTTTCTTTCTCTCTCTCTCATCTCTCTGTTTTGCATCTGTGGGGACAAGTAATGAACAGCGTCCCTGCTCTGATTGGATGATGTATGATGTTATTAGGTGGGATGAAAGCGTACATAACTCAAAGGACACAGAATGGAAAAAGGGGAGAAAGAAGAAGAAAGTGCAGGAGTAGAGATACTGAAATGTTTTGACAAGCAGCTTTGAAAGAGAGAGGATGGGGACTGCTGCAGATGCTTGCATGTAACAATGGGAGTAGGTCACAGTTTCACTGATGCCTCAACCCTGGCACACTTCCTTTGGGAAATAGTCCTACAGATCTCATCCCTGCATCCTCTGCCACTCTCCTGCTCCCTGTGCCAGTCTGAAGAAGACAGGCAGATTGCGCAGTGCCCTAGGCCCCTCCCTGGGGAGTATGTGTGAGGGCATGGGCGAAGTTTAGCAGAGGGGGAACTCCCAGAGGTGCCTCAGTCCTCAAGAGGCTCTGTTATGAACTGCTCCTTCATCCATGTTTCATCTCCCATATTAAAGCTGCATTGGGGGAGACTGGTCAGTTCAGACTAAATGACTGAGCTTTAAACAGAGTCAGGGGACCTGCAGGTTGGAGTAGCCTCTTGGCCGAGGCGGCTAGGTGCTGAGCTCTGGAGACAACTTAGATTTCTATAACAGAGAGAGTGCTCCGTGTAATTGAGGGGGGGTGATGTCTGAGAGCTGCTGCAAAGATTCTGTCTGTTTCTTAAATGAACGCAAAGTAGGCTGCAGGGACTCCACTCATGAAACATTCAATTTCTCTATTCATCCTCCACCCTCTCCTCCACCACCCAGCCCCCTTGATTATATATCTTTTATTTAGCGGGAGACAGACAAACTCTCTCACTTGACTTCATCCTCTGATGGCCCCAGCCTCTTGCTAAAAATACCACTGGTAGCAAGCCAGTGGACTGATGCTTAAGCTTAAGTTATACATACATTTTATTCATCAGTTGAATTACAAGCTGCTACAGAATGTTATGCATCCCCAGTGTTACGTGAATTTGACTAAAAATGTACCTTTTTTTTTACATTTTCTCTGCTCTACAGAGAAATTTTTAACGTCTAATACTGAGTTAATCCTTCTGTGCTGAATTGACATAGTACCATGGCGTAGGCTATGCATAGATGCATATACTGTAGCCCGACCTACACTTCCCTAGAAAAAGCCCCTTTTCCACCGCAGGAGCTTTTATCATTTACCTGATAAAAGTACCGAGTAGGGGGGTAGGACTTTTCAGATTCCCTGGAATTCTTGAGGGGCGGGGCTGTGTGCTGAAGACCACTGATTGGTGGAACACACACTTGCAGTGTTTCACACTTTCGTGCCAGTGTGGCTGCAAACTTTATTTAATTTCTACAAGCTTCACTTCGTTTGTGTTTTGATCATTTGGAAAATGG
>JAPZEB010000006.1:9299482-9317768 GCA_029783705.1 Chaetodon striatus
AAAAAAAAAAAAAAAAAACGAAGACGTTGGAAAATGTCTCATGGGCAGACTTAAAACAGAAACCCAGTGAGTGCATAAATTTGGTGTTGCTCCACTGTTTTTGTGGTGACCAAGCTGGCTGAAGGGGATGGATTTCCGTTTTCGGTCCTGGCCAATCGATAAACTAGGTTTTGTTCCTCCTCATGCTTTTTTTCTTCCTGGTCAGTGGTCGTTTCAGGCAATACTGCCCCTAAACGAGCAGCTGTTGTAACTGGGTGACGTTGGCGAGGCGGTTTGGTCCGCTTTAAAAAGTGCCATGTGAAAGTGAACAGAACCAAATGAAGGTGTGAAATTTTTCGGCATTCCCCGCCCAATCAAACCAAGTCCCCCGGACTATCCTGGTATGAATGCGCCCTTAGTGAGCTTAACTACACTTACTATTGCACTACTCCTATTTTTACCTCAGATTGCATTTTGTTGTTCTTCAGGATTCCCTGAACTATATTGATGCTATAATTTGCTGTCTCTTTCTCCTCCTCTCTAGTAGTCATCTCTTTGAGCTGCATCAGTGTCCTTAGTCTTTCTTCTGTTGGCTCCTTCTCTCTTGCCTCCACGCTCTATTCTTTCCCTTCCTCTGCTGTACAACAAATGCTATAACAGTTGCAACTTAAAGTTTTGTAACATCAGCTGGTAAGAAGAGCAGCACTGTCTATTTTACAAATAAAGCAGCTCATTTCACAGTTGTTAACCCTGAGCCACAGATATATTCTGAGCCAGTTAGTCTGAAACATGTCTTTGGACTGCTGCTTCACCTTGGTAACATTACCGTTACCCAGCTGAGTGGGACCACTTCAGGTGATGTAGATACGTGTTTTAGCCCGCAGTCTTTGTTTACATGCCTTCAAGTTCACGTCGCTAAGACCTGGGCAGAAGTTAGTCTGTCTGATGCACCATTACAACCAGTCCTGCTGCGTTCAGCACCAGTGCAAACAATGGCTGAATATTAGCCCATTACATATCACTGTAAATTTTTGCAGGTTTTTACAGCATTATAAGTGCTATATTTGTGGGAATCAATGAAATTATGTGCAAAATTTGGAAAATTCAGGCCCAGTCCCTGTCTGTTTTAGAATATTTCAGATAGGTGGAGTACACATGAGGATCTACAGTAACATCCAAAACGGTAAGATCCTGCAGAGGATCCAAAGAGTGTGAGGTAGTTGTGTGTTCACCACACTTGAGGAACCCATAAAATGCAGAGAAGAATAAATCTGCATATGATCCAAAACAGCCCTGCCTTAGGTTGAGATGCCAGTTTTGCACTAGAGGTAAGGAGAAGGAAAGGCGCTTATCATTGCCTCCTGGATGCTCTTTTTTTAGACCACTGAAGAGGAGGTGAATGGAAGGGTTCCAAAGCAGGCTACAAACTGAAGAATCTGCACATCTAAAATGAAACTGAATACCTGCTGAGAATACTCTGATGGAAGAACACCACATTTTTCAAGATTTGAAACTGCAGAAAATAAAAGCACAAATCATAAAGAGAGGAACTAGGACCATGCCGCGAGTTCACGTAGGACTGAAGAGCACCTTCTAGTCCATGACAGTTTGGGTGAAGGCTGAGCAATGCTGGCTCTGAGGCACAGCATGGGGGCAAAAGAGTTTAAAGTCCTAGGAATTTAAATCTTGACAAGGAGTCAGCAATTTTATAATCCAGGCAGGGTAGATGTGCTGTGCAGAGAGTGAAATTGCCCGTGACACATGACCATGTAAGTCGTCTGACAAATCTGTGTATAAAGGAAATGAAAGTACGTCCTTTTATCCTCATTCTCACAGAGAACTACAATTTGTTTTCTAGACCATAGGTTGCCCTAGAAATTGCACGCAAGGACAGTGATATTTAACTCTAAAGGTGTAGTAGACTGTGAATCTGCGGGATGAGCAAGCAATTCTTTATGCGAAATGTCAGCAAACCATTGATTGTTATAGATTCTCCAAAACAAATAGATAATAATTTAGGGCGATTGATGTTTCTGCATTATCCTCGTACCAAAAAGATAGCCTGTTCCAATTTTCATACAGCATTGACCAAAATCTTTTAGATCTACATTCTTCATCTAAAACAAGATTGTGTAGTCTATCCACTGCTTTTGAGAGGTCCAACAACTGAGATATGAAAAATCGGCCTTGGGGAATAAGTCTTATGGCTAAGTTAAGGTGGCCTAATAAAGGCAGCAATTACCGTTTGGATGCCAAATCCAGTGCCTTTTTATGCTACTGCGTTGGATAGAGCGGCATAACTTAAAAGGCATACTATATTGGCTTTCCCTAGCCATGCACCTCCCCTGGCTAGCTTGATGAACTGGACTGCATTATTAACAGTTGAATTGAATAGAGAAAAAAGCGTGAGACGTATGACGGGGCGGACAAGTCCATTATCATTAATTTTTCTGAATCTTTTTGAATTGTCATGCTGATGGGATTTAAGTGTAATTTGGAAAAGGAGGTTTATCAAAAGGCCCGATCATGTAGCCCTCCTTGACCTGTTTAGCTAATAACTTGTTCACTGTTTCTGGTTCTTTAAAATCAGCTTAGCGGTCATTACAGACATGGGATACCTTTGGAGGAAAAGCCAGCAAGAGAACCTTGAACCAAGCCAGTAATTCAGTAAATCACAAAACAAGCTTTGTGACGCTGAAAGGTGTAAATGGTTTATTCACTTCTTTTTTTGTAGCGCAGGACAGACACATAGACCTGGGTTGGCCGGTTGCTGCAAGCATGTTTGAATCTACAGTCAGAAAATCTACATATCTCATAAAAATATATGCAAAGAGAGTTCTGAGGAGTTTTCACCGCTCTGTTCCTCAGTTTTTAGTGAGAGATGGGGAGACTATCCAGGCTGAGCTTTGCCTCTGATTCACAGTTTTTGGGCAAAGGCTCAGTAGGTGCAAAAGAGACAAATGAGAGGGTCCGATGCCCTGTGCCTGCTTATGAGAGTCAGATCCACAATGGACTAGTCCAGTCTTTGACTGAATATTTTAATGTGCAATGTCAGATAGGATGGATTAATTGATCCTTAATAGTAATAGCATCTATTATTTTTAAACAATTTCCGGCTGAAACACATTTGCTTTTTGCTCACAATAAATAACACTGTTATCTGTGAGTGCCAGTGTTCTGTAAGTTTTAAAACTTGCCACAATCATGCACCAGATATAGTGTTCAATATCAATATCTGGAGCTGTCACACACTGCTAATTTTCACTATAATAACTTGTGTCATCCACCTGTACTGTTCTCATGCAGCAAATCAAAAATCATGCTTTGATGCTAGTATTAGCATTCCTTATTCAGATTGGATGGTTTTCATATGAGTTTTAGCAGCAGTCACATTGAAAGTTTGTCACATTGTCACAGACTTTGGTCACTAAAACTCTAAATTGACCGCTGTGGACGTGTCTTACAGTGAAATCTAGGACCACCTTTTCGGATTGACCGAATAGTTCACCACATTGTTCTCACAGTTGTCAGCTTTCACCAAGGACAGCACACAATAATAGAGCATATGGGCCTTGAATACATTACAGAAATACAGCAACAGCACAATAAACACTATTGTTTGTGACCTGTTCAGCCTTGTGATACAAGTGTGTGATAGCGAGAGTGAGAAAGACAGATAGACACAGGACAGGCGAAGTATAAAGAAAGAGAAAGAGCGTGAGACCTATGTCCTTTCTATTCTTTTCGTGGGAGGATTGCATTGAGATGCAGGACAACACCAGCAGCGAGATAGCATCGCTCTTATCACAGGACAGGATAAAATGTGGACATTAGAAAAAGTAGTTGAGAGGATAATTGGCCAGAGCAAGAGTAAAGAGATGAAATGCAGAAATGCAATGATAAGGACAGACATTTTGCCAGGCGGCCAATTAAGAGCACTTAGGGAAGGCAAAACCTATTCTTTCTGATTGACTCATGATATGCCTTGTACCGGTGCTCTCCTTCCAAAACTCTCTTGAGGATATATTAGAATGGAGTCATTGCAATTTCCCAGGATATGATGACAATGATACACAATCAGCCAACACTTATTGGGTCCTATCTTACCATGAAAATTAAAAGCAAAGTGATAAAGGCAGCAGGCGGTCACCTTTGTCACTGAGGGTCGAAGAGGGACGGTCAGCTACCACTCCTCTCTCAGCTGCATTATATTGACACGGGCCTTCTAGCTGTCAGTCAACACTGCAGAGGCACAAGTCCCTGCACTATCCACTCTGCTCTTGCCATGCGATCATCGTTCCTCTATGAGCTATTACAAAGCATTACACACAGACCATACATGTGTTTTTCTAGACAGCATTAACTGCCAGTCTCATCCTCTGTAAACCCCTCTTAATAAGCACGTCTATGCCCTATTGACTTATGTAACGTGGTGTGTCATAGTGCATCTACATCTGGTGTGACAACAACATCAGCAACATGCCCTGCTGGTGGCATTGTGCATTGCACACACTTGCACGGATTATGTGCATGTGTCTAGCAGAGGACTGTTGTGAATGAGCTTTACATTTCACGTCACATGTGTGGGTTGCTGCAGGAGTAATGCAGTACGGTGGGATTACTGCAGCTGGGCAGATTTCACAGCTGCCCATAGATTACCCTGGGAGCTGATGGGACAGTCAATAGATGCAGGAAGCCTGTGTGACATGTGACCCCTGCTGTCTAAACAGGGGACTGCAAATAACTGCATGTCAAATGCTAAAACGTGTTTTGAATTTCAGAAGTAGAGCTACATTTTCAGGGGCATTAGTTCTTATTTCACACTTGTGCATGCGCGATGAAATGAGAGTAAACAAGATATTAAATATTATGCACGGATTCTTTATAGTCATAACTTTCATTCCTGTTCTTACATCCTAATTAAATGCTGGGAAAGAGGTTAGTCAGACTTAAGGAACTCTGCCCTTTGACTGTATATTATTAGTACTTCACTGTCCTTATTTGGTGGCGAGCGCAATCCTAGTGTATGGTGGCGTGGAGAGTTATGCTTCCTGAAGCAGGTAGAATAGATGTAATCAGACACGAGGGATGAGGAAGGAGGTGGTGTGTGTGGGTGGAGGTGGGGGGTTGGGGGGGGAGGGACGCTGCTCTGCATCATAAAAAGGTTCTTCCCATCTTGGGGATTCTCAGCACGGATGCAACATATTACCTTTCTCGTCTGCTTTCATTTAAATTCATTTTTGGCTTGAGACACATGGAGGGGAAGCTACCCAAGTCTTTAAATGAGTCGCTGTTGAAGAAAGAGATTTTTATTTAATTTCTAGTCCGAGCACCCCACCATTTAGATGGAAATACTCCCCCATCACTCTTAAAAATGTGCCGCCCTCAACACATCTTTAACAATTATTCATCTGAGCAGGTAAATCTGGTGGTTTGAGCGATATCCTCAGTCAGTATACCCTGGGTGGTCTCTATAGTTCTGTTAGAGGTTACCTCAAGGTGAGTTTCAGAGATGGATATAATTACAGCAGCATATTTGTATCAGTTAGGGACAGGCATGTTGGCCCTTGTGGCAGGTTATCATGGAAAAACCACTTAACAGACCTGTCTTAGGATTTTTATGCCTTCAGGCTAGCAACAGCTGCGGCTGAGGGCATTATGTTTCTAGGCTGACCATCCATCAGTCGTATCAGTTCGTAAACACAATATCTCAAGAACATCTTGCGGGAATTTCCTCAACTTTGGCACAAACCTCCATTTGGACTCAAGGATTAGCTGCTTAGATTTTGGTGGCTAAAGGTCAAGGTCAATGTGACCTCATGTCTGTCCCATTCTCATGAAAGTGATCTCTCAGAAATGACTTTAGGGAATTTATTTAAATTTGGCACAAACGTCCACTCAGACTCTAGAACAAATTGATCAGATTGTAGTGGTTAAAGGTCAATGTGACCTCATGTCTGTCCCATTCTCATGAAAGTGATATCTCAGAAACGACTTTAGGGAACTTCTTTAAATTTGGCACCAACGTCCACTTGGACTTTTGGTGGTCAAAAGTCTAAGGTCACTGTGACCTCAACAAACATGTTTTTGGCCACAACTCAAGAATTCATAGGCTAGTTATGACAAAATTTCACACAAATGTCTAATGGGTAAAAATAAGGTGATGAAATTTTATAGCCAAAAGGTCAAAGGTCAACTTCACTCTGGCATCATAATGTTCTGCAAAAATACTTTTCTGGCCATAATTCAACACCAAAACTCAGGAGCAGAAGTGAAGACATTTGGTCAGATAATATATTGGTGACGCTAATCTTGGGTGGCTACCTTGAAACTGTGCTGATTGTATCTATCCTCTGTGTTGCTGGATCGCAGATATGAATGAAGAAACCATATTTTAAAATTTGTTGGCAGCAACATCCATATTTGATGCATTGTCAACTGTCATGAGTACACATGGGTCTGGACAGACATGGATGTCTGGCGGCTCTCTGAGAGTGTAAGGCGGCAATTCTAGTTTTCAGTTGTCAGTTCAGTTGTCTGCCCTCTCAGTGTACATTTTTTTCTCCAAACCTTTGGAGACTACTTGAATGAAATACAGAAAATGTGGGTTCTATCATTAGGCTAATTTAAGTTAATTTAATTTAGGTAATTATAGTATGACTTGGGAGAGGGGTTATCACCGGTGTCATTCCAGAGGTTGAGCTGAAGGGTATTTTGTTGGATCATTGGGTTCTTTTCCACAGGGACATGAGTGTCAGATCATTGGGTGCTGGCGACTAAAGCCCTTGTCGGCCCAGCGTTCCTGCTTTGGTCCTGGGGGAGATGCAAAGAAGCAGGTCTCTCTCTTCTTAATCTCCTCTATTACCCAGCAACCCCTCTGTCCTCTCCGATCCTCTGCTCTCTTTCCTGTCTCTCCTACCTTTCCCCTTCTGTCTCCCGCACTTCCCACCCCTCTTGCTCTCTGGCCTGATTAATAATGAATGAAGCAGATCATCTATCGATCCCATCCTCTTTGTGTTAGCACAGCAGAAGATATCAAACCTGTCAGAGGATCTTAAAATAGCTCTGCAATGTGGTGGTGACGGTAGTGAGAGAGTTTGTTGGGTTAAGGGTAGGTGTTTGTTTTTTATGGTAAGAAAACAGCACTTAAAAGGGCATAAACTGTAGTGGAGCAGCGGGACAGGAGTGGACAGAGAAAGGGCAGGAAATCCTGAATTGCCTTCTCAGCGAAGGGATGATGCCTTCCTGTGAAGGAGAAAGGTGATGATCTGTGATAAGTGTGAAACTGGAGGTCTCTTATACCTTCTCAATCTACTTTTGGCTCTTTATTAAAGCTAGTCTATGCCAAGTTGTGATCCTTTGGCCCTCTTCTGTCGTCCTGAGTCTCTGAGAAATTCTCCACTCAGCCATTTCTGCCCTGCTGCTCTCACTTAATCAATCCAGCAGATTGGCTTTGCTCTCTGACAGGGGAGGACCCTGTCGAGACCCTGATGGAGACTAAGAGAGATGTATATCTGTCGCTATTGGTTAATATCACCAGTCAACATTATGCAGGGTTCAGTAGTCCTTATGTTGAGGACGGGAGGGTGGGAGGAGTGCTGTTGGAACATGATCATTTACGACTGGCTATATCTTTGGATTTGATCCAAGTTTTGCTAATTTGATTCTGTAATGTCTATTCAGATTTAGCATTTGACATTATATGAGAGTAGCCTTTATTAAAGGGATAATTCTCTTTTTGGGAAATGAAGGGGTTGCGAGCAGTTCCACCAGACAGAAAATCCCTCCACCCCCCCACCAACCGCTTTTTTTCACTTTTTCCACCCAGATGAAGACCCTACATCTTAACAAATACGCCAGCTAACAATGCTGATTAATCGTTCAATTGATTGACTAAATCAGCAACAGCTTTGATAACTTAAGAATTGTGCATATGTTTTTTAAAAATATCCAACACATTCTCACTCCCAACTTGTATAATATGCCTGTTCAGTGGTCCTACAGGTCAAACTAAGACAGACTAGATGCCCCTCCAAGATCAGGGGCAAGATCACTCCTTATATGCATTGTGTCTTTTCAAAATAAAAAACTATCACAGTCTTCACATGCAGTTTACTCCTGTTAAATGCATACAGTCTGTTTTCAAAATAAACTTAACGTAGGTAAAAAAGGTTTTTAGGTTTACTTCCTTAGGTTCGGGGAACAAAAGTATGTGGTTTGGTTATTACATCATGTTACATCACATGACATACATCACATATTCAAGTGACATACGTCACTAGCATAGTATGCTACGCATACTAGCACACTACATTATTATTATTGAAGCAACTCGGCTGTCTTTTGGTCTCACACAGGACACAAGCAGCAGTCTCTCAAGTGAAAGTCTAGAGTTTGTTTGACCCATCCACCTCCCCTTCTGTCCACCCTTTACAGACAGTCTTGCTTTATATAATACAGCAGGTTGTTGGAGTATCAAAATATGCCCCAAGTGCTTCTCACACCGCTGTGAAAGGATGCCACAGTGTGTCTGTATCTGACCTCAAGCGCCACCGATCGTCCATCAGTGTTTGGTGGAAAAAAGTCACTTGTTCTGTCTTCTTAAATGTGAATACTTGCTGGTTTTCTTCGTCCTCTATAACAATAAACTGAACATGTTTGAGTTTTGCACTATTGGCCTACCTAAAGAACATTTTCTTTTCTGTCACCTTCCAAATTCAGCTTGTATCATTTGAATAATTGTTTGAGGGTCAAACATATGCAACTATTAGATATTTTACAATGTCTTAAGGAAAAAAACAAAAAAACAAAACAAAAACAAATTTGATTCTTCTTTCCTATTCCCATGTTGAAAACCACTGTGCTAATGCCCTTCATGGCTGTGTTTGAAGTTTAAAATATATTGAATGGTGAGTTTAATATATGGATGTTTGTGGGGTCTAAAAGGCTAAAATAAGGCAAAAATAGAAAAATGCACTTCTATAAAAGACCTACAACATTAATTAGGATGTTGTTCATTAGGCAAAGCAGGCTAGGCAAGCTTTCTGAACTTAGGATGCCTCTGAGGACGTCACTGCAGTTTGATGTCAGAATTAGTCATGCCAATGTACAGTATTATATGTATGTGTGTAGCCTGAATTTGTTACTGTATTGGTGTAGGTATCCATGTTTCGGTGCTTTTCATCTACTATGCTCTTCTCCCTTGGGAAAGTTATGTTTAGCTGAGATGTTAATGCTATTTCTTCACGTATAGTATGAATCCTTGTCTTGCTGTTCCCAAAGGATCAGGATGTTCATGCTTTCAAAGAAACACAAGTCCACATATAATTCCACCCATCCTTTCCCTCAGGAAACAGTCACCCAATTAATGTATTTCACTTCTTGTTTCCATGTTTTTTTTCTTTGTTTTGTTTTGTTTTTTCTATGTGTGCTTACATGTACTGGAGTTCATATTCAAAGGCTCATAAAAAGGTTATCGTTTTCTCATGACATTTCAGTATTTCACTTGTATTCACCCTGAAAATAGATGTGTGAACTGAAAAAACAAGTCCCACAAATCTACAAGCCGCAATGCACCAATCAATCACTGTAAAGTTCTGTGAATGACACAGTCAAGTAAGAAAAAGATGAACAACACTGAAAAAAGTAGCGGCACGATAGGCTATAAGTTAGCATCATATGTGCTGACATTGTTAAAAGTAAAGTCCACTTATTTGAATTATGAGCAAAACGGAGATGAGGAGAAAGAGGGAGATTTGCACAGTTCACAAAGCTTTGTACTTCCATTAACTGAGGCGGCTAACGTCAATGTTAGCATTGTGGCTAGTAAAGACAGAGTGGCTGATAACAATGCTGGCAAAGCTACCCTGATCCTTGGTGTCACTTCAAAGTCCACTGGAGCCGGCAGAGGGAGACACAAATTTATGTGAATAGAGAATGCGAAGTTGATGTCACGCTGTGTCAAATTTTTTGGATGCAGGCGCCATCTTGTGAGGATTGCACTGTGTTACCTATGCCTTTGGTAAAGTAATGGTATATTGACAAACTAATCACAATGAACAAGATAGAGCCACATGACTTGGCAGCTAGGTTGGATTAAAGACCCTGATGCACTACTTTGACTCCACATTGTAAACTATGTCATTTTTTGAGTGTATACACTTTGGTAACAGAGGAAACAGAGCGCGTACCTCAAAAGATGGTGCCTACGTACCTTCACATTCTCTATTGTCTCAAAATATTCCCATGGCTAGTGTCTTTCAGTGGTGGAAAGTATATATTCTCTAATGCTGTACTTCAATAGTTTTGATGTACTTGTGCTTTACTACACTATATCTCCAAGGTATATATTTTAAGCTACTTTTTACTGCACTACATTTATTTGATAAATGTAGTTACTACTAACTTTGCATATTCAGGTTATCAATGCAAAATATAATTAACAAGTAGCCTACATTATGATGTAACATTATAAATTAAGACAAAACTCTGACAAAGAACACCAAGTAGTTAAGACGAGCCCCACTTTTACAGCTGCAACATTAATGTGATGCTAATACTTTTGTACTTTAACTTACGTAAGATTTTTGAATGCAAGAATTTCACTTGTAGGTAATTTTCTTTTACTACTTTTACTTAAGTAAGAGATCTGAGTACTTCTTCCACCACTGGTGTTACTTTCATAGTCCTCCACTGGTTTCATCATCATAATTGCAACCTAGGGGGAGGAGCAAACACACATGCATGTATGCTCCTAAATTTCTTTTTGTTCTCCTAATTGTTTTTAATATAGGAGCACACATGCTCCTTAGAGGAAAAGTTAGCATAGAGCTACACTTGCACATTATTTTTCCTCTCCTTATTCTTTTGCTAATATGAACGCACCTATTCCCCCTTTCATATTTCTTTTCAGGAGCACTTCACTCCAGAGTGTAAGTTCAAGGAGAGTGTGTTTGAGAACTACTACGTCACATACTCCTCCATGCTCTATCGCCAGACCCAGTCTGGCCGCTCCTGGTATATCGGTATCAACCGTGATGGGCAGGTCATGAAGGGCAACCGAGTAAAGAAGACCAAAGGAGCTGCACACTTCCTGCCTAAAGTTATAGAGGGTTTGTGTCCCTTGTGTCACTTTAGCCCAATTCAAACCAGTTTCTTATTTATTAATGACGTCCTTTATTATTAACCAACAGCTTCTATTTTTGTTTCACAGTTGCGATGTATAAGGAGCCATCGCTACACGAGCTCGCCAGTGAACCAGTGAGTCCTCCTCGGAAGACAGTGAAGACGTCAGACTCGCCGTCCCTAAAGAATGGACGGAAAGAAGCTCCCAAGGCTGATGCCTCGTAGCACAGGAGACAGAGGGTGGGACAAAGGGCAGCAGTGACACTGGGAATACAGCCGCCCATTATGCACTGAGGGTGGCTGAGGGAATGGCCCCTCACTGGCCACTAAATTCCAGAAGTGCACTGCAAGATGCTGAGGGATAAAGGGTCAGCAGTCCATCAGCAGCCAAGAAGGCCTGAGAGAGGAGTCCCCGCCCTCACCTGTCACCACAGAAAAGAAGCCCAGGGCCTGAGCCAGAACTACTCCCACTCCCAACCCCCCGCTCCCACTGTTTGTCTCTTTCTCTGCCCCCCTGTGAATTCCTAATGCACAGTCTCCTTCATTTCTCTGTCATGCTCAAGCTTCTTTGTCCCACTGACAATTTCATCTTTTCTCACATGCCTACCAACTGTCTGCTCTATTGTACTGTATATTCACCACTCACGCATTTTCCAGCGCTGACTCGGTATCATAATCCTCACCCATGGGCCCCCTCTTGAGCCCTAAAGTTGGTGGCAGTGTGGCTCAGCCAGCTTTCCACCCACCATCTGCCGACCAGCTAAGCTAATCACCAAGGTCAACTAAAAGCTCAAAGTGAGATGAAACAGCTCACAGAGGAAAGATATCTGCAGGGATCCTGGTTCAGGTCAGGTCAGCTGAGGCACAGGAGGGGATGTGAAATTGTGTGGACAGAAAAACAGCTACATTTAAAGAGGAGTTTATCCCGTTAAAACTAACGGCACTTATTACTTTTTTGTTTTGTTTTGTTCCTGTTTGAATATGTCAATCAATCCTGTGATAAAAATGGAAGACAGCTCCGATGGAATGGACATGGGTATAGAATCTGTCTGATTAAGATGATAATGATGCTCAAAACATAAGAGTAAAACAATAGCAAGGCAGTGATGACAATATTAAAAGCAATGGTAAGGATTATGATAATGAAAAGATCCAGCACGGTCTCATAGAAATACGTGAAATGGACTCAGAGTGGAGCACATGTTATGATTACATGCTGCCAACACGAGAACAATGCCAATGCAAAATAAACAAGTCTTTCGTTGTGGTGGACACACAAATTAAGTATACAGCGCTAGAAAATCCACATAGGGTGGGTGGGAGGAATAGTGGATTGGTCAAACAAACATGGACTTTCATCTAGGAAACCACTGTTAGTGTAACCTGTGATACAAAGAGTCCAAGTAGCTTCATGACTTTACAGTTTTAGCACTATGCAAAGTACTTAATGTAGGTACTTTACATAACCATGTAAGTTTGCGTCACTTACATCCTGTAAGTAGTTATTTTAGCTGAAACCATGATCTTTTCCAAAACTTAACCAGCACTTTTTGGTTCTCTAAATCTAACAAAGTGTCTTTCTCTCCCTACACCTGGCCAAACTTAGATGATTCACAACGAAACTGCAACCGATCATAATACACTTTGCATTGGCAATGTCTTTGTGTTGTCAACACATAGTTTTGACACATTTTGTGCCAACCACATTGTCAAGAGGTTGATTTGTCCATTTCACATTTTTCTGTGAGACCGTGTTGCGAGATCAGGATTTCAGAATAGAAGATGCGTATGATAGAAAATTTATTAATCCACAAGAAAGGAACAGCTTGAATAAGCGTCATGTAAAAATAAATGAAAGCCACTGTTCTTCCAGGGAAGATGAGCCATAAAACAGAGCATACATTACTAGAGTTTTTATTCCAGACTCTTAAACACCTGAGCAATATTATACCAACAAGCCACAAGATACATCTCAGTGAAGAAAAAGAAAAAAACAAGAGTGAATGAGTGAGAGCGTGAGCGTCACTCTCTTTCCAGCCCCCACTTCTCGACCAGGTGACCACTTCTTATTGCACTAGCTCCTCAAAGGCTACAAATTAACAACTGGGTCATGTTTTAAATCCATGGTGGATCTGAACTCAGTCACCTGAAAAAAGGAGCCGTAGTGTGTGTACTTCACTCAGCATCTGCTGTCAGCAAAAGCCAGGTTTGAAGCTCGACATCAAAGCCAGAGGAGCCTCTGAGCTGGAGCACTTGTTATTCCGAGGATGTCTGGCAGCTTATCCACTCACTAGCTTTATCAAATCACCTTGGAAGAAATCGCCCTCAAAAATGGAGTTGTCTGAGCGAATGTTTTGGTGTGATTGTGTTTTAACCCTTGTGTGTGGACGTCTTTTACAGTATGGAGATGCTGTGTGTGACTGAATGCCAGTACAGAGGATAGATAGAGATACTGTGGGTAACCTCCACCATGTCCTTCAGACAGGGCATGACACTGTGTCTTTGATCCTTCTGTGTCTGTGTATAGGTGATACTTTGGGGAACATCCGTTTTGCGTACCATTTTCACTGATCACTGAGGATCTTTGGGCAACCTAATGGCAACAAAATCCAAAGAAAATACTTCATTAGCTGAATAATTTCATTAAGTGCAATCAAATAATGTTTCAGTTTGCACTTAGTTTCTCTATCAGATATAATTTAAGAAAAATATGTGATAACCCTGATAGAAGTTGAGGCCTCTAAATAGGAACTGTCAGGGTATTGCTCGCTGTCACGTCAACGCTGGCTGCTGTTGGGTGCTGTCTACTCTGGAAACCCACTGAGGGGTAAAAATGTCACCACAATGTTCAGTCAAAGTGAATTTGCATGGATACCACCAACAAACACAGACAGCAGTGAGTCCCTTGTTATGTCAGGAAGAGCAACGCCGGGAGACGTTGAAGGCAAACTATAAAAATGCTCATTAGCCTATATGGTCACTAACAATCGCAGATAATCTGTAGGAGGTTCGAATGTGAAGAGAGGGGGTTACAGAATGTGAAACGGAGGCTTTACGAATGTGCTGCATTGAGGGTTAGAGTAAGTCTGAAATAGCGTGTTGAATTGTAAAGAGGTCAGTGCATGGAGGCAGTTATTTAGAAAGAGTGAAGGATTAGCAGGTGTATTCTTGAGGAATGTTGATAAGGAAATTCTGCAGCAAAGTAAGCAAGATTCTTGGCAGGGTTTTATGAGGCATGTGGATATGATAATTAATGTAAGACAAAGAGGCATGTAAGGCACTGCGCGCTATTTATGACGGGGGGTCTATGAAGGAAATTAGTTGGAGAGCTTTGCATTTCTTCATTAAGTCTTTAATTTTCTGGCTTTTTCCAGGGGGAATATCATTCCGTACAAATTTGGATATTTTGTCCTTGTTAGTGTATTTTGCATTGTAGACCTACAAATATCTATTTTTGACGAGCCAGTGCTCCATCCCCCTGGTGAATTTGGTACAGCCTTGAATAGTTTCTAACTGCGCATTGCAAACTACTGCATGATATCAAAGTGTTTGCACAGCAGGTAGTATGCCGTCCTATAGGCTTATTTTAGCTGTATGGACTCATGCAGTTTTCAATATTTGTGTATTCCATCTGGAAGCTTCTTCATGCCAGTTCACATTTCAGTCCGTTCTATAAAAGGAAAGCACTTGGAGGTGCAAAGCAGTGACTGAGTGACAGCAAAGGAATCTTGCATGCCAAAATGAGACATGATGGATTGATGCATTTTTTTCTGTTAGTCTATGCGGTAGGGCTGCGGCTAAAATATTACTTTAATAATCAATTCTTATTAATTATCTGCGTATAATTTTCTTTATTTATCATTTGTGATGGATGTCTGTATTAGTGTCCCACATCATAGAAGGACATCTTCAAATATCTTCTTTTTCATAGATAAACCAGTTTACAATTATACAAAAGAGAATCAAATTATTACATTCCTGAAGCTGGAACCAGCAATTTTGGGCATTTCTGCTTGAAAATCAATAAAAATTATTAATCAATTACCAAAATAGCTGCCAATTGTTTTTCTGTTTATCTACTTTTTGACTAATAAGGTGTTTTCGCACCACACCCTTCTGGAGACTCCCTAAGGGGAACTGCCTACTGGGGAACTCCCCCAAGAACTACATACCTTTCTCTGTTTGCCCACGCATCGCCAAGTACTGTCACTTTGGCGGAGTCAAAAAACGTATTTCCACCATTACATAAATCTCCAGTAAAGCCTGGAATTCACTGTCGACCCACTTGTCTGTGTTTTCTTATATTTCATCAATTACTAGCTATTGTTTGTGTTTCTGTTGTTTACACGACTAATTAAAAAAAATATATGGCGGTTGCCAGTGCTGCATTGGCGCCGCTTGACCAATCGACATACACTGGGGTCTGCACCAATCGCTTTCGCTCACCCATGGTCCCTCTTGTGCTGCGAGAGTATCTACTCTGAAAAAAGAACCCCTCAAAACAGCGTTCTGAGAATTACAACCGTTCTTCATTTTTACGGTGTTCTTAGAACCATGAAAAAGTTCCTCTTGTCCAGAGATGCCACTTTATCATGTTAAACATCATAGAGATCCACATCCTTCATAGAATTCCCTCCCAAAAAGCAACCAGTCCTTACTATCCTAATACTGAAGAATGCCCAAGTAAGTTGTCCGATGGTGATACTGCAAGTAGACAGACATGAACAGAGAATGTGAAGTAGTTTGATGTCGAATGTGAAGGACGAAATAGAATGTAACATTGAAAGACAACAGTGCATTTTTACGATGAATGTGAAGTAAGTGCAATGAAGGCAACAGAAAGTAGGATTTTGGTCATGCAGCTATTGTGAAACAAGTTCTTGAATGTAAAAGTTATGGGAGAAAATGCCCGTGTGACGTTGATAGAAAAAGTTAGTCATAGAGTAAAAGAGGTACGTCTTTGTTATTGTTGTTTGAAGGATTTAGAAAGTGTTGTGTTTTCCCATTGTGAATTTATCTTAAAAAGCTAACAGCGAGGTGGTACCACAGAAAATAAAAATAGCGCTACAGTTTGTGTGCCCACGCATCAGAGATTTAAAGTTGTAATCCCACACCTCTCTTCAACCACAGCCTACAGTATTTACAGCCCATTAACTTCCTTTTCAACACTGTGTTGCCTGTGTAGGTGTATACTTACTGTGTTTATAAAGTCCATGTGTGTGTTTGTGTGTGTGTGTGTGTGCGCGCGCATCTATGATTAAGAGTAAGGTAAGACAAGACAGAGAGGCAAGGAGAAAAAGAAAGGGCATGAGACTGAAACAGTGATCGATAGACTCAATAAAACACAGACGAGAGAACAGCCACCCTGCGATGGGTGCAAAAAAAAATTTCCCCAAGGTCTGCCAGAGACAGCAAAATCCATTAGTTCATAATGAACTGAGCTGTTGTTTGATTTCTACCTGTAAACTCAACAAAGAGCCCAGTAAGTCGACTACAGAAGGGGGTTTTCCTCAGGGCCTCTGCACTGGGCCAGACAAATAGTTTCATGTGAGTATCAGAAGTCATAGTATCATTGTAGACACATAACTGCAGGTGCATAACATAAAGCCCGTCCCTAAAGTTGGCCTACTAGGTCATTGGAGAACTGGAGGAACGTAGCACCTTACAAGCACTAGGCATTGCTGGAAGCATTTAAAAGTTAACTTGCTGTCTTAGGAGGTTCTTAAGAGATTCCAACAAACAAACAAACAAACAAACAGGGAGTCCCCTGACTTTATAAAAGTTAGTGGGAATAACAGGCAATAATGAATATGAACTGCAGCTAAGTCATCAACAATGTTTGATCAGTGCAGTAGAGATTTAAAGCTTTTATTGCACTGCACATCCAGGGAAACTTTATGGAACAACCCTTGGTAGCATTTTATTTGAAGTGTATCATAAAGAACCAACAAGGCATTTTAATCACACTGAATGCAGTGTAACAATACCATGTTACGTTCGCATACATTCATGTGTATAACATGACACCACTCTGAGCTATGCATCTTTTGATTTTAAGCTTTTACAGAGTCTGTGTGTAGGATTTTATTAGTGTCTTTTTTTTTTCATCAGAAGTAGCCAAAATGTAGAAATTTTAAAACATGCTCTGGTCGTTTTGGGAATCATCCAAAAATCCTCAGAATGATCCAACTTAAAAGCAGACCCTTGATCAAACCAGAAGCTCACCACTGTCCAAAATCAAAGTTCATTCCAATGTTTTATTCTCATATTTGTGTTTGCAGTTATTTTTCAGTTCAGTGATGGCAAATTGCCCCAAAAAGAGCTGCCAACATGTTCTAGTCATGCATACTGAAATGTGTACCATGCAATTTGTGACTTAATAGGAAAAGTGTGTTTAACTGGCTCCCTCTAATGGAAGCTGTTGGTTTCTAAAAGGTAACACTGTTAATGAGGGGCACAAAGAAACACTGTATGGTTTGTAGGCGTAATTTCTAAACATCAATCCAATGACACTCAAAGCTGATTCACTATGATGAGATATAATGCTCACATTTTCACACAGAATTTAACAGTGTATTGCTCTACTGTTTGATTTCCTGGGATTTATGATGAGGTTCAGTTGTTCACATCATGCTGTAATGTGATGATAACGCACACATAATGGCTTCCTGATGCAGTTATGCCTTGTTATGTTTTATGTGCAACATTTCGAAACTGCAACAGCCCCTTACACTGGATTGGTGCTCTGCTACTGAATAATTTTATTTAGAACCACTAAAATTTCACTGCTAGATACTGATGGTACACAACAGTATTTCATACAGGTGAATTTTATCTGGTAATTTCATACCACTAAATTTAATATAAGAAAACACTAATAAAAGTAATTCTGTTTAACTCTGCTATATGAATTATAGTTTAGTTTTTTTTTTCTTTACAAAACAATTTTTTAAAAATGGTTTGTGGCAATTATCCTAACCCCATCAAAAATAAAAGATAATTCAGTTTCTAAATTATACAAATTGCGGAGTCCCCAAATACCCTAAAGGTAAAATTGTGTTTATTCGTGCACACGAGTTAATTTTCTTGTGCGCAGAAAATAATTACCTGTTTCCACAAGATGATAACTTAAAAAAATTCCACCTTTTAGGACTTAAGAGGCTCCATACAAAATGGAGGTGTG
>JAPZEB010000006.1:9329090-9351117 GCA_029783705.1 Chaetodon striatus
ATCGTAGTACTTTCGAAACCTGATGATTGCTGTATATATGTTTGTATGTTATTATGCAGGCAAGTAAAAGTGTGTGAGAAATTAACATGTCTGTGCTTGTTAGGCTCGCTCGTGCATGGAGATTGTTTCTGGTGGCATATTTTATGTTTTGAATAACGCCATAGATACCGGTAGGTGCTAAATAAAACCTGTTTGACTGGTGAGGGCACTGAATCAACTCCCAGAGTAACTTTGAAGCTACTGCCAGGCAATAATGTAGCTGAATAACACAAGTCAAGTCAAAGAGAAACTGATTCTTACAGGCACCATTCAATCAGATTAACATTTACCTAATTTTAAATAGTCACCATGTACACAGTTAAAAATGTAATTTGAAAATCCGACTATCAAGGAAAAACCAGAGTAAACCAGCCATGGTGCACAAGATTTTATCTCTATCCAGTTACAGAGTGACATCGAAGTCCCGGGATTTCCTCTCATGTCATGGTGAACTGGTGAGAGCAAACTGTCATCTGGAAACTATTCTCCCTCAGGGCTCAGTGCTCCTGAAAATTAAACTTACAGCCTCTCAGATCTCCACCTTTTGCTGTGTCAGGAAGAAGGTGTTTACTTTACTCAGGGATTCTACTGAAAGGTTTTGTTGTAGTTGGTGTGGCAGTGCCCATAAGTGCTCATGTGATTAGTAATAGGTAAAGTTAGAATATAAAATAATGGAAAAGAGTGGGTGCAAACCTGACAGTGAAACAAACCACAAATTATTTACAGAACAGTCAAAATAGAAGTTCTGTTTTTTTTTTTACTGCACCAGCCCAGAAGAGTCTCTAAAGGGGAAGTGGGAGTTACAGATAATAAACACAGTCAGTGGGATCTGACAATGGTGGGCTCTGGTACAAACACACTCTCATGAACTCAGTTTTACTGGAAAGTACATTGATCAAGCATACTATGGTCTATCTCATTGTTTACAGTGAACATTTCAGTCGTACATTCATCAGTCCAACAAATAAGTCAACTCAGTATCAGCAATCAGCTGAACCAAACTCAGAACAAGAAACATTTGAAACAGGGAGTTTAGTTGTCCTCCCTCAGGAAATTTTTCAGTGTCTAAAACTTACTTTCCTTATATCTGGCAAATTTGTCTGTGCCAATTTGAGCCTTTTCTGCATCAAATTGTTGTGGAAATGCCTTTAATTTCACATTGAAGAGGACATGTCCCCTGCACCCCACCGCCCACCACCACCCCAAAATCTGTGCCTATGTTAATCACACCTCACACATCTGTTCATTAAAAAAGGTTTGGTGAAAATTAAGCGCGTTTATTGTACTTGGAACAGAGAAAAATTTTAACTTATTGTTTTTTACCCTGGAGGGCCTTTATCTACCCCCACTCTTGGGGGAACAAATTCCTCCAAGAGTGGGTGGTCAAAGCGGGCTGAGATCAATCATGTCTTTGGCAAAACCTTGTCTGTCATAGATAGCTTCTCTGCCAGGAAAAGCTGCTGTGTGCCAGGTATTTTGCTGGCTACTTAAACAATGTTGAACAAATGACTGGTAAAGAAATCAAACAAAATGTTAAAGGGGAACTCTGGATATTTATTTATTTTTTGTTACCAATAAGTAACTAGTGGGAACAACAATTTTTGAAATTGTTAAAAAATAACCAAAAGAGGAAAGGAAGAAAGAAAATAAAATTAAAAAAATAGAACATTTTTCTGAACCTTTCACTTCTTCCCATCTGTTTTGTCTCACTAAAGGAGAAATCTTGACGCCATGACGCTGAAAATCTTTAAAATAAGAGTAAGATTTTCTTTACTCCAACACAACAAACTATTACCCGCAGTCCTCTCTCCAACCCTCAAATGCATTTCTATCATGTTATTCCTCTACTAAATCACCTCTCATGAGATTTTAGAATGAGACTTCTCCTTGAGCGAGACTCGGACACAAAACTGACCGGAACAAGCAAAAGGTACAGAAAAACATTTCATTTTTCTGTAGGGTCCACCCCATTAGGTTGTAAGACACTCACTCATAATGAAAATCTGAGCCTGTCAGTGGCAAAACCAAATACTTTTAATGAACGTGAATCGATGTGACTGACCTGCCCCTGGAGGTTACACTGTCGCCTACTTCGCTGCTGCAGGCTGCAGCGCTGTTTCTCAGTGCTGGACCTGTTTCAAAAACTGTTGTTCCCATGAGTCACTTAGACAGGGTCCAGGCTGACAAAAACTGGAGTTCCCCTTCAAAATGAACCCAGTAAAGGATTTGTAAAGTAAAGCCATCAGTGTCTCGTCTACATTAAAAGTATTCACACTGCAGGAACTTTTTGCAGATTGCAGATGTGTTGAGGTCATGGTTCAAGTTCTTGTTGATCACTTTTCCCAGGCACTTGTAGCACTCAACCGTCTCAACAAGTGAGCCCTTAATTATAGTTTGGAAGGTTGAGTGGGAGTTATTCCTGAAGTCTACAGCCATATCTTTAGTTTTGTGAACGTTTAACCTCAGGTGTCTCGCCATTCATCCTGGAGCAGACTCATTAAAACAGGGGTCATATGTGAACTTCAGGAGATGCCTGTCATTGTAGTTACTCCTACATTCATTTGCATACAGAAAGAACAATAATGGGGGCAGGACACATCCCTAGGGTGAGTCTGTGGATGACAACCACTTCTGGAATAGAGCGAGCATTATCACTGAATGCCTTGGGCCATGCTAAAACTACAGTAACCATTTCATCATACTAATATCACAGTTTAAAAATAGAGAGTATTTACTGACTAAACTGTGTGGTCTCTGATTTCCAGTACAGCAACAACTGGTGATAGCTTCACTGAAAGAAACTGGGTGTATAATATGTCATCATAATAACAACAGGATCCATCAATGCACAGTGTTCATACTGACACAGTTGTTATTTTAGCCCATTGATCTGGGTTAACGTTTAGCCTCTGAGCTGTGTCTCAGGGCCTGCGAGCCACTCCTGCTGCCTTTTGTTGATTTTCCTGGTTTCAATATGTACTTCCTCCAACACAGAGTGGAATTCAATTCAATTCGGCTGACCTATGTCAGTTTAAGCACACGCTTCTGTTAGAGCAGTGTGTAGAGGGACACTAAATATGTCCTATAACGCAAACACATGATGGGCAACTCACACAAACGCACTGATAGACTACACAGCCAGCAAAATTATATGTGTGAGAGAATGTGGTATTATCCAATTTAACAGAATATCAACTGAGAGATGATGTGTCTGGCAAGACATTAAAAAAAAAAACTTCCTTACTTTGTAAAAGGCCTGATCCATGCTGGTAGTGGATACTCCAGCTTATGTTGCCATGTTTAGATGTTGACTTTTCAATTTAACAATAAAACACTGTTAAGACTGTTTTGTCTTAAATCTCCCTCAACTTAGTAGTTCAAATGAGTACGACAAAAAGCTTGCTCATGTAACATTTTCCTATCATATAATCCTGAAAATAGATGGTAAAATGGCTTGTGATCACATCACACAGAATAATGTCCGATTTGACCCCATTTCTCCTGATTGTAGAACTTAGTATTCCACTCAACTTCCACTTATGTTAATGTAACTTCCCATTTTGGATGGTGCACTCATGTGGAGCCTATACTGTTAAGCCAACAGGATGATATGCATGCAGGCAGCATTTCTCTCTTCTTGCTGCCAGAAAATATGTGTACAACAACTAAGTGCAGACATTCAACTTCTCCATTTTATAGGAGGCTGGAATTAAAATTCTGACCTGATACATTGACATTAAATGCATCTGCTGTAGCTGTATCTGATGTGTAATTATTCTGATGGATAAAAATATAAAATATTATGATTACATTAAATGATATTGTGTTTTTCTCCTTATCAAACCTCTGATAGTTAGACCAGATGTGGTTAGACACAATATTATGACTGCTGGCTCTTAAGGTGTCCACTAATATCAAATACTGTGACATTAAAAAAAAAGTTGGTTTATTATACATTTTACAAATGCACTATTAACTTAGGATGTTTTCCATATCATTGTTTATTTTATTAAAATATACAAACCAAATCACCACAAGCCAAACTATACATGTTTTTTCTATTTATGGTGTCAGGGGTCTATTTCGGGGAAACACTTACATCATGAAACTTCAGGTGTTTGCTGCGACGCTGATGAGTCGAAACTACGTGCGCGTCCCCGCCCACCTGCAGCAGAAACCGCCTAAAAAAGCTCGCTCCCGCTGCTCCCTACTCAGATAAGGTGCGGCAGAGGAACAGGTGCGTGAAGATTCTCCGACAGACTTAATAAGCTGAAATATCACTGTTGTCCACCAATTTATTTTCAGAGAGCTAAGAGCTACATAAACAGATAATAACAGAGGAGTTAACTTTGTCATTCAGCAAAGCAAACTTAAGTAAACCCCGTCAGATAGTGAGGAGAGGGATTTGTACCGTCACAGCAGGTGGACGTCGTCTTTGTTGATTCGCCGTCAGGTCGAAGAAGAAGGAAAAAAAAAATGGCCAACTCGGGTCTGCAGATTTTGGGATTCGCCCTGGCCCTTCTGGGTGTCATTGGACTGATAATTGGCACAATTTTGCCCCAGTGGAAGATGTCTGCTTATGTTGGGGACAACATCATCACGGCGATAGCCATGTACGAAGGACTGTGGATGTCCTGTGCTTTCCAGAGCACAGGCCAAATCCAGTGCAAGGTGTACGACTCAATCCTGCAGCTCAACAGTAAGTAACCCTGTTAATGGATTTAACTTTTGTTTCGTCGAATTTCTTTAAAACAGAAAACTTAGGATATTTGTAGTCATATTGTGAGATACTCTGAAAATCACACTTTAATTTGCCCTCTGTAAGCCAAATAAGGAAGCTACCCTAAAAGTCACATACAGGCCTTAATTACAATTAAGTGTCATTTGTCACTTGAAGCTTGTCTTGGTAATGTAGCTGTGTTCAAGTTTCAATATATAATTTTACTGTCTATTTCCTTAACCTGTAACAGGAAATTGTGTAACAAACTGAAACACACCTGGGATATAGAAACTAGTAGCTTTCTTCTATAGGCCATTTTCTTCAGTAGCTCCTGAGGTGTCCTTTACAACTCTTGTCTGTTACCAGATTCCTGTGGCTTGGGCCAACCGGTTCTGTCACTCATTAACTCCCCCTTTATTCACTCAGAATGCAGTTATTTTGTTTAAACCACTCCGTGAGGCCTCACCTGTACTGTGCAGCAGGGCAGGAGGATGGCTCAGCGCCAAAGGTCATTCCTTTAAAAGAAACTAATGTTAATAATTCTTTCATTTTTTCCACTTGATAGGATGTGTATTTTTTACACTCAGGCAATGATTATCCTCCAGGCATTGTCCAGTACAGCTACACCTCCTCCCGCAAACCCTATAGTGTCTGATTTGCATTACACAGCATAGGTAGTGTAGTTACAGGTTAAACAACACCTGCATGAGCTTCTGTTTAGTCAACATGTCTAAATACCAGCCCCATAAATAGTTGTCCTTAACCCACATGGTATTGAATTAACACAAACCATCCTTCGGGCCCAAAAAGTGTTCAGATTTCCATGCGTAATGTATGAAAAAGTAAAATCAATGCAGTATTTAGTTTGCAGTTTTCCAAGTGTTTGAGCTCAACACTGCATGAATAGGTTAAACAATTACAAAAGGCCCTGCTCCTGAGCTTTGGTATGTGGTAGTTTGGATGGTTCAGGGAACTTAATTAAAATTAACTAGTTATTCATTGGTAAACATGTAGGCCAGTAGTGAAATAATGCTAAAGCGAAAATTGCAAAGTGGAACATTTCCTTCTTAAAGTAAAAGTCCATGTACCCTTTCTGTCTTTATGCCTCTTATCTGTCATCTTAAAGCAGTGTCTGAATGGGTCAATAGTGTCATGGCGGTTTGATTCTGTATTGTACGTCTCTCAAATTCAAGTGATTGATTGATTGCCCTCAGGCATAAACTGCCTCAGTGTAACAGGGAAATCTGCTGTGCAGTTTTGTATGCAGGTCCCTCCCTTTATGACGATCTTGGCTCAACATTTTCACTCAAATGCACAAGTTACATGTTGACTCCAGAGTTAAAAGTTCACAAAGTGACCATTTTCTCCAAATAACTTCACTTTTTTTCTTTTTTTTTCTCTCTATTTGGCTTATTAAAACATTTGATTGAATATCTTTAACACAATGTGTCTTATCGCCTCTTTAAACATGAACACAAACCAATCTTTGATAAACATTGTGTGATTAAAGCTGTGGTTAGATATGGAGTGAGTGAACAAATAACACACTAACACACACCTAAAGTTCAGAAACAATTCATACCAAAACTGGGAAAAGTGTGACAACTAGATTGTGACTCTTTAGTTGAAGCCACACCGGGCATTCTTGACATTCTCGAGGGGGTCTGCGTCTTTTTCGATAGTAGTTTTAAAGCTTAGAAATGTCCACCTGCTGCAAAGTAGGCTGTGAGTAGCAGAATTTGGGAGTGTCTTCCCCCATAATGAAACCAGAAACCTGGTTAGACCTGTTTCTGACTTGCACGCATACAAACCCACACACCCACTCCCCCACCCCCCTCTGGTTTCTTCAGGCTTCCGGTTAGAGCCAGTTTCTGTGGTTCGTTGTTATAGGGAGCGGCAATTAGACACAGGAGACAGAAGCTGCTCTGTTATATGTTAACAGTGTTTGTTTACGCTGCTTTCCAAATGGTGGCTTCTAAACACATGAAAGCAACTCTGCAGAAAATACGTTAAAGCTTTTCACCAAAAATCACTGTAAAAATTAATTAAAACAAAACAAAAAAACATTCGTTTTACTTTAGAAAAGCCTTTCAAGTCTTGCCACACCCATGACCCTGTGTACCTGAGTATTTGTAAGTGTTAAATACAGGTCACAATAACTGATGGATTAACCCTATCCTGTCCTCTTACTCAGGTGCCCTCCAGGCAACCCGCGCCCTCATGATTGTGAGTATCATAGTAACGTTGGCCGGCTTGGGCGTAGCCTGCATGGGAATGAAGTGCACCAACTGTGGAGGAGATGACAAAACGCGCAAGTCCCGCATTGCCATGGTTGGTGGCATTATCATCCTGATTGGAGGTGAGAAGCCATTTTAAAATCTTCTTTTGTTTCTCTTTTCCCCTTGACTCTTAACAGTTCAAGTGATGTTCTTCTTTACTTTCCCACAGCTTTGTGTGCCATTGTTGCCTGCTCTTGGTATGCTCACGACATCATCCAAGCCTTCTACAACCCCTTCACCCCTGTCAACACAAAGTAAGTACATGAGAATTTGAGCTGAAAACTTTATGCATCAATTTTGTCTTGTGCAGCCACTTCTAGAGTGAAAATGTAAAAACACGAGCATTTCAAGTGTGCTGTTTTTTAATACATTTTTCTTAAGAATACAACGTCCCCAAACATGTTAGATGTGCTTGTACTTGATACCAGCTTTAAGCTTTTTCTCCTCCCCTTCTCTATCCAAACATTTGCATATGTCCAGTTTCTCCGCTTGTGCTGATGAATGTGTGCTGCATGTTTGTTTTGTATTAGTTGGAGCTCTGTTGGCATGTGTTCACCCTTCTAACTTTATGTAACTTCTCTTTCTGAAGGTATGAGTTTGGTGCCGCCATGTTCATTGCCTGGGCCGGAGCGTTCCTGGCTGTAGTCGGAGGAGGCATGCTGGCAGCTTCCTGCCCAAGAGAGAAATCTACACCCAAATATCCCATCTCCAGACCCCCCAGCAGCACCAAGGAATATGTTTGAACAGGACAGGACTCAATGTTAGAGGCTGAAGGAACACTTTGACATTCATTTTTTTAATTTTATATTTTAGTTTCTCCAGGGCTGCCCTGTGATGTTACTGTAATATTATTTTAACAAAGGCATTAAAGTTTTAAATAATGGCTGTTTACTTCTTAAAGAGCTCATTTGCCTTGCCCTATCTGGAAATACAGTTAGTGCTTACTGATTTGTATACTATGTAGTATACTATTCACTTAGTTGACACCTGTAAAGCACTGAAGAAGAGTTAAAGTGAAAAACCAATGATATTATATGGTTTGGTATGTAGACAGTTTTTGCTACAAAGTACAGTGCATTAGAATGAGCAGTGTGCTTGGGGGGAATGTTTCTTTTAAATGTGGCAATGGACTACACTTTTTGTACCATCTATGACTGTGTAGGTTGAATACATAGCAGTTAATCATCTGGCACCTGAGAAGCAATTTTCTACAATTTTTCCATGTATTTGTGCCTTATTTATATAAAAACTACACATTCAGTACCACTGTCGACTGTTATGCTTTAATCAAGTGCCGGAGTGAAAATGTAACTATATAAATCAGTGTATACATATTCATTTAACTCAGATTGCCATGTTTTTCTGACATACACACAGCATGACGGATGTGAGCTATTCTATTTGTTGTCCTGTAATAATGTTTGTGTGAGTGCGCTTGGCTTGTTGCGACTGTTTAAGTCACAAAAACTGTTGCACCATTAAATTCTTTTTTTTTTAACTTTTTAAATTGTGACTTGTTAAGTTTGTGTTGTACATAAAATAAAAGTGGAAAATGTACTGATTCTAGTTTGTGGAAATGCTTTACGCACATGGTTACAGATTTCTTGTGGGTGGTGCAGGGAGCATGTGCTCTTCAATATGTAGAACATGTGCACCCCCAGTAAAAACATGAACGTAGCAGGAGACTTTTAGTTTGATCCAAAACCCTCCATTATTATGTGTCCCAGACATAAATAACTTCAAACTTGCATAAAAGAAAATGGAGCTCAAAGTGCTTTACAACTTCAATCGTTTCAATAACTACATTTAAAAGAGGAGAGAAAACAAACAGTTGTAAAGGTAAATGGAGGCTCTTTGAACCATTATGCAAATCAATAGTATAATTGTAGATGACTCATAAGCTTTGTCCTTGAAGTAGTGTTTAACACATGTTTATGATATATATGCATGCTGTTAAACACAGCCGGCATGTGCAGCAATCGTGAACACTCTCAGACATATAGTATGACAGACTCAGGTTGCAGATGATTTTCCTACTGTGGTCAGAACCTGAACTGATCAGAGCCACACTTTACTCTGGCTGGTAGCCATCTTCCTCTGGCTTGGTATGTACACAGCATCATAATGGCTAACAAAGTGACATTTTCTTTGGTTTTACTGCCACCTTGTGGCGTTTGTAGGTAACTGCTGCTGGTGCAGACCATATGTTGTACGGGTGGCTGAATGTATTGTATCTTATAAATAGTGTATTACATTTTCAAATATCTATAAAGATGTTATGGTGTATGCTGGCTCAGATCAGCTTTTTTCTTAGGGATGATGTTATTGCACAATATGAGGAAAGGTTTCACTACAGTGGAGCATTTTCATCTGGATTCTCCTTATTCTTGTCTTTTACATAGTCTCATTTCCCCTCACTTTGTCATTATATGTCTTCAAGTTATACTACCTCTGATTTATTAGACCCAGCAGTGTCGTGCTCTAGTTCTCCTTTCCCTCTGTTCTCATTCTGCCTGCCATCCTCTAATCGTTATTCTTTCCTCCCCTCAGGCCAGATCCAAAAAGTAATAATAATAATGATTTCACTCCTAAGTGGCCAAACCATCTGACCCCAGTCTGTCTATGTCCTACAAAATCACACTGAGCAACCAAACCAGACGACTCTTTTCTTCTATTACCATAAGACTTTATATCTTTGCTTTGGGGGAACAAAGTCCTTTTTTGTTGATCTATTACTCAAATGAACATTTGCTGATAAGTTTAATTGTCATTAACAGCCTGTGTGTCACAGTATTCAGCACTGAGAGTGGCTCGTAAAATATTATTTCCCTCTCATCCCCTCCTTTTCATTGGAAAACATTTTTCCTCTCTGCATAAATTCTAACCACAAAACATCTGCTGGCTCCTCTAATCTAATCAGCAGTGTAGGGCTATTGATCACAGTAAATCCAGGCCATCACAGCAGATATTTCTGTTCTACTGAGTCGCTGAATAATGAAGAATTATTATTATTCATCGCCCTGTTATCTCCCCAACAGTAAATTATGCATTACTCTATGAATGTGATCATTTATGGGATCATTAAAGGTAAAAATGAACAGAAAGGGCTTAATGGGCTCAGAGTGGCCTCAATATGATGTGTGTGAACCCACGGCCCTTTACAGTCACATAAACAAACATGCACGGATGCACACACACAAACGCTAGCTTTTAAATGACTGGAGTCCTTTGCATTTGACTTGTTTTCTTGTGCTGCTGCACAGGACAAGATTTTTTAAAATGTAAATAACATGCAATGCCTACCAGCCTAAATCACAAAGAATGGCTGCAAAGGGAAAATGTGCCTCATCTCTCCGAAACTTGGATACCCACACAAAATACAGAACCAAAACTGGAACTTTAATTTGAAGGGAAGTTGTGCCTGCTTGTTTCTGCTTTCAAGTACCTGAAAGCGCAAATGTAGTTCTGTCTTAAGTAAAATTAATGAGGGTACATGTTAAGTAATTTAAAGCAAAAGCATGTGATTTTTTTTTTTAGAATGTCAATACATGTATTTTATCATATACAAAATGTGGGCTCACCCAGAGGTTGGGACAAGTCATTGTTTTGAAAGTCAAAAGTCTCAAGTCTTTGCACTTTCATAGCATATAACACTATTAACTAATACCATAATTAGCTCACAGCACCCACATTAGCTTGCTAACTATGTTACCATCATCCTCAAAGTATCAAGTGTTGTCAAGTCAAATGGCGCAAGTCCAAGGTAAGTCATAAGTCAGTGGTGTCTACGTCAAAGTCAAGTTGCAAGTCTTTTTTGATTTTGTGAAGTTGACTTGTAAGTAATCATATTTGTGACATGGGTGACATTTGTCCACAACTTTTGCCACAATTTGCCCATAGTACCTGCATTAGCTTGCTAACTAAACAAAGCACAACAAGTAAGGAAATTTATGTTTGGTAGATTTCTTTGTTGTAACAATGCTTCTTGGTGCCACATGCAGGAACATGCATTTGTGGGATGAGCAGCAGAGCTGAGTATGTGGGTTGTGGCCTTAAAAAATTTGCCACAGGATCAGGATGCAGGACTATACAAAGGTTGTATTTAACTCTGTTAGCCAGTTTACAATATGTGACCTTTATAAATTATAGTATTTTTTGGGTTTTCAGCACAAACAAAATGTTAATTTCATCAGTGTGAAGATTACATTGTATTATAAAACACAATGTAAGAAATTACAGACACAGAGATCACAGTAATGCTGAAATTTGGATCCAAAAGAAAACTCGCCCATATTAACTATGATGAACACATCTTTATACAACTGCTCCATTTAAAAGGAATTTAGAAGTGAGATGATTGTGCACACTTGCAAACTAATGCAAAAGATACCTGCAATTCTAAACTGTTGAAGTTCAAAATGTATGAAATTATTGGTGAGTCTCATTGCAGAGAAATGGAACAATGGCAACGATTCACAGTATTTTCTTTTTATTTTATCAATCTTGGTATAGTCCACTCAAACCCACAGCATATTTAATTCATACAAACTTACACTTGTTTCTTGAGAACGTGGAATGATGTTCTGCTTTCAAAGGCCTCATGCATCAACATTTATAACTTCAACATAACTACAACTGGTCACAGGAGCACAGGTTGTAGCCTCATTAAACTTGAATACAGGTGAGAATTTCTGGGAACATCTTTTGCAAATCCTTGTTTGAAAAGTTTTAAGTAACTCCTTAATAAGAACAAAAAGATAACTCATTTCAAACATCCTTCATGCATTCAGTCACTCACAGAGCAAGTACTTAACCTTTGGCCTACTGGCTGGTAGTCATGGCAATACAAAGAACCAAAACAGGCCAACCCTCTACCTACAGTGCTAAAATGTGCCTCACTTATGACACCATGTCCTCAAAGGTTAATGCAGCTTTCTGCTCAGCACCAAATGGTTGATTACTTTGGACGGTAAAATACATGAAAAATGACAAATTCTTGAACTCTGATAGTTTTAAGTGGACAGTTTGCTGCATGGGATCTTGACAGTAGGAATCTCACATAGCATAAACATTCAAAACATTTCACAAAGTGCAGTTTTTACATCCATGTTGGACAATACTAATACTAGACAAATCAATGTTGCTCAGTCACGATGTCACCATGGCCAACATTAGCTTAAGTTTTATTGTCTGTCGTAAAGTTTTTAGTTTCTTGTGCTGCCTTGCTGCTGGTCTTGTATGCACTTGTGTGCGTAATGAACCGGTGCATTTTTATTGTTCCTGCATGAGGCCAAATTAATCTTAACTGTATATATAAAAAACGCATAAAGACATATCCTCCATCCTGTGGTGCCAACAATCTAGTGATTTTTATTTACACATTTACAAAGATGCAAATTTGTAAGTTGGTTCTCCCGGGGTTTATTCAACAAACCATATTATTTCTCTGCCCTAATGAGAGGGTGATGGAGGAGGAAGGACACCACCGTGCAACAGCACAGTGTGCAGTCAGCATCCATATCACTCTCTCTCTCCTGTCTTTAAACAGGAGGGCAGGTGGAGCTGGATTAGACTTAGAATTAATGACAAGTGTGAGGCACTGAGTTTGGCTTCAGAGGGTTTGAGGTGTGCTATGGGCATAAACAAGTCATAAAAAGAGGCAATAAAATCACTGAGACTGTTATTTGGCATCCATCATCGTCTGTCTCCATTTCCACATCTCCGCAATGACCTACAGAAAAAAAAGGTATTAATTTAGAAAGGGAGAATCAATACCAAATGAGAATTTAAAAAAATTATTTCCTGTGTAAACCATTACTGTTCTGATCTGCTCCTGTACCATGAAGCAATTATATTACTTTCTATTTAACAGATTAGGAAATCTTAATCTCTATAAACAGAATCTGCATATTTATGTAGAATCTGTAGGTGACGGGATAAGATTTGGCTGACAGGGAGTGATTTGGTTTCCATTTGTAGTCTGAGTTGTAATGACCAATAACGTCTGAACAACAGGTAAACAGTCCATGTAGAGGGGGGGACGCATTAGCCACAATTCAATTTAGAACCAATCGGCAATCATCGGATGATAAGGTAGCTTTATATTTGCTTTTTTAAAACATGTATCTGTTTAGAGATTAGCTTAAATGACTGGTGCATGGAAATGGGAAGTCTTGGCTCTGCTATTTAAGGACACCATTAGTCTTGAGTCCTGCTTTACAGCCTGAATTGATGTGACACAATAGAAAAACGCCGGCCTCTGCCTTCTTGCTGATATGCTCATGACAATCAACAAGGCAAATATCGGCCAACAAATCGGTGCATCCCTAATGTTCACGTCTACTCCAAATTTAATTCAATGTTTTATGGCCTGTGAACTCAAACAGACATAAAACTATGTTTCCTAAAAGAATTTCCAAAATAATTTAGGGCATTCAGGTATGTGTGATATTTCACAGGCACTATGAATTTGTACTGTACCTTGGTGTCTGCAACATTATGACCATTCCTCATAAAGTTCTCAAACTTGGGCTGGCTTTTAGGTAGTTGTACTCCCTGTAACATGGAAAGAATTACAAGTGAGCAAATTTAAAATGTCTTTAGGCACAACATATGTTACCCTGTCGGGTACTTAAGTATTACACAGTAATTAAAAAAAAAATAATAATAATTTGAAAGAACCTCCAAGAACACTGACCTTCTTCACTGTCTCCATCAACTTGGCTTTAAGATCAGGAATTGTTAGGTTTCCTTTGGGAGTTGGTGGAGTTTTAGACTTGTCACCTTTAGGACTCTTTTCCTACAATGAAAAATAAATTAAGATACATTTTTTAATATGAATATACTGACTACTACTGTGGTTAACTTAAGTACCCACATGCTGTTCAGTAGATAAAAAGTCCAGTTTTGTTTGTTACCTGCTTTTTGGCTGGAGTGTTGGGTTTGGGACTCTTGCCATTCTGAGCTGGGGCTTGTTTTTTGGATGGTGTTGGCTTGGCCTGTAACAAATAAGCAGCTATTAGTGAGAAAAGGACGACAAGTATCTTTCACTGGAACTGACACATCTGTACGAGACTGGTGCTTGCCTTAACAGGTGACTCTTCTTCCTCACTCTCCTCCTCGTCATCATCATCTTCATCATCCCTAAGAAAACAAGTTAAAAAATGAAAACAAAAACGTGAGATGGGAATCACATAATGTTTTATAATTTATCACAAATACAATCAGAAGTGATGCAAATCAGTTTTGGGTCTTCTGGAAAGCTGCAACATCTTATTTTCTCCAACTGCTGGTACAACGCATATTATAATAAGAGGCTTTTTACAGGCAACGTGAACTGTCTGTCTTTTACCAAAAACTAATATGGCCCTCTGTGTTATTACCATTGCTAGTGTTGTTACTTTGATAAAATGCATTAAAATAAAACTGAAATATTTCCGTTTGTTTTGAAGCCAAGAGTTTTATTAAAAGCAGTTGCAGTGCAAATAATTGCTGGTGCCAACACATTAGATCATAAAGCAATATGGCCAAATAACAGAAGATTAAAAAAGGACATCGGCATCGTAAAGGACAAAAGGGACTCAGGTCCTGATCACACAAAAAGCATTTTAACAGCTGGAGGCGCCTTTTTGTATTCGAGAATGAAGTTTTTTTTGCTCGCCTTTATAACAGTTTCCTTGCTGAACTGGTATGTTGTTAGAAATTTAGCAGCATCATATAACTCAACTTGGTTTATTCTGTCCTTGACTTTGAGAAACTTGATAGTTCACTCAATCCATTTCAACAAAGCAGCCATTTGACAAGTGAAACCCCCTGAAACCTAACTTTAAACTAGAGTTTAAAGTTTTGATGCAATACAATTAAATTTAATCAAGGGTTACAGTAAAAATAGATGTTTAATGGGAGGTTTTAATTAAATCTACCTTGATTTTAAGCTAGTTTTAAAGTTTGATGCGATGTAATTTGATTTTAAACTATAATGTAATCTGGTTTAGAAATGTAGTCCTTTTGTACCCCACTGAGTTCCTGTTTATGCAACTTGAAAATGTTTGAATAGTCTGTCAATGTGTGTGGAGCTTGACACTCACTCATCATCGTCATCATCATCATCATCGTCATCATCATCCTCCTCGTCATCCTCCTCCATTTCCATTTCAATTTTCATTTTTTTCTGTAAGGAGGTAAAAAGTGGGTTACAGTTATTTGGATTTTGACAGATTCATTTACTATTTAAAATGGCGAAGGAATGGAGATAGGAACCTGAGACTTGAGGGCAGGGGAGGAGGCGGGTCTTTTCTTTGATGCTTTGACTTCTTGCTCCTCCTCTTCTTCATCATCTTCGTCGTCTTCATCAAAAGCCTGATCAGCTTCCATCACTTTAGGAAAGAACAATTCAGAAATGTTCGACTAAGTTTAAACACTACCAATGAAACCAAAAGGATATGCTGTGCCATAATAAATTATTAAATTTAAAAGTAGTATCTAATGATTAAATCACAACAATAACCACACACTGAAAATAAATCACTGACCAGTTACAACATCTGTATGATGTTGTAAGAAATACTCACTGACGAGGTGTTGTCCACTAATGTGGATTGGACCAGGACCTGCCTTCAGACGGAAAACTGCTGGAGGTGTGATTGTGAAACCACCAAGACACACCTGTGAGAAAAACACTCACATTAGTACACCACCTCCTTGTTGTACAGTGTTGAGGTGCTTTCTCAGCATTTGTAGTTCAATCTCTACAAATTATTTTTTATTAATATTCATGGTAAACAAAACTTACATGTGTGGCTGAAGGGAAAGTGAAACTCAAACACACTGAGAAGACACCTTGTAAGTGCATCTGTACATGAGTAAAGACAAAAGAAGTGTACTTACACTTGGCAGTGTAGAGGGCTTTAGTGAGACCAGCACTGCCTTGATTTTCTGACCCTCTGTGTCTTGTCCTTCCACCTCCACCATGTGAAGTTCATCTTTAGTGCTGAGGTCCACACAGGCCTGAAGAGGGCAAGGCAACAGCTGACTGTAACTCTTATATTTCAGGGTGCTTTCACACATGACCTATTGACGCTCTCTCTGATGCGTTTGTTTGTTTGTTTGTAGTGTGACAGCAATGCAGAACAACCACAGGGTAATATGAGAGGTTAAGTGTGATTTTTTTTTTCCTGTCACCACAGAAAGTGGGTTGAGTTATGTGCAGCACTTACTGTTGATTTGAATACTGCTCACTGATTCAACAAAATGAGTGTGAGAAACAAAGTGACAGATGTGAATCATGCACCTCCTGTTCTGATAATCAGAGTAAACTCAGTTGTTTAACCCTAAAACTACTGTGAGGTAAAAAAGCTTAACACTGACTCTGTTAGAGGGGCATTCAATAAGACATGTAATTATTGCTGTAATTTTATCTAATTATAAAGTTATTGTTTTGCTAAAGACAATGTGAGCATATCCCTAATAAGCCAGAATTTAAATTCACTACATTACAAATGCAGCTACCATTATATTTAAACTACAAATTAAAATTTTGTTTCACTACTTAGAACTTAATTTTCATGATTCATCTTGTGCCACATCCAGGTACAAGGGACCTTGTTTTCCAATTGCAGAGTGGAGGACCATTTCTCAGATGCTCTTTATAGACAATGCTGTTCAGCCATCCACTGATACTACTCCTATTTCTCCATCACTTCAAGCAATTAGGTTTATCAATAAATTGTCAACGTCTGTGCAAAATGGGTAAAATAGCCAAACAATATGAGGCCATTTCTAACACTTTACACAAACTTTACACTTATGTTTTTTTTAGAAAAGTTAAAATAAAAAAATATATAATTCATACACAGTTAAGAGGTTTCATACAGAGCCAAAATGATGGACTGCCAAGAACATAGAACATCTGGCATGCCCTTAAAAACAGCATGTGTAATCAGCCCATTAGGACACCTTAGACCTCAGGGTACTTACCATCCGTAGATCTCACTGATGCTCAAAGTCATCATCCTCAGGATTGAACACCACCTCCTTTCCACTTTCCAGCACACAACCTGATGAAAAGATTTCAAATAATAATCTGTCAATGTACAGAAAGGATCTTGATAACAGCATTTATAGTTCAATTTGTGACTGTCATTTGTGGGGAGTGACCTCATCGGAGGGTACTCTACCTCAGACAGGCATCATTTTTGTATGTATAATGCTATATTTCAAATGCACACAAGAGGGAGCCACACAGATTACTGATGAATGTTCCTACATGGCCTTAGTACAGGGAAACCCCTCTATCAGGAGAGATAACCAATAATTCAACTGAAAACTATGACGATTAAATCAACACAACTAATGGGTGTCTGTAGTGCTTCATAATAAACTCGGGTTTTGACTAGCAATGGCAGATAAATACCATTTTACTATACTTTCTCAGCAGTTAGGGCTCTCGTTTTTTTTTTTAATAATGAGGACATCAACATACAAAGTGGCAAATTTACCAACTTTCATATCTCCTGTCTGAAGCAGATTTCTAAAAGCAAAATTCGTTTTCTAACTCACTAATTACTGGGATAGAAGAAATCTCACATAACACGTGAGAACAATATTTTACTATTTTTTAAAATAAGATACACCAGTATTAATCCCAGCAGGGGATTTTGGTTGTTGTGACAGTGCAAGGACAGACATAACAGTGAAGAACTGAAAGGACAGAAACAAGGATAAATAACGACAAGTACTAAGAATAAAATAAAAATAGAAACTATATAAGAGAACACGCCTAAGTAAACAGTGTGCACCTGACTAGTATGAGATAAGATTAAGTTATAGTATTTAGTGTTAGTTTGCATGACAACATTGCATCACTACAGACATGCCAAGTGTTGATGTTTTATTATGTAAATTATCATTACTGCAAATATACATTTAACTTTAGGTAGCCTACTAGAATAATAAAATCAATTGCCCTTTCAGCCCAATAGATACATGTTGCTGCAATAAAAATGACCAAAGTGAGATGAGCAGACTGAAAATTTTATCTTGTTAAACAAATAAAAAAATACTGACTAAGTTTTTCTTTAGGAGCATAATTTGCAGATTAAAAAGGTAATAAATTGCAATATATCACAATATCGCAAAACATTTTCGGTCCCAATAATACTGCATTATGATCTTAGTATCCTGATATCTTATTGGTGGTACTCTGGTGATTCATACCCCTACAGCCGACAGTATATAGGCAAGTGCAAGATACAGGCTAACATAATAGCTGCAATACGGTACAGAAATACACTACAGTACTATACTGTACATTACATTGTTATAATGAACATTATGTTTCCATATTGACTGACTCAACTCAGAATTTGTAACTCACACTTTTTCCCAAGCTCAATTAAACTCAGCAGCACCAGAGAGTATTGTTCAATAAATGTACGTGTTTCTTGACTGCACTCAGGAAAAATTAAACTTACACTAGCTTATATAAACTTAGTTTATATTATCCTTGACTGCACTATAAATCACAGTCATGTCTAACTAGAGTTTTCATCCCACGAGGAGGAAAGGTGAGACTGGGTAACGGGACAGAGAGGGGAAGATGATCCAAAGAAACACTTTTAACGTGACTTGTTAGCCAAGTCAGTCACAACTATACTATCTCATGTTTAAAAAAGAGGTATAGTCTCAACCAAACGAAATGACCTCATAAAAGCTCAGGGGTCTAAGTTTCCATGATGCACCCCGCGGAGGGAGTCAGCAGGTCCGCATGTGTTTGACCCCACGTTGAGGTGGCTTTTCCCGACAGGCCAAAACTGTCATGACACATTTTAACTTAAAGATTTCAGCTAATAAAACTTAAACGATGTAAATAAAACTACAATACAATTCCATAATCATGTAGGGAAAAAATGCTGTAATATTAACATTTTTCACAAAACATGCGCGCCGCCATGTTGGTAGTCAAACACGTGTTTAGCTGCAGCCTGGTGTGAACCCGCGCTGTTCAACAGTCAGTCAACCTCCGTCTAAAATATCTGAATGACTGAAAACCTGACATTTAACAGCTTACATGTTTTGATATGACATGAACATTACCTTCTATTATAGAGGAACAGACGCAGCTGAACAGCTGCATTTAATGGTTTTCTCTTATCAGCAGTCAAACATGATGACACGCAGTTAATATTAAACACCTTAAAGTGACATAAGACACGCGGAAGTTATCTCACCGTAAAGAAAGGTCTGTGGCGCCATTGTTTCCTCGTCTAACCCGTTCATCTTCAGAGATTAAAACGCTGACAACCTGCTGCTTGTCTGCGGTGGGAAAACAACCAACTTCTAACTTCTGCTACCCAGCAACTAACGTGGTGTTCCGCCTCCTCTCTTCTTCGCGTCCTTTTTCTTCTTCTCTGATTTAAAAGATGAATGCAAAACAACGTGTATAGGTGCATACCGCCCACCACTGTAGCGGATATGTAACATCAGGGCTTTCTGCCAGAAGAAAAAAAAAAAGAAAAACAGTACAAAACAAATGAACAAAACCACTATATTTACACTATATATCTTATGTATCTTGAAGGGACTGTTCATTACTTACCAGAGGGGAGAGGGTGCAAAACAAGGGAGACACTTCAAATCATTTTTTTAAGCATTGGGGGTTATGTTGTAAGGTTTGGCTTTTGGGAGGGACAATTAAATGGTTTTGTTTTGTATTTATTTTCGATACCCTCAAAAACCTAAAAACCACAAGTGGATTTTAAAGACATGCTTTCTTTAAAAAGCTCCAAAACACGCCATTTATCATAGCTAGAAACTGGGAAATATGGTTATTTATGGTGAAGGAAGAGTTTTGCATTTTCCCCTTAAGTCCTGTCCAAGCTCCATCCCTGGTCTTGCTCATATATCACATTTAGAACAATGTATTGTGTTTTATCAGATGATATCGTGTTTTGTATGTACAGTTTTAATTGTAAAGAAGTGACTGTAACTTTCAAATAGATGGAGTGGGGTAAAAAACAACTACAAGGCCTATATAATTCTGTCGAAGTATAAAATAAAACTACAAGCATTTAGTACTTTGTTACTTTTCACTAATGAAAAGTCACAGGATTCAACAAAGAGTAAGGTTTGAGTCCATTTGACCATTTGATAAGGCAAAGAGGAAAAACAAACACAAAAGCATTGCTGTCACTTTTATGGTTAAATCTTAACAATCTGACATCCCATCCACTTGTCCTGGTAAGGTGTTCTTTAGTGATTATGATATGTAAACAACTGATATATTTGCTGTTGTTAAAGTGGTTTATTTTATTGTTTGAAAGCTATGCTCCTTGTGGCCTGATTGATGCTGAATATTTCGAGATACAACCACCACAGCAGGTTCAATAAACACTTCTGTCAGAAAACCAACAAACCAACAAACAGTTTTAACTGTCCTATGAAGCTTTACTATAATCCACACATTGATTACATGCAAACACAAACAGTACTCATACAGTCTTCATGCACTTCCAAAGGTCCAGAAAATCGAAATCAAAATACGGAGTCCAAACACATTATTTCATTTATGGATATCCACAAACTGCTTTTGCATCGTTTCAAACATTCATATTTCTCTAAATACTCTCTGAACTCTAAACTCTTTTAATTGACACCTCACTTGAGCCAATATGAGCTTCCATGCTGTCAGTAAAGCCTCAGGAGTCAACAAGGGACTGTGTTGAAATTAAGGGCCTTAGGTTTCAGAGCAAATTAAAAGCCAGCGACTGGCCTGATGGCCTATGGGTCTTTTTGACATGACATGACACTCCTCACCTCTAGAGAAGTTTTTAACCCAGTTATTATCATCATGGACCATTAGAAATGCACAGAAATGATAAAGAAATGGCTCCTCTGTTGTTTTAAGGGGTGAGCCTTCATGCTATGCCCCCCCTATATCTTCCAACTAATAAGTCCTAGTTATAGTCACCTGCAGCATCTCTTTTTCGAAATATTCAGGCAAAGATATTATGTAAAAAAAATAAAATAAATAAATAAATAAAAGAATCATGCGTGTGACTGTTGGGAGAGAAAAAAAAACTTCATTTACCTTTCAAATGAGACCATGTATGTACATGTACTAAAAATGGAACAAGAACAGCTTTAATTTCCTTTGGTTATACCTTGGATAGGCATTTTAGGTGAATTTTACAGGAATGGTAAAGAAAAAAAAAGACTAATGTATGTTTACAGGAACAGAAGGCAAGATTTTTTTTTTCCTAGAAAGAAAACAACAAGTCACAGTAATTAACACTTGTCAGTGTAACAGCTGTTTGATCATCAACATAAGTTGTTAGGGATATAGATGTTTCTTCCATGCCAGTGAAGAGGTTCCATTTTAGAAATATCCTACATCATACAACAGAATCACTAAGACAGTATTTTACATTATGCTCATTAGTTTCTCTTCTGTTATGCTCAAACATGTATGTGTGTCCTCATTTGCCAGTTTTCTTACATCTTCCTTGATACTTTGCAAGCAAGGACAAATCGCTGTTTGAAGATCACCTTGACGACAGTGCTGAGCCTCAGATGTCCACTGTAATCAGCACCTGAACTGCATGAAAGGACTGATCTAGTTTCCATACAAGATGAGCAGAGGAAAAGCATCTGTTTAACCTGATCAGCTTTTGATTGTTTCTGTCTTTTTTTATAGTGTTGTTGTTGCCTAATGAAGTCTTTCTAAGATTGTGAAGTGAATATTAATGTTGTGATGACAGTGAGAGTGTCTGTATCTGTTGTTGAGTGACTCCAAAAGCAACTAAATTACTCTGACATTACAAGGATTCCATCAAATCTGCACCTGTGTACTAAGTCTGATTTTCAAGGAAATACAATCATACTGGTTTGAGTTCATTAATTTATTTTGCAAATTAACTAATTGAGTGAGATATACAGTTAATATAATGCAGAGTACTGTTAATTGCAAGGCTTCCTTGCAGTCTCATCTGCT
>JAPZEB010000006.1:9390058-9407145 GCA_029783705.1 Chaetodon striatus
ATTAGCAAAAATATATTTTTTGATTTGGGGGTGAACTTTCCCTTTAAAAATAAGTTTGGCTTGTTATGAACAGTTTTACTATGAATGATATGACTTCATTAATGCAACCAGTTCTCATCGTAACTCCAAGGGTTAGACTATTAAAAGTTTAAGTATGCACACCTTTTTAAGAAATGGATGTTTTGTCCAGTTGCAGTTAATCTGCTAAAACATCCAGGAAGTCATTTAAGTCCTCCTGCTTGGGTCAAGTCAAACAGACACAATTTTTACATATCAAATCAACTTGCTGGTCACTTATTCACTCTCACTGGCAGGGTGAGGGGAGAGAAAATAAACCATTTACAAAATTTTAACCACCTGTGTCTCCATGCAGCTTACTGCGAAACTTACTGAGTCATCTATTCGTTCCACTCAGCTCTGCTCTGCCTGCTACTGTCTTCTTTAAAATACACAGCTCATATGTTTTTTACAGATGTCTAATAAACAGACATTTCAGTACTTTGAATTTCATGATTATGTCTAATCATAAACATTGGGCACTTTTTAATTAAGCACATAGATCTGACTCGTACTGCTTTTTTTTATCCACAACACAAACAAAAAATCTATGTACATTCATCATGTTGTCCCTTGAGTTTTACACAAATTGTATTATCTTTGGCACTATACACTAAACATCTAAGTGATACTGTAATTGGTTAGCTAATCTGGAACAGTGAGTTGTGGAGCAAGTTTGTAACTTACAACACTTTGTCTACAGTCCAGCAGTGGAACTACATATACATGGCATTTTACCTTGGCTCATCAGGGATACCATTCCTCTCATGTGTGAGTCTCTCTCCCTCAGTTTCTTTATTAACTGTGTCTTTATGTTTCTCAGGCTGTTGGGAAAGCCTTTGTCCGTTAGTAAAGGTCAATCGTTTATGCACGGACACACGGGTAAGCTGCAGTTTTCTGTGAGACAGTCTTCTGCAGCGAAGCAGCTCTCCGTAGGCCCTGCGGAAATCCCTGTTGAAGGCTGGATACAGGATGGGGTTAAGAGCTGAGTTAAAATAGCCCAGCCACAGCACCACAGAGTTAAGTGTATTAGGCGGGTTTGTCTTTTCCCTTATGCCCATGCAGGTGAAGAAGGTGAAGTAGGGGAACCAGCAGATGACAAAGGCCCCCAGCACAGCTACCAGGGTCACTGTAGCTTTGTGCTCTCGGGCTATGGCTGCAGTTGACGCTGTGCGTGCAAATGATGGAGTGGCAGCTCGAATACGCCGCACCTGAAAAGGTCGGTTAAGAAAAGGTTAGAGAGACAGAAAATGAGGTGAGCTCACTCACTGATCTGATGATAGGATTTAATTCAGCACCAGGTGAATATGACTCTGTGACCTTTTATATCCCACCTCAGCATGTTTTCCAAAATGAAATAAACACTGACCTGTTCTCGTGCCACTCTGAATATGCAAAGATACATTCCACACATAAGCAGCAGAGGCAGGTAAAATGAGCCAAAGGTATAAATGAGAACATAGTTGTTATTCCATTCAAACTGGCAGTAGCGTCCCTCCTTGTCCTCATCCCCCATGTCCCAGTCCAAGTGTTGCACACTGTAGTCCGCTGTATTCCAGCCCAGGTGGATGGGCACAAAGGACACAGCTAGTGACAAGGCCCAGATGGCGATCATGGCCAGTGTCACCCTTAGAGGAGTAACTCTCCGGGAGTAGCTAAGGGGAGCTGAAATGGCTAGGTATCTGTCCACACTGATGGCCAGCAGGGTCAGGATGGAGGATGTACACAGCATGACATCCAGTGAGATGTAGATGTTACATAGGGCTCCTCCGAGGGGCCAATTCCCGCTGCGCAGCTCCACAGTGGCAGAGAAGGGCAGCACCAGCAGGCCTAGCAGGAGATCTGTCACTGCCAGGGACACCACAAAGCAGTTAGCAAGGCGCCACAGTCGGCGACTGAGCCCCACAGCCAAACACACCAGCACGTTCCCACCAATGGTCAGAATGATGAAAGACACCAGGACCAGCCAGCGGAGAGCTGTGGAGATCATGGTGACCTCCTCCTCAGGCACTGGGTCACTGAGACAGTGCTGCTGTTGGTATCTCAGTAGAAAATGTTTACATGGGCTCATCCACTGCCAGTTCACTTTTCCATTCGACAATTCTTCACATGGTTCCTTTGAAAAAGATAATCAGTTCAGAATAGGTCACAGAGTGTAAAGCACTTCCCAGACATCTCTTTTCTCACAGTGCCAGTGCTGTAAACTCTTTCCTGGTGGAGAACAAGAACATTGGTTAGTAGCTGAAAATTCATGTTACCATATAAATGAAATTTTATTATTTGTGTCAAAGTTAAGCATGTTTATCCTTCTGACATTTAATGCAGTAGTCTGATTACAGCTGCCTATTAAAGGTCGAATGACCACAAATAGTCACTGAGCAAAGAATGAGCAAGGCTTAAGAACATAGCTTTCTTATTGAGTTCTACAAGGGAGTGTAAACAAATCCTGATTTTGCAGTCAATATAGCAATAAGGTTAATTATAGTCTCCCTACTGTGTGTTATCTAATCTATACAGAAGCCCCCTTTTATGGTATCTCCTACATATGAGGTCAGAGAAAATATCTCTCACGTAGAAGGACAACTTTTGGTTTGTCTAACATTTCTTTAACTTTATCTCCTATGTAGGAGATAATATCTCTTCTGTCCTACATAGAACATAATATCTCCTAGGTGGGAGGCAAACATAGGTTTATCTGAACTTATCATAATTAATTTCCTATGTAGGAGATACATTCTCATACCTCCTACACAGGGGGTAAACTTGTTTTGCCGATGTTGCCTGCAATTTTGATTTTCACTTTACCTCTCTGGGCTTCCAAAAATACACCTGTCAATAAATCAGCACAGAAAATAATGCAGTATATCATATCAGAGAGCAGGCTATATTCTGTAAGTGACAAAGCTTTATCAATAACTCCTTGTAAATAAATGAATGCATGCTAACAAATGTTACTGCAGTGTTCTTGGATAGTAATTGTAACAGATGTCCAGCCTTATTGCATATATCCCTGATCTGTTTTGTATTTAATCTCAAAGTTGGACGCTAGAATCCACATTTATCTCCAGAATAAGGATAAATTAGTCACATTAATGCAGGGTTGGCTTGTAAATGGAGTTGGGTGTAGTTCAGCTCTCTCTTTAGTCTTTTCCGTCCCTACTACTGTTTCGGGAACTCCATCCCAATTTGACCGAATACCAAATACAAACAAGTGAATATATGCTGTATATACACCTAAATCCATCCAAACTATAAAGGAAACTATGGAAACAGACTTGAACATGTAGAGGCTATCACACACAACAAGTTCCACTTGCATACTATCTTTTTAACTGCATAAAGTGTACACCCACAAGTTAAATGAATTAACATCCTCAGTACAGTACAGTATTCTTGTGCTTTTGGTTTATACCCGCTGTTTATTATTTCCATATAATAAAGAAACCATTCAGTGGTACCATCTGTTATAATGCTTAAGCAGATTCATGAACATTATCAGTCTACCTCATGGAATGGCAGGGCATTATAGCCCTTACACTATCACATTGCACAATCTATAGAAGAATAAATGTTGTGTTCTAACATCATATCTGCAGGGCTTATGTGGCCTTGGGGTACACGTGACTCAAGTAATGGACCTGGATGATCAGCGGCACAGAGAGAGACAAAAAGAATGTGCCTTTTTATAAACATATGTTGACATTGGGAGGCTGTCCCCTAGAGATGGGAAAATTTACCAGAGAGACAGAGCATTTGTTAAAGCTTGGGCTGCGCTCTATTGTGCATCACTGTCAGGCTAATTCAAGACAAGATCTTAAAAACAACCATAAAACATTCTGCCACAGTCTAGGGAGTAAAGTAAACAAATCCAAGCTCTCCAGTGTAAAAAAAAAAGGTAAGTTCCTGTGTATCCAACCACATACCTTTGTTTGAAAAAGGAATTTGAGACATTTCATTGGCTCCTTTCAGGATGTTAGAGACACGAATATTTCTTCACTGATGAGTTTGCATCCCCCAAAAAAGCTATTTTCTCTTTTCAGAAGGAAAAAACAGCTGAATATTGAACTCACAGTATGTTTGAATGAGTAAAATAAGATCCATCTGGATCATCGGGATGGCATTTTCCTCTGAGGTGTTCTTTCAAAGCCCCAGCTGTCGTGCCTTGCAGGGAAGCTTAGCTGTTTTCTTTCTTTCTTTCTTTCTTTCTTTTTTTCAAACATCAGACTGCATCCTAAAATCACTAGCCATGCATTCTCAATGGGTAACTTTATTAATAAACAAGTAGAACAGATTAGCAGTAACAGCTAATATCATTTGGTGATGTCAGTTCTATGTGTTTCATATTTCATTTGTTAGGGTTAGGGGTTAGGTCAAATAAAACAAATGCAAATATTATAGTGATGTGCTAAATACATTTTATTTAGATCACGATTTTGGGCTTTCATAGGTGTCTTGTAGTTCTGTGTTCATATTGTGTTTACATTATGTTTAATGTTTACTGTGCTGTACCATAGTCTAAGTCTATTGTCAGATATAAGAAGTAGTCCAGCTTTAACTGTCTGAAACTGCTGTTTGACTGTGTATACATTCTGCATGTCTGAGTCTGTTGTTTTTAATTGGCTATCTGCTTCCTTATTACAGTAAGGCCATCTGATGTCCTCCCATAAAAAATAAATGACACTTGACGTGGACTGATGGGTCTCAAATTCCCTAATTAAGGTTTAATGATTATAAAGCAGAGACAACAGCAGAGTGATAGTGCCGATAGGTGGTACTGTACTTAAGAGGCTACATCGTGCAAGACAGATCGTCAATAGTTATTATACTATTTTTTATCACAATATCACATTGCTCTTAATCAAGTATACATGCAGCTATGGCTTAAACCTCATGAGACAACTGTATGATCTATTTTGAGTCAAATGATCTCATGGCTTTTTTCATCTATTTGAACCAAAGTACTTTGTATTTGTATTTTTTTTTAAGTTTGGTACTTTGCAATATTTCAATTGCATACATTACAAAATAAAACAAAACAAAAGCAACATGAAAAAGTCCTGATGCACCGTGTGGGAAAGTGCCTCAGAGCCTCATTCAGCTATAAACTGTTTGAACAGACATGGAGGTTTAGTGGACTGCTTATACTGGGATAAAGATGCTGAGTGGAATCTAGAACTGAAGTTGAATCTAGAGCTTACTGAAGTCTCTTTTCAGATCAGAAAGTCAAATAACCACTGCAGTGCCTGGCAGTTTGGTGTTGTGTGCGCGCTCCGCAGTGTGTAAAAAAACTGTGCAATCTTTCCTTTGCTTTAATATGCGTGTTTATGGCTGCAGCCATTATGTTGGTGATCTATAAGTCCTGTAAACGCCAGGTTATTTAATTTGTGTAGCTTAATATTGCTTGTTGTACACACCACAGTGTCCATAAACTTTTTATTTGTTGTTGATTTGTTGTCTGACTGTAGTAGTTATAACTGAGTCCAAGTTGTTTGCACAGGCTGGAAAGTGCCACCTATAGATATGGAAATTGTTGTTGGTTTAGATAGAAAGGGTCATGTTGCTGACGTAGTTCCTCCTCTGTATACGTTGACGTTAAATGCAATTTCTTGTAGCCTCAAGACATTCTTTAATTTAAAAGTAGTATCACTTATCATCATGATCACACCTCAGCTTAGCTCTCTGTCATCTAAAAACACACAAGTAATATTCCAGAATTGGTATGGTTAACATACAGCAGATTGTAGGATATCAGTATCTCAAACTTTATGACACCTGTTAAAAAAACACACTGTATGTCAAATTAGTACAAACATGGGTTAGTGCGGATTAGCACGTTCTTTCATCTGCTTTATCTTTTCTTTTATGACATTGGTGACCCTATTCAGGCTTTTACAAATCCAATACTATCCTTGCTGTGACGACAGATATGATAACATGAAGTGTTTACAGAGACAATGATAAGAAGAGCGGATATAATGTTACAGTGTTTACATTAGGGTGGAGGAAATTATGGGGGTGTTCAAATAATGATTTGATGATATAATGATGCATTTGATGAATTAAAACAGAAGCTCAGCTCTATTATTGTTGACTGACAGAATTATTTCATATATCCGCATGTACAGTCTCAGGATTTTCTGAGAAAGTGCAGCAACCAAGTGGAAAGATCCCTTGTTCTGTCAGCTGTAACTAACAGTTACATTTCCAGTCATGTTGCTTCACTTGAGATATGGTTGCAATGCAAAAAGGAATTAATTAATCAAAAGTTACACATTTGTTTAATAATTAACCCACTGTGCACAATACTTTAGGAGCTCATCATCTCAGATGAAGATTTTACCTCGTTTCCTCAAGCTCGTGGTACGATAAGTACTTCAGAGTAGCCACTGTTTCGGCTGTGCCAGGCCATTCAGAGAATTCAAGGTTTTAATGTAATATTGTCAATAGGTTTCCCTCAGGGATAAACACTTCTTGTTTCCATGGTGACTTTGTTTGTTCAGCACTGACAGAGTTTAGATCGCGCCGTGTCCCTTGTCAGCCCGCTGCTCTCATTTAGTGCAACAAGAACCAGGCTTCACTGGCCATAAAGAGTCAGACAGGATTTAATACTAAACTCAAATAAAAGCAACTGATCCGTGTTTGTCTCTACTTTCATTTTGCCTTGTTGCCGATGCACCACATGATTAAGGTAACACGTGAAACACAACACCATACTGTAGTACAATGATGATAACCTGATATCATTTTACATTTTATTGCATAATTAATTTGCTTGCCTCTCAGATAGTCTAAGTAGCAAAATATTCTACCGTAATATTCTTCAATGACTACATACTGTATGTTATCACGTTGTATAGGCTGAGTAATATTGACTCTTTTAGCGATGTACAGCATATCCCAATACTTATTTTCTTGCTGTTATCTACAGTAAATGTATGACTGTGTGTGTGTTTGGCAGCCGTTCATATAATAGAAGTATATCTGCACACAAAGATCAGAGAACCTAAATATCCCTCTCTGGTCAGGGAATATAAAAATCCCCTGCATCATGGAACAAATTAAGTCTGGCTGGTGAGGTAGATGAGTCAACAGTGTGTGATAACACTGTGGCAAAACATCCGGCCCAGTGCGACACAAGGTGGGCCAGCTTTGTAGATCAACAATCTAACAACATGTGAAAAGTGAAACCACTCACAGCGGTATGCTGAATCCTTTGGCAATTTGCCAAAGTCACGTCCAAGGAGAAGTTATATAATTTGTGTACTACTGTGTTGTTTTGTTTCTCCACTTTTTTTTTGGCCACAAACTGAAGAAAAGACTTTTTTTTTCTTTCATTGTCTCATCTAGGATGTGCTTTCCCCATGAAGTGGACCAGTGACATCTTTTCAGAAACATTACCTTAATTGCTTAACTTAATTGCTCTGTAGCTGACTGGAACAACTCCCTTATGATTGCTAGTAATCATATCAACCAGCCACGCCATCACATTTTTACTGTAAGAAGTCAGTAAGAGATGAAGATGCAATGTAATGACTTATAAAACTTTTAACTTTAATTTAAATACCAATTAAACAACCAAGAACCATAGCAAAAAAAAAAAAAAAAAAAAAAAAGCGTTGGAATCTGTGACATACAGTTTCAATACAGTATATTTTAATACTTAATGCATATAACTGCTCACATGAATACATATTTTATAACTCTTTCAGTAAGGAATATTATAGAAATTGGAAAATTAATCTTAAACCTTGCCTTCTGTCTCACATGCGGCCCTATACTGGATCAAAGTGGCTTAAACTGGGTGACAAACCGACCATCCAACATAACCATCTTTGTCCAACAATAAACCCTGACACACTCTTGCTTATGTAGGGCTATAACCTACAGCTATTAGACCAATGTGCTGAACAATTAAAGTGAAACCACAAAGCCAGCATGTGCAATAATGTTATAAGTACACATGCAAAAGCAAACAGTTTGAAAAAAAAAAAAGCACTTTGTCTTGTTTGGGTGAAACAGCAGTGTATTGCTGCTTGATCAAGAACAAACCACACACCTACATGCTTGCCAATATCATGTGAGTGTGTTACCAGAGAAAAGGAGACATAGATGAATCACTAAGCAACACTTAAATATATTTATATACATACTGTATCTGAGACTTAATCCAAATACCAAACATGACTTATTGCATGAATCATCACCCTTGTAAATGTATAAGTGTGTGCTTCGTCAACCCTCAGTGTAACTTCCCAAATAAAGTTGTTTAAAGCATGTTGACTCACCTCACATGGTTTGTCCTAAATGTCCGTCAAATCCTAACCTCCTTCGCATGAATGCTCTCCTCTGCTTCCTTGATCCTGCTTAAGTGTAAACTTACTCTCTCTCTCCCTCCCTCCCTCGCCGTGTCCTCACAGACATGTGCAGACAGACACATGTAACCTGCATATGCACTTTAACTCCCTCTAGTGCATCCATTCATCCATTGCCCATGAGCTTTGTCACTGTTGTTTTAGCTTAAAAATGCATTTACTCTTACAATAATAATTTTTTTACATTTCAAGGTGCTTAAAGGTGTCTCAACAGGTTGAGGTTGCATTTAACAAATTAGGGTTTTTAGCATTCACCCAATATTGAGTCATCACCTCATGTCTTCATTGCTTGTTTTACTAACCTCTTTACTTTGCTTATGTGTGTACATTACATTAAGAACATGGTTGAGGCAGGGGAGAGTGGGGCAAGATGAGCCACATTTTACTTCCTTTAGATCAGTGGCAGCTGCTGGTCTTTCAAACAGGGGAAGGTCACTTTAAGTTTACATCATAAAATTTGTCATGTTGTAGTGAGGTTGTAACTTATAAAAGGAACATTTAATTGAAGCCATTTTTAAACCACACTCATGCCATAGAACCACAGCAAAACACACCTCAAAGATTTTCAGATGGGTTTAAACACCTAAACAGCACTCTGTCAGAAGACTCCACTCGCAAATATCCGCATGGGACTGAGCTTGAAGTGCAATGATGCCGGTGTGTATTTCAAAAGGGGTTCCGTCTTTTAGACAATTCCTCCAATCATCATGCATACACAGAGCGTTCTTTCCTGCATACCACTCCATTAGGTCCCACAGAAGCTGAGCCTCCCTGTAAGTGACGATTTTGTCAAATTTATCCAATGACCGTCTTACTTTGCTGCATGAAAAAAACCTGTCTCATAGGAATGCTTGGAGACTCCACGTCACCTTGCTGACGCGAGGAAGTATGACATGGAGGTCGCGTTTGAAAACTGGCATTTGAGCATCATAGTCATGATGTTAAACGCATCCTTGCGCACGTTTAATGCAATGTAAATTCTTATTTTAATGTAAATTCAATAGTGCATATTTGACCATTTCTTCTATGAATTTTAGGGGAAGTTCAGCCTCCCTTGTCTCAGAGCAATCGCCCCTGCTTTACATACAGTGCAGTGAAGACATACTGTACATGTACATACCAGATGTTGAGTAAGTCACACGTAAACTTCCCAAGTTACTGTGGTAAGAATCAAGCAAGACAAGTCGAGTTCCTGCTTCAAGTCAACCAAGACAAGTCAAGTCAAATGAAATTCTGATGATCTGATGAATCTGGTCAAAGGTTGGCTTTCTAGCTAACATTTGACAAGCCAAAAAGCTAATATGTCAGCTGAAAAGACACTTTTACATACCTTCCTTTGGAGTAACTGATGAAGTTGTTATGGTGGTAATGTTACTGATTGTTGAGCTGCAGATCTTGCATACTGCTGTTTTCTTGTTATAACAGTCACGGTCAACTTCACAGCAGCATGTTGCTGCCACACCAAAAAAAAAGAAAAAACAGAGCAGAATCACATAATAACATAAAATGTTTGTCATAAGAATAATTTTTTCACATCATATATACTCGCGTTTTTACAACATACAAGCTCATCACGTTATAACATAAAACTTTAATGGTTCTAACAATATACTACTATGGTGTTAAAACATTTGCATTATAACAAGATAAATAGTTAATCATTATAACAAATATTTTTTGTTGTAACTTCTCTTATAAGTTTGTTTGTTGTAATAACAGGAAAATATCTTGTTACGAGATGAAAATATCTTGTTATAGCTTGAAAAACATCTTGTCATAACAATAAACTTTCTATGTCGTAACATGACACAGATCTGTTTTCTTTTGCTGGTGTGGCAGCAATATGTTTCCATACAATGTAACATCCACTGGCCTGCTGAGTCCTAGGACGTTGCTAGGTTTGTATGCATGGCACTAAAAATCACCAAATTTTGTTTAAAAAATGGAACGTAACATCTCAATATCTGCAAAAAAAAGCAATACTAAATTTAAATTAGAATCATCACATTGCATTTGCAGTTTCAGATTCATGTGCAGCCAAAACAGCAGACAATGCTTTAAATCTGTATATTGCTGCAAAGCAACAAATTGCATTCCTGAGACAGACAACCTAAAAATATGATGCATCCTGCCATGGTTGTCGCCAGTGTGGAGACATAAAAAGTCAAGTCCTTTCAAGCCATCTGTCTCAAGTCTAAGTCCTCAAATTCAAGACTCAAGTCAGAAATTTGAGTGCCCCACCTCTGGTATATGTGTATCATATTCAAGATGTTGTAGATCATTGATTGTGTTGTTTTAAAATTATGACTTCCGAGAAAAGTTATCCCTGCACAAAATGCCCCACTGAGCTTCTATATGTGGAGAGGGCATGTTAATCTACAGCAGCGTTAAATTTTAACTTCTTTTTTTTTTAGGATTTTAGAACTTAACGCACAGATGGAACACAAGCATTTAGCAGACAAATAATCATAAGATGACTATTGAAATTTTAGTGACAACTCAGTAATGGCTAACAAAACTAAGTGTGCTGGTGAGCCTGTGAGGCTGTAGTTAGGAGCAATGGTACTCTGAGTAAATGCTAACATGTTGACAGTAGCATGCTGATGTGCTGATAGGATGAAAAGTCAGAGACCCACCAAAGTCCTTGCGGTCCATCCTGAGGGGAACATAAATGTCTCTTCCAAATTTTATGGCAATCCAACCAATCGGTGTTGAGGTATTTCAGTCTGGACCAAAATAGTGGACAGATTGACTGACAGCTCATGAGGCTAAAAATATACGATCTGAGAAATAATCTCTCCCTGTACTTCATACTCATTACATGTTCGCTGATCTTTTTGTGTTTTATTTTAGCTTGAGTACTCTCTAGGTCATTTAAATTTGCTGCTATGTCCTCAGATTAACTGATCTGCTTGTCTTTGCTCTCTACATTAGGATTTACTTCAACTAAGAGAGTCAGCATCCTCAAAATTCTCCTTTCCAAGCAGTCCAGTTGGAGGTACCTGGCACTAAATACACATGCACAACAGCCACACACTTTTGGGTATGCACATAAGCTTTGTCACTCTGACACTAAGGAAACTCCATTTTAGTGTTGTTTTAAATGCATGATTAAATAAGGGTTAGAAAGAAAGATTACTGGCAGGAAGATTGATGTGGATGTTGATCAAAAATATTAATATCCTCTAGTCAAGAGGGAGCCATAAAATAACATATCTAGGGAGGAGGAGAAGGCCTGAGAATCACAGAGGCTGGTAGGACTATTTGTTCAACTAGAAATAGCAGTGTGCTATGCTTCATAAAATTGGCCAGGTCAATGAGGTAACTGAGACAAATTTCTCAAGTGAAGGACAACTTAGGCATTAAGAATGTTAAGTAATGAGTGAACTCATTTGGATGCACCGGTCCAGAAATGAGCGCTCAGTTAGCAAAGCCAGAGAACGGTGGAAATCATGTTATTTTAATCAATAGATTAAATACAGAAGAAAAAAAATGAACCATGTTGTTATTATCTCATATTTTTAAGCCACATCCTCTTTCTTTGGCTGAGTCAAAGTAAAGGTTAAGTTTATTTAGGGTGTGTTACCTCCAGCAAAAGACTTAACACACTTCACAACTGAAAGAAGCAACACAGCAGCAGGGGTGAAGCGCTGTTTGTTTTAGTACTGGAATGCACCTATGACGCATGTGCATGCATGCATTTGCGTCATAAATGACAGACTTCAAAACAGTTTCATCATGTTGAGAATATTATGCAGAAGTTAACTTAACATCTAGCTAAGTAGATGGATGAACCATGAATGTAGCAGGCTGTAATTAACATGGCTTTAAGCAATATCTGCAAATGAACACAATTAGTTTGTGTTTTCAATGAGTTTATTTACTTACTTGTATATGAAGCCGCATTTGAAACATCCATTTTGAAGAAAAGTTGCAGCACAGGCAGCAGTCAAGCTAATCTCATAGGGTAGACTATGAAAACATGCGTAGATGTCCTGCAGGCTCTGTAGCACAAGCTGGCCAAGTTTAGCAGGCTGGCTTTGTAATATTGTTTTTGCATGTGCATCACAAATAAATAAACCGCCAGAAAAGTGATGCATATTTCATATACAGTTAGCTAACTATGGATTTAGAAAAAAATAATTAAGGTTACTGTGCAGCTCTGCTACTACCAGCAGCCACCAGCAACTTTTAAGGTAAAATGTTCTCTCGCATGTTACTCAGTAAAGGAGTTTACATCGTAAACTAATCAACATATCTTAAATCCATTTCTTTTATTGTCCCTCTTGCCTGACTTGTGCTGTAGTGATGATTGGATCTTCAACTGCTTAAAATATGTATGTGAATTGCAGCCACATCAGGCGACCTGTGATTATTTTATTTCCTGACCTGGAGCAGAAAAAGTGTCTGTGCATTGTGTCAGTGCCCTATGGCAGCACTACACCTACGCACAGTGGAAAGTATGAAGCAATAAAAAGATAGCAAATACATTAACAGTCAGCTCAGAAATTGATTATTCTAAATGATAATTAATACACAGTGCTTTATCGTAATATTTAGAGAAGTTAGCAGTTAGCGGTTAGCAGGTCGTGTAGCTGTCATAGGGGTTGATGTTTCTAATAACATGCATCATAATCATATCAGGGGTATTCTACATACTTAATTACAGGATCTGAATACTTCCACCACTTCACCACTAGAGCTGGGATAGAGTGTTTTAACATCCAACATATTATGTACATATGCTGCAATAGAAACTTATCTTGGACTTCAGTTATATTGGACATATAATTAAATGACCACTTATAGGGAGAGCTCTGTGCAGCTTCATGCTTCTATATAAGAGTTGTTTGTATACCAGTGTACTGTGTATACCCTTGATGACTGTGTGTATGTGTACTTCGGGCGAACAGGCTGTATTGGATTTATCTGGCCATAGAATACGATTCTTCTCAGCCGATAACAGGAATTTAAAAGGCCTCCAAGCTGTGTTGTCTGTCAATCATCCTCATTCACACTGGTGTGCTAACAAGATGTGAGTGAGCCTGAAGTGATATTTCTGACTAACAAGCTTTTTCTCACTGTTTCAAGGCCGCTTGTCTGACCTGCTTTGTGTTGCTGCACTGCCGAATCAGAGCTTTTCCTATCATCAAAACTATCTTCTAAATCAGCGGTTCTCAAACTTTCACCTATAAGGTACCACATTTAAAATCTTTTTTCCAGCCAAGTACCCCATGACTATGACAAAACACTTTTGGTAGAAACCAAGCTGAAACCTCTAAGGCTGAAAAATGAAGCCGACGAGGAAGTGCTAAAAACTGCAGTTCCTGGAATGGCCACTTGAGGCTGGCTCCAAAACGGAGTCAATCCCCAGAGGCCCCCATGTTAAAATGCTCAACTTTACAGAAGAAATAAACATGTTTACAGCCTGGTACAAAAAATGGCTTTAGTCTCTACAGTTGATTTCAGCATTCATGACAACTGTAGAGGGGGTTAATTAATTCTTTTTTTTTTATATATAACTCACCCATTTAAATGTTATTAAGGCCCAGTGTTACACATATCTAAAGGCAGGGCCAATTGAATGACAGCTGTCTGCAAGGGGTTGCAGCACTCTTAGTTAGATCCACCCCTTGCCCCTTCACAGCTTCACCCTGTTGTCCAAATATAGTCAGTTCTGGCTCCAAAAAAACAAGTTTGGGAAGCCAAAATGCTAGACTCAAGGTTTTGAAATGGCAGTCCAAACACCAATGGGTGACATTATGGTAGCTACATCTATTATTACATATAGTCAGTGGTAAAACACACGGTGAACAAACGCAAATGTGAAAGTGATTGTGTTCGTTGTGGCAGTTTACAGCAGTTAACGACTGCATTAAAATAGAAATATTTTAAAAAAGTACCCCTAGCGCTATCCGTACCCCCATTTGAGAACAACTGGATCTCCAGAAAAGGCGTTAACATTGTACATTTCTGCAAACCATGGATGCGTCACATTTACCCATTCTTGTGTAGCGGATACAATGACACTTTGCATTTCAACAACACTGTGGTTAACGTGTGCTTAGGTTTAGGCTTAAATAACCTGGTTTTGCACAATCACCTCTGGAAATACAGCAATGTCTCCATTAAAAGAATAAAATATAAAATATCTCTGCTGGAAAAAATTGAGGAGTCAATAAAAAAAACACCCACGTTTGGCGCCATCTGACAAACCCTCCACCTCCCAATGACAAAGTCAGCTCATATAGTACATCCCTTTATAAATATTATACGAATGAAACATGCAAATGTAACGCATTTGTGGCTTGCAGAGGCACCAACATTTTCTCCTGGCACCTGGGCTGCTGAGAATTATTGCTCTGATTCTGAATTAAAAAAAAAAAAAACACCAGTCTTGGCCAAAATATCTATCTATTGCCTGAATTGCCTTAATATTTTCTGCTGATATGCAAGGTCTCTCTGCTGGAGGATAAACTCTAATGACTTTGGTGACTTTTCATCTATTTCACTCATCCAGTGAAATGTCTTTTGTGAGATGAATTGAAATCAGAATATTTCAATTTCAATCAAGTATCTTAGTGATTATTGGGTGGATTACGCACAGGAGGAATTCTGATGAATTTGGCTATCCCTGAACTTTTCATCTAGAGCCATCAAAGGGTCAAAATTCTTATTTGTCCTATTTCTTGGTGTATAAGCATACCTGCAGAACTTACATTCCCATCAGCTTCAGTTGTATTATGTGTTCAGCACTAATTAGTAGATATTAGTCTGCTTAACACACAAGGAGGTAAGATGGTAAGCACTAAACATCAGCATGTTAGCACTGTAACTGTGTGCATGTTAGCATGCTGATAAGCATTTAGCATGTAGACTCTCAGAGCCGGGCTATGCCTGAAAAGAACTGGTTAATACGATGCAGTGTCCCACGTTTTTAAAGTTGTTCCAAACTGCACTCACACTCTGCAGACTTGAAGGCAGGGTGAAAAGTCAGACATCAGGGTGAGCAGGAAGATGCAATAATTGTTTAAATGTTGTTGGGATAGCGGTAAAAAGTTTCAGACACTCCGTGCTGGAAGGCAGGACAGTGTTGCACTCATTTGTACACATCAAGAGTGACAGAAATAGTTATGTGAAGAATAAAAACGGAGAGCTAAAGATATAAGTTCAAATCCTAGCTCCTCCATCTCCTCCACACAGCAGTGAATGCCCGATTGTCAGTTCTGGAAACTTACCCCTCGTTGCAAAAGTAACCTGAAAGGAGTGCTTGTGTCTACGGCTTTCTTTTAAATGCCTAATGCCCTTTGTTTACATTTAGATTATGCACTGTGCCTTTAAAGACTCAGGAAATAGGGTGTATTTGATGGAGTGGGATTGGGAGCATACAGTAGACGCAATCCAAAAGTCAATAGTTCGACATGAACAAACAAGCAACACAACATAAATAACAAAAACTGGCTCACAGCAAGTGTCCTGACATGTTTTACATTATTTATCTTGTTATCTAGAGTGATGGATTTTTTAAAGTTGCATTAATCATGTGCTTGCATTCTGTGTGTTTGTATGTGTGTGGTATCACTGTGTGACATGATCCTTGTCAGCCAAATGAATTGCCCTCCTGAGGCAATAAAGGAAGTCATTACCAGATATGGAATGTTTTGCTTAACATATTTCAAAGTTTAAAGAAGTATGGTGCTCTTTATAAGAAGCAAGGCTGGCCTCTGTGTCCTTAAAGCCAACTCTGTGATCTCCAGTGAATATGATTCTTACAAAGAAATTCAAATCCTGTCCTGTAAAAGTGTGATATGCGTCACTCTCAAAGTGTCCACACACCTTTATCTTTTTCATTAACGTGGCTATACACAGTGTTTAACATGGTGGAAGCTTTGTGTGCTATGCAGGATTATTAAGCCAAATTATACCACGTTCAAGGCCATATAAAAGCCCCGGGCAATTGCCTGCACTGTTGTAAAGAAATTCAGCCAGTGCTCTCTCCCTCCTTTTCCATTGTGCTCTGTCATATTACATTTCCATCCCAAGGGAAGCCAATCTCTGACATCTCAGTGGATTACTGCTCCTCTAAAGCCCCACTGGAGGACACTTGACTCTGGGAGAAGGAGTGAGAGTAAACCCCAATCTGCCCTTCTTTGCCCTCTTCCACCCCTCTTAGTCCCCAAGGAGCACTGCCACTGCGTCTCCACGTCAAAATGAGTCATTAGTTCTGTCTGTGAATCAAACCGGCAGCAATGTTTCCATATGAAGAAACAAGGAAGAGTCTGTAGTGTTTATATTTAGCGGATAAAACGGCAGAAAAGAGGTTGCATATTTATAAAAAAAAAAAAAAAAAACCTGGTATAAACAGCCAAACAAATCCTGACATGGGAACTAAAATTATCTGCATAGTTTTACTACTGACCGGAAACTTGGCATAGCTACTGAATAATTAACCACTTTTGGCACATAACATTTTGTCCACATATAATGAGGTCACAAGGCTACAACTTTCTAATTTTAGCATGCTTGACAGCCATACTTTTGTCTCAGTGCATCCTGACCACCCAGTGATATAATATAATTTAATTGCATATTGCCTCCTAGGACAAACAAATGGATGCTGCTTCTGTAGCACATCTGCATCAGTTTGCTATTTGTAAT
>JAPZEB010000006.1:9407811-9421726 GCA_029783705.1 Chaetodon striatus
ATCTACACACTAATAACCAAATTTGAGTTAGAGGTAGCCCTACATTTGAACTAGTTTCAATTTGGTATTTTGATACCATCACCATGGAATTTCTAATGTTTTGCGTAGATTAAATTAATCTTTAAATTAATGTTTTGTCAGCATTCAAGTTTAGTGTTCCAATATGTAGTGTAATTTATTAACTTTTAACCCAATCACCAGAAAAAAAACATTAACATTGTATGTTTCTGCAAACCACAGATATGTCACATTTGCACGTAATTATCTAGCAAATAGTTGAAACTTTTATGTTAACCACAACACTGTGGTTAACATGTGGTTAGGTTTAGGCACAAATGCCACTTGGTTATGGTTAGGAAAAGATCATATTTTGACCTTAAAAACCTGGTTTTGGTGGCACTACCCTGGCTGGAAACACAGCAACGTCTCTTTAAAAAACAACCACTTTTTATGGCACTATCTTGACAGGAAATGCAGTGATGTCTTTGTTAAAAACAATCACTTCTCATGCCACTATCACTGGGCGATAACTGGGCTAAGAGGTTATAGGAGTTCCCTTCATAATAAAGTGGCAACATGGATCTATAAAGTAACAACAGAAAACACCCATTTCAATGATTCTACATCCTTTTTGTGTGGCCAACCGGCAACACAGTTTGTTGTAGCCATGTATCTTTAGATTCTCTGGTATAATACATACACACGGCTGGGTTTTTTGTCAGCGTCTGGGACAGATGGGTAGCAATATTAATCATGGTATATTTACATCATGTATGTATGTACCATAATTAAATCAAGGACTGACAATTGTCAGCATGTTACAATATTATCTCTACAACACAGCAAATTGCTCACAGCAGGAGATGCAAGTTGGAAAACAAAACTTGAGTGCCTGAGCTGAAATTTTACACAGCTTTAAAGTCATAAGCAAAGATGAATGTGCTAGTGTTATGTCTTCCAAGAGAGACAAAGACTGTCTTAATTATTTCATGCTAATTCTAACTAATTTAAAAGATATTATGACAAACTGCCAAATCTAGAGTTTTAAGTATTTAAAAGAAAATAAAGAAACAAAGAGCTGCTAGCAGTTACTCTGTGTTAGATTAAGGCTGTAAGCATATTTGGCTTGCAGAAAACCTCCCTCCTTCCCCAGCCGTTAGTCAGCCTCACCAAGTGCATGATAAAGACAGCTATTTGCATGAAAGTATAGCATCAGTACTCAGAAGACATTTCATTTTCTTGGCAAAATAATACAAAAAAGAAGTTAAATAAAAGCTCTCTGCTATTCTGTTGTTGAAATCTATGAAGATTAATTCCTCCATGGAGAGAAGCAAGGTTTACCTTTCTATCTAATTAGCACTCTGGGTGTCACAGCAAAATAAGGAGCTGTTGTCAGAATGGAAAACATCATCACAATGACACTGTCAGAGTGAATTTACTGAAAAAAACTGACACTCATTCTCACACAAACTGTTAACAGATATTTTAACAGATTACAAAGCAGAGCAAAATTGAATTGAGATTTGTTAACTTTGTATCAACCCCAGAGATTTAAAGTCTGCTCAGTTTGGCGTACAATCATGCTTTTAGATTTGCAAAAATCTACTCATTAGTATCCTGTAGATGAAGCAACTCATACTTCACTGTGCTGGAAAGAAGAATAACTGGGCAATTTGCACAGAACTAAAAACTGTCTGTCAGTGCACAGCAGGCTGCCCTGGGAGAAAAGCACTGCAGTGGAAATGAGTTTGTCCTCTCTAAAACTGTCATAGGATGGACACAACATAAAAGATGCAGCCTAAAAGATATTAAAACTTGCAATAATTATTACCTTCACTCCATAATGTCCAGTTGTTTCCAATTATGCCTTTGGAGGAATTGGAATTTGTTCCTAAAATTCAAAAGAAAGGAGCCATTCCTGACAAGAAGCTTTTTGGTAAAATGGCCTTGCCTGTCTTTTACTTTGCTTTCTGTAACATTTGATGCGATTATGTGCTGTCAAATGATTAGCATATGTTTCACTGGATTAAAAGCATGCATGAATCACTGGTGCTACATACAGCTTACTGTAGTGCACAAATGCTAAAAAATGCAAGTCAACACCAGTGGCCTTTACAGGATAGTGTGTGTGTTCGTGGCATGTTCTCAGTTTGCACAGAGTAATTCAACATTGCAAATGTATTTCTGTCCATAGGTCAGCAGGGCAGTTCTAATTGGGGGCAAAGAGGGGCCTGTGTCCCTGTAATATTAAAGCTTGACACCCGCCTTTGTCCACCCTATTGTGGCAAATATTTTAGTTTATTTTTCAGCTCTCATCTTTCCCTAAAGAGGGGAAAATGCTATCATTTATGGGCAGTGATAAATAAAGCAGAGTGTCTATTTACACCCAGGTGATAATGGTCACACTGCAGCTATATACAGCCACCCTTTCAACATGTTACTATGGATCCCACTGCTTGTTGTGATCGGCTAGTGCTCACCACGTTAAGGTGTCAAGGTTTAAAGTGGTTAGGATTGGGGCTAAAAGGTCATGGATAGAACTAGTACTAACCAGCTTCGGATATTCTCTGAGATCAGTGTAGGATATTAAGATGTATAAAGCTGCTGAATGCCCCCTTGCGACATAAACTTTAGCAAAATTGCTGAATGGACCTGTTTGTGTTCACATCATATGTTGACACTGCAAGGACACCCAAGAGTATACACTCGGGTGTAAATAGCCACATTGACTGTTTATACCGCTGCTGTAAATAGAATTGTTGGCTGCAGACACCTGGGCGCAAAAAGTATTGTTGGCAACAGATGCCTAGATGCAAAAAATGTCTGCCTCAATAAAATTTACATCAACACTGATTGAGTATTCTTTTATATGTGTATTGTTAGTCTTTTAGAAAACCAAACCTATGGGGGTAGTGATGGTTGTGCTTAATATATATATTTTTTGGTCACCCAAAATTTGCATGTGGCCCCAGCCAGCCCCCCATTTTAAATGGTCTAGCTCTGTCAAAGTGGTTGGTCCACCACTTAGGTCCAAATTGTACGATCTGAACTACTCAGACATGCTCTGTGCTGAAATGTTAGTTGCTGCACCTTATGAGACTATAACATTCCATATGCTGCCCCAGTTCTCCTGTCTGTTTAGGTACTTGTTGGAGCTTGAAGTTGGCTGATGTTCATCCCTGATCATCCCCTGACTTTTCTGTCATCATTGACATTTCTTGTCTTGATTCAACAACTATTGGATTGATTTAATATATTTTGGCACATACACTCATGTTGGTCTCAGGATGAATATATCACTTTTATAATCCCTAAAGTTTTCAATTTTTCAATTTAAATTTGTCAGTTAATCTGGTTAATGACCAAATACCTGCAAAACTATCAGCCTCAGCTACACATGGTGTTTATTACTAATTAGCAAATGTTAGCCTGCTAAACATGGCTAATATCACCAATGGCCAATGACCAATTGGCGTGGACGTCCTTGTCAACATTACCCATGTGTTAGCACCCACTGCACCAGCTTGCTGGCTGGGAGCTTCCAGTGTGTCTGGCAGTGACCGGCCAGTCTCGTTGTCCTGGATGCTATTTTCTCACTCACCCTAGGCAGCTCTTCATGTAGATTCTCAATGGTGACGTACGTGACCTGGTTGATGTTCAAGAGAATATTGCATCTGCTTAACATCAGCATGTTAGTATTCTCAAAGAGAGCATGTTAGCTGCTAGCACAGTGGCATTAGCATTTAGCTCACAGCCTCATGGAGCCACTAGCATGGCTGTAGACTCTTCATCAGTGATACATTTCAAATCAGTGATTCTGAGCGATGAAAACAAAACTGTTGGCTGCCTCTCTCCAAAATAGGATGTGGCTACTCTCGTGACAATGTGGACATAACCTCTACTTAGCCACATTTTGAAAGTCACTCAAATGGATACCTTTAATAATGTGACATCACTACATTTCTTTTCAGCTAGAAGTTATGTCTCAAATTCTATATGTATACAATAAAAATAACCAAAAATAAAAACTGAAAAATTAGTAGGTCATGTTACGTTCATCTTGCACATGGCAGCATCCTCTGATGAGCTTCCCCTGATATTATGTATCAATCTATTCATTCTATTGGAGTTTTTAACTCCAAGAAAAAAGGGGGGTCACATTGGCTTGTGACATGTTCAGCATTCTTAACCAGCCTGTCGTTCACTCCAGCTCTCCTCCATTGTTCTATTCACAGGTATTGTACAGCATGTTTTAGCCTGGGAGCTGGCAGCTGCCCATGGCTTTTTATGCAGGGGCTGGTGAGAGCCGTTGGACCTCAACCAGACGGACCAGTGAACCAAAATAATGAGCTGAAAGTGGCTGAGGGCTGCACAGAGCTGCAGACTGGGGTGTTACTTTTCAGTGATGCTGGCAGTGTTAGTAATCCTTTCAACTTACAGGGAGTCATTTGATTCAAAGTTAAAATCAGCAATGTCACGCAATGGAGACTAAAGTTGTTCAGCTAAGAGATTTTATGTGTGAAGTCATAAAACAGCCATAAAAGGCCAACCAGCTCAATTAGTCACTGTGTAGCAAATGGAAATATTGTTTTACAGAAAAATATGATTGCTTTTTATATGTTTAACATCCATACATGCACATTATGTAGCTGTGTGTTGCATAGTTGCATTAATGAAATATAAAGACATGCTACATTTGTTTTATGCAATAAGCCTGGAGAGGCTGTGGTGTACGGTGATTTTAGAACAGCTAAGGGGTGTTGTTAGGCATGATGAGGAGCAAAGTGCCTAAAACCCTGTTAGTTGTTCTAAAATCACTGTAAACCACACCCTCTCCAGGCTTCTATAAAATGGTTACTACATGTAGCTGGAAATGTTTCATAATATAAACACACAGCAACAAAATATAGTGTATATAATATATAGTGCTATAATATATTGGCTAACAAATAATCATTCTTGCACCCAGCAATGTAGTTCTTCAGCAACCTTTATTTAGCAGAATGATTGCCAATTAACACACAACGACACAGTGAATAGTGCTGGCGTTCGGGTACTGGCTTCATTTCTTTCTTGACTTTCTCTCATATTGATTTCAGCGTGTCTCCTTTCTCCTTTATCTCCCTCCTGTCCAGCTCTTAAACACTTATTCGTGCTTAGCCAGTGCCTATTTAATGAGGTGGGTATCCCATTAGGTAGATGGGTTATTTCCAAGATGCAAGGGGGTATACTCTCCCATATATTCCAATGACTATTTGCCTGATGTGTTGGTATACTGTAAACAGCCAGAGAAAGAGCTGGGTATACCCCTGTTAGCTGCGTATACCCTCCATTACTCCACTGCGTTTAGCTCGCCCAGTTAATTCACAACAAAGCCTGACATTTTGTGTTTATAAAGTATTTTACAATATAGTGGGTTTCAAAGTCATGTTGAATTATAGCAAATTACCGGTATCAGTCTGTTCTCAGAAATTTCTTGTATGTTTTCCTATGAAAGGCACTGAACCCAAATTTGTGCATAGCCCACATATTTTAAAAGGCTGCGATTATGCAACCAATGCGCTGATGGCACTAAACGTGGAAGCAGTCCCAGGTGCTTGTAAGGAGGCTGGTTGGGTAGTGGATGGGTCACAAAAAAACAGACTTTCGCTCGGGACTTTCCCCTGGAATCACATGTTCAGATCTGAGTCATTTTAAGGTACGTCCTCACTATGTTTCTTTCCCTAAACCTTACAACAGTAAACTTTTATTGCCTAAACCTTACCTCTGTTACTTTATGTAACTGTATGTTAAGAACGTATCATCATTCATGAGGTGCAAATTCATAGGATATCATACAAACTGTTGTGCATGTATTTTTCGTAGGGTACCGTCATCAGCTGATTGATGAAAGGGAGTCAGTTGTCAGCTGATAACATGAATTCTTTCTTTGCAATCAATTGGCAGATCTCATTCAGGGCGCCCTATTTAAACTGCTTTGGCCTGCCTACTGTTGCTGCTTCCTCTGCAAGCTGCGTTGCAACCCACCTCCACCTCAGCTCCTCCTTTTCGTATTGTGTCTGACCTATCAGCGTCATTTTAGTTTGTCATTGATGCTGACAAAGTATGAATTATTTTAAATGCATGACAATGCATCACACTTAATGATACGTCAATGTACATCACTTACACATACAAGGACAACGTATTGCATGGACTATTACAACACTGTATGAGTCCTTACTAAAGTTGATTGTTAAAGTTTGTATAGGTAAGTTTAAGTTATAATAGTGCATCATAATCTCCATTAGTCAACCTCCAGTTTATACCTAATCAAGAACATCCATAAGACACTTATAATTCACTACAAGTCACATCTTTATGGTTTTATGACTGTTGATATAGTGCATCAGGAAGCCTTACGTGTGTTTATATGTGCAGTCATACAGTATTATAAATGCATTATAATTCACTATGAATGGCCTAATAATGCATGATAGATGTGGTCTTCATAGAAAGTGTTACCAAAAATTGCAAGACATGATACAGTATCTTCGATGAAATTGGATCCCTTACGGAGTGTAGTTTTCTTCCACAAAAGCTATAAAAGAAACATAAAACATTAAAAAAAGAAACCTATTCAAATGACTACACCATACTGTACCTAGATGCCTGAACAGCCCACAGATTTAGAGGCTGTGCTGTAGACTGTGAGACAGTAAATGAAGATAAATGCAGGTTTAAATTGAGAAAATGTGTGTGTAATCAGAGACGGATAAACACTTACGTAAGAGTCAAAAATCCTACTTTAAAAACTACTCGAGGTGTTTCTTTGTGCAGTTCTTTAGATAATTGTGCACATCTTAATTGTGCACCACAGCAGGTTAATGCCTGGCTGGTGCTGAATGATCTCCTGAGGCATAACAGACATGTTAGTGATATTCTCCCAATATGTGCCCTCAAATAAACGCAGTCATCACTCTTCAAAAAAGCAATACAATCATATTGTTGCTGTGATTACATAACTAAGACACAGTAAATTGTTCCTCTCTGCCCACTGTGTGAATTACACTGATACTTTTACGGCTGTGGGGAGGGATTGAACTGATATTATATAGAGCTACTTGTCAAACCATTTTCAAATTGAACTCTTTAATGTTCACATAGATGACAAGTAGTTTCAGTCACTGTGAAAGATGTTCTCTGATATGAAACACAAGTGCAATATGTTGTCCGGCCTGTTTATGTTTAGTTTTATTGACCCATTTGTCTTTGGCTCTAGGACTCAGGGCAGTGCTGTTGCTGCAATATTATTTAGCAGTACCACTTTTCAAAATTGGCAAGTCCTTTGGCAGACGACTGCAGAATCTCAGCAGAGCTCTTAGGTTAAGAATTAAGAGCTTTCTCCATATAGGGAAGCATCAAAGCTTGTTTATCCCATTTGTTAGTTCCTATAATGTCATCTCTGTGTCTTTTCTGTTCTTAAGTTTCATGAAAATGTCTCTGGAACTTATTTTATGTGATTTTAGGTGCATTTTAGCTTATGCATAAACATTAGCTCCGACCATTAACACACAGTACGGCTGACTTTGGGATGATTGACAACTCATGACACCTAATGTTGCTTTAACACTTTAAAAAGGCCCTTGAGACCAACTGTATGGCAAATTCAGAAATATAAATTCTCCCATTATGGTGAAAGAGAAGGCACTGTAATCTTATAACATTGTCAGTATTAGAGATTTTGTCTTCTTTTTGTACACACATTATTCTTCCTTGTCAACTGCTGATAGTTTGGCCTGAGATTCAGGTGTGTTATGCAAGAAGCATCTAAGGGTGCCTTTAGCTGCAAGCAGAGATAAGAGGCCTGGTTTCATCTTTCTAACTCCACACCCCAGATTTTTTTTTTTTTTCATTTTCAAACTTCAGCCCCAGCAGACACTAAAATTTTCAGACTGCATGCAGCTCCCTCTGGAGCCATAGAAGGCTTGATACAGCTTTTTTTCACATGGTTGGCCACAGCAAATACTCTACAAGACCTGTAAACAAACTCTGATGTGTAAAATCAGTGTAGTTTTCCTTTAAAGGAATACTTAACCCACGAAATTACCATTTGTATATCAGTTACTCACCACGTTACCTTGAATTCATGAGGAAAACATTGTTGTTGTTTTTTTGCCTCTATGGTGAATCCAAAAAAGGAGAACATTCATCGTGAATTAATGTAAACAGTGACCATGTTTGATAACAAGAAAACTATACCAAGACATCCATTTACAAACTCTCATACAACTCCTACAGTATAATCAGAGTCTCATCCAGTCATATGCTCAGTGCTCTCTAAACACGTTTTTTCCCTAAAATGTCACAATTTAAAACCTTCAATACAAACAGTCTTACACATGCTCAGGTGCTGAAGAGTGTGCTCGGTGCGCTACTTCTACTTACAGGCGAAAGTGTATTATGTTGTAATGTTTTAGTAAAAATGCATGTGTTTGGGAAGTATTGAGCACATGACTGGATCAATGAGACTTGGATTACACTGAAGAGGCCTGTACTACAACAGATTTTTTTTCGTTATCTGGCTTGACTAACCCGTCACATTGGCCGTTTGAATATCCGGTACCCCAAAGCTGGTTATCTAGTTCAGTCAACTCAGGGTTTTCTTATTAAGCCATGAGAGTGTTCATGTAAAAGAGGTGGGGGTATTAATTATGAGTGACATCATCAAAACCATCAATGAAGTTGGCTACTTCATATCACATGAGATGAAATGGTACCAATTTGTCAGTGGGGTGGGATGTAAACAATAATCTGTAATCTTATAGCAGAAATGTAGAATACTTTAAAATACTATCCAAAAATCCACCATCAGCAAAGACATATATTACATGAAGGTATCACTAAAGTATATTTGACATTAGTGTAAAGTATTTTTTGCTATTTAGTTTGAAAGTGATGAAACTACTCCAAATCTCACATACAACACTTTAACGTAACACCAGACTGTTTCTGCTACCACATTAAAGGGTGGAAAAGCAGCCTAACTAATGACTGATGAGGTCTGTCTGACGGATTATTTTTCTGATAAAATGTTATCTTATTTTCCTAGTTCTCATGAGACAGGTGTCTCATGTTATTTTGAACTGCAGTGATGGAATCAGAGTGTAAAATAGCAACAGTATCACTGCGGCATGAAATAAACTTTGCACAAGTTAAAATACTGCTAAACCATATGTTTAGTGTTGTAAATGATCTCTCTGTTAGAAGCTCCCTTTTAAAACCAATGGAAACAGAGCCCTGATACAATGAAAAGACCTACTGTTAATACTGACTTATTACAATATATAGGCTACTCTTTTTTTTTACCATGGATACTTTTTTCTGCAGTGATCTGATTGGTCAGAGGTCAGGTTGTTGGCAGGCTGTGATCTGATACTCTGAAGTTTACCTACTCTGGAGCAGGTTAGCTGTTTAGCATAAGTTACCATGGTGATTTATCGTGATAAAAAGACAACCAGCTTCTTAGTACTGAGAACCCAGAGTTAACCCTGAAGTTACCTCACTAACTCCAAATCCTGCTTCATAGTACAGGCCTCTGGAGCTGCGTTAGTGTTTGTAAACAAATGTCTTGATATAATTTTGGTTACTTAAAAAAAACAGTTACTTAAAGACTTTTGGCTATTATCTGAACACTGCAGCTCAGTATGCATGCATACATTATCATTTAAAAAACCCCAACTCTAACAGTAGTTAAATATACCTTGATGGCAGAACTGTGCTACCTGCATGATGCTACAAAGCTTTAAAGGCTGCTATGAACCCATGTTTCCCTGTAGTACCATTGTTGCAAGAATCTCATTTTCAGTTGATATTATTTCGTCTCAGCAGTGTTTTAATTAAAGCATCAAAGTATTTCCCACTCAAAAGGTAATGTGACAATCTTTGCTTGGCTTACTGCTCAAATACACTGTTTATACAGTCCTTTTCATAATCTTTTTTCCTAAGTCCTCTAAATCTCATAGTCCCCTTGCATTGATAATTTATGAAAGCTTGAGTGAAAACCATCCACAGTGTTGCTGTCGTTTGCTCTTTATGTCCATGCGCCTGTGTGTTCATGGTTTTGTGCATGCGCGCAGCACATGAACATTTTGAGTGTGACTCACGCTTCATTGCAGCCTTTCGTCATGTCATTGTTTTACTCTGAAACCTTTTATGGAGTTCAGATTGTTTGGGGATTTGGAGACCATCAGCACAATTGGCAAAGGCATAATGAATGTTTCTCTATTTAGTAGCTAGTTTGCACTTGTGAAAAGGTTTAGATGCACTGAAGCTGTACGTCTTAGCTGAAAATGTTCTTTATTTCATTCATTAAATGTACAAAGTAAAGTTTAGCATTCAGAATTAAACAAATCTCTGGATAAATGAACAGATTTACAGACAGATAAACAATCAGTAAATTCTGATTTATTTTTGCATTTCAAAATGATTCCGTTCAAAAACTTGTTTTATATATTGCACATTTAGTCTTAGGAGAAGCAGGTAGGAGGGACAATTGAAAGGGAAATGTAACATCAACTGGAACTCATAGTGCATTTATCATAACAGTGCAACAGAATCTCATATGGAAAACTAGATAAAGAAATTTGTGCCATATATTTCAGCAGGCATTTTGACAACAAAATAACATTAACTTTCAAAAGTGAGATAAAGAATTCCTTTGGGATGATATTAGCTGAAGGTCACAGAGATCAGGGGCAAATTTGAGTACAAAACCATGTTTATAAGCTTTGACAATGTGCAGGAGAGAGGAACTCTACTGGGTAAGAGCTTAATTCAGAGTAATCTCTTTCTATGGGTATGATGGGAATAGTAAGAGTCCTCTGCAAAGGCTTCTGCTGGTCACATGTAACACAGGCTTATGGCTATTAAACAGCACACAGGTATTGAGATGTCTACACTTGCTGAATTTTCCTGGGCAGCCATTTGAACAGGGTCTTGCACAGCTTTTTGCTCCTCACCTTTGACTTCGATAAGTTCTTAATGATGACATTTCTGAGCAGGCTGAAGTTCATGGGCTGGGATAGGTGCACAGAGAAAGCATTGTTTCCTCTTGCTGTACGATTCAGAACCTCCAAGAAGCGTTTCTCCTGCTGCCTGAAGTCGTACTCCACACTGGACAGAAAGACATGCAGCCCAAAATTACCAAAACCCCAAAACACAGATGTGAAACAACACAAAATGTACCAGCTCTTGCCAAAGGATGCAAATGAATGCTGTCAGATCTGCATTACCAGCTTATCTTTCTATTATGCACCACGCTTTTGTAGCTACAGTTCACTATGTGGGAAGCTCTGCGCTTGTCAGATTTCAAAGTGTTTGATTGGTTCAGGCAGGAAGATATTCCCCGCCAGGGTATCCTTTTTTTCTGAAGGTGCAGACGTCTTGTTCAAATTTTCTTATCTTCCACTTGGCCTTTAAGGACCAGATGCCGACACACACCAGTCAGCAAATCAACTTACGTAACATCTTTTTGTCATGCAAAAGCAGTTTTGAAAATAAGTAGATCAAGAGGGATGTTTTGAATATTTCAAGATAAAGACTGTTTTAGGTTTTGCTTTGTAGAGCAGGAGGCATTTCTTCCCCCAAAAACGATGAGAAGACTTAGATTCCTTAGCCGTTCTTAGCCTCCTTAAACACAGTATTTCTGGGACAATTGTTTTTTATTTTTGTATTGCCTCCAACTGATGCAACATTTCCGCTAATGGGTGCAAACGAGCATCAAAGTTGGAATATTAGAGCCAACCGCTATTGCATGATAATTAGTGTATTAGGTGTATGAGGAGGTTGTGTATGAAGCAATACTTCTTCAACTAAACTGGCAAGGTATATGTATTAAAAGTACGTCATTATCTTTCCAGTCACACCTTTAAATGTTGCCTCAAATTGCTGCAGGGTGTGAAAAAATGAAAATGCCAAATGTCTCATTTTAAAATCTACTTTGAATAAATGTACCCACCTCTTACAACTAACCTAATCAACTAAGATATTTTATTTCTACATGACATGGAATTACCTTGTATGCAAATTAACAATATTGATATGACTTCAGTAAAGTGATCATTATAAATCTTTCTAAATCCATCATGCAGGCTGCTTGGGTGTGACTTCCTCTTTGCTAATTTGAATTTCTGAGAGTGTATCTCAATCTCCATAAATCTGCTGTGGGGATAGATTGAGTCACATACAGTCAGTGCTTAAATCTGACACTTGTTCCCAAAGATTGATGGTTTGCTCAGAGAGGAAAATGTAATCTCCCTATGTATTCTGAGCGAGAAACAAATGAGCAGCACAGAGCTTTTCATTTGGTAAGCTGCCCATACAGTAAGTCATTAATTTTCAGTGAAGTGAAGTGGGCAGGCTGGTGGAGAACTGTTTGGCAACTGAAATGGCAAATGGGCTCAATCTTGTTGAATTGTGTGGCTCAAGCATAAAGGAAACTTTAAATAAAACCTGTATTTTGAAACTGACCCTTGGGTAAAGTGATGCATGGTCCTACTGCTGTGCACGTACCAGTGCTAAGTAAAGTTATTCTAAAGTTATTGAAATTCACATTATGTTACATTTACTTTTGGCAGATGCTATTTGCACCCAGGTGTTGTAGCCAACAATGCCATTCCCATCCAGGGTGGAAGTAGTCCCTGTGGCTATTTACACATTTATGTTAACATGGATGGGTCTATTCTGCTATTCTGCTGAAGTTTATTTACACAGTGTGCATTACACATCTCAAAAATGAAAATAATAAGTCTAAAAACAATAAGCTAATCTACAGAGGACTCAAACTCTCTGTGTGGAAGTTCAATGCTTAACCCATTCATCCACCACATCTTACTTCCACAATGAACTTTGTCACTCTATACTGTATCACCTTCTTTTTGGTAATAAATTTTGTGAGGTTTCTCTTGTAATTTTAACACTTCAATCTCAAAGAATGTCAGAGATCAGCTAATACTAGTCCTAACCATGATCTCTGTGCACGAATCCTCACCACGTCCGACCTCAACACGACAACATAATGAGCACTGGCCAATCACAGCACATAGTGGCATCCATAATAACTGGTCTAAGGGGTGGGTATAAATAGCCAAATAGCTGCAGTGTGACTGTTCTCACCCAGGTGCATATAGATGCTCTTTATTTTTGCCTAAATCAGGGTAGTAATAACAATATATATTTGGGGGAAACATCTCCCCTAATATTCAAATATGCTCAAAATGTACAACATGTTCTCATCTGAACTCGTCAAATATCACTGCTCTGTCTGTGGAGTGTCCCATCTATATATGACACACTAGGTATCCTCCTGTGTTTGCTGTTAATGTTGTTGAATATCATGCTAGTTTGTCCTTGTTACATTGTGTCTTTTCAAAATACAAAAAAGCTCACCGACAAAACACCTGATATTTACATTCATTTCCTTGTACAACAAAAGCACGTGGTCAGGTTTAGAAAAAAAAAACAGGGATGCATGATAATAGCACATCATCAGTATCAGCTGAAATTGGCTTTAAGATTAACTCAGAATCAGCCAACATGCTTTTTCTTAGTTTGCACAATGAATACATTTACATACATTGAAACGTATTGTATTTCATGTCTCCATCTGCTGGTGGGCCATCACAATAAGAGTATGCTTGCATATTATGATGTTAATTCCACTACAGAAGAGGCTTGATGATCACTAAAATTAGGTAGGGATAAAGTGGATATATATCAATATTGGTATCAGTTATCGGCCAAATGACTAGTTACATATCAGCATATCAGGTATCGGCAAAAAATCACATCATGTGACATATGTCATGTACATATGTCTCTTCTGTAACATGCTACTCAAACTAGCACACTATGTTGTTGTAAAAATGAATAGACA
>JAPZEB010000006.1:9445765-9458967 GCA_029783705.1 Chaetodon striatus
TCTGTGGCAAATTAATATTAATGTGAATTTTCTAGCAATTTAGCCTGTAATTTTTTAAGATATATTGATTTGATAAAAAGTATGTGGGCACAATATCTTTAACTATACATATATTTATATAACATTTAATGCCCACTTAATTGTATCAGCAAATTTTTCATGGTAGAATAATAAAAACCTAGGATATAATTAAACCTGTGCAAGATTACAAGACTGGTATAAAAGCTACAAACTGTGCTATAATGACTGTGTTCCTGCAGTGAAGAGAATTGTACACTACTACACAGCAGTGCAGCGTCTGGCTTATGTACACTTGATGGTGCTCAAGCAGTTCATGTCCCTACACATGACCAACTGAGCTAAAATGTCAAGTGGCTGTGTAGCGTCTAATCAAGTGAATATTGTCTCTGCGTCTTGGGACATCCCAGGGCTCTCTGCACAGGCTGTGACAAATCAAAAATCCTGCCATTGTTAATTAAAATCCTGGCCCAGGTATTAATTTGAGATATTCCTGACAAAATAATTCAGAACAAGCAGGTCACGTCGCTGCTCGGAGGAGTCAGTACAACTAGCTTTGCTACTATTTCTCTAACATGGAGGATTACTTGTAACTCTGCCATTGCTTCATATTAGCCTATATTTCACAGCAAATGCTCATCTGAAACGGATTATGGTGTAACTGCTGGTAAGCAGGTCAGCACAGCTCCTTGTAAGGAGGTTGCCATGACACCTGATGTAGATATGTGGGTGTTTGAAGCCTCATTTCATGTAACCTGATGTCCTACATTTAAAATAGGCTATGTTATTTCCTGTCTAGTCCAAAATACGGTTCCATCTAAAATGAATCCCTCTGGTGATTTGCAGCACATGCACAAATCTGACAGTCGTGTAGTGCTTGTGTAAATATATGTGGCACACTGCATATATTCTGCATGAGACGTGTCTACCTAAACCATTCTTTCCTGCATTATTTCCTCTAAATAACTGCGTGCCCTCTTTTTCGTCTTAATACCTGCCCTTGCCGAGTCCCCTTCCCTTTCCCGTTCCCTACTCCTTCCTTTTTTTCTGTCTCTAAATCTTCCATTCAGAGATATGACCGGTTGCCATGGAAACTGCCTTCGCCCACTCCCTGCTGATGGAGGGTGCGGCTGCTGCAGCAATCTCTCAGTTAGACAGTGTTGCCAGGCAACAGGTCACATGGCGTTCCCTAGCAACAACACTACTGCAGGAACCTGCCAATCCTCTTAACCTTTCTCTTTCTCCATCCCCCCACACCTCGCTTTTTTTTCCTCCATCCCCCTGTACGTCTCCTCTGCTCTTCCTCTCCAAAATTGCTTTTACTGTTACCGGATTTCTCTTTTTTTTCACATGGTACTCTCTTATTGCTGATAATAGCTTCTCTTCCCCTCTGGCATTAGACAAATGTCTCCTCGTCTGCGCCATGGGTCACTTACATAAACACAGTTTTGAGGGTGCTGCATTTAGATGTATCACAGCATATCAGACAGCTTCATCATGATAGCAATTCAATGCAGACATGTCACAAAAAAGGCTCTACCTCTTAATGCACAGTAAAGAGGATCAACCTGCAATCCAGTATATGCCTATGCCTTAACACTGAGCCACTCCTAACAAATTATTTCCAATGCACCCCTGATAGGTCTGCAGTATGCTGTGCACTCTGCTTAAAGACAATATTTGAGTCTTTATGTGACCAGAGAGGCAGCTTTCAATATGCTCCACAGAAAGACACATTTCTCTGCAACAAACTGGCTCAGAGATGCTGGGAAGTGATACAGCTTGCATCTCGAACAATTCCCCAGCTCTCTTAAAAAGCTGACAGACCGTAAGACATATTCTGTCACTGACTCGCCGAATGATTGACTGTGATGCTACACTTCACCCTCAAGTCTGTACCTATGTTCTAATTCCTGCAACTAGACAGAAAATCAATGAATGAAAGCTTGGCAGAAGGAAGGAGGGAACAGATCACAATGTTCCAAACAGTGTTTCTAAGTTTCAAAACTTTTCCAGGCAGCCAACAAAAGCTGTTAGTCATTAGCTCTGAGACAGTGTTCCTAGGAAGCACAGGTCATTTCCGAGGACAGTTCTATTTACACTTGTGTTGTGTTGCTGCATATTGTCAATGTTGCCGCCCACTCAGGACAACTCATTTCTTATTAAAACACTGTTGCCTTTTTCAGGCTGTAGCTCTCCATGCTGGCAGCTGCCTTTATGGGAGGATACACTTGTTTATCTGTGGCTCTGCATAAGGTCCCCAGGCTTTTGGCACCTCAGCTAAGCTCTGCATGAACATCACACTGGAATTTAAGATCATGCAGATATTCAAAGCACAATTCTGTCAAATCCCCAGTTTCACCATATTATCTGAACCCAAGCAAAAACAAAGATGACTCCAACTTCTTGAATTCAATATATTTAATACAATGTAATCCAATAGACACATTTTAATGTGTAACTGTAACGGGCATTTACGTGTGGTGACCTGAAACTTGCCTAAAATCTTGGTATTTCAGTGCTGGGTTCCAGGTGTGCATTCTCATCAGCTTGCTTTGGCTTGTTTCATTACTGTTTGGATCAGCTAGCAAATCTGTTACCTAAAAAGTTGTTTATTGACCTAATCTTTGCCTTAACCCCAACAATAGTCCTACATTAGACCTCGCACCTAACTGTAACCTCAAACAGAGACATGGACACGGAAAGGTGAGTGCTGCAGCACCCCCTATTAACAAGGGGTGGAACAATACAATCTGTAAATCGTTGGCTATTTTACCTTAACTGATGTGCTATCTTAACATCTGACATCATCATGTCAGGTCAAAGTGCAAGGGTCAGGGTCAGCTAAACTCGGAGAGATATTTGCAGTAACAGGAGCTAGTCAATTCTGGTGACAGGCTGAGAGAGACCGGAAAATTACCAGGACAGTTTTGAAGCTGCTTTTTAGATCCATGAAATTCCTTGGACATGAGGGACTTCCACTGCTGGGGCAAAGCCATCAGGATGGAGTGTTATGGCTGCTAAAGTTATTGATAAAGTGGACAACGAGCGGATGTCCAACACCATTTAAAATGAAATAGTCGAAATTTTGGCACATTCAGTCCAGAAAGAAACTGTGTCCCTGTGTCCCAATGCTCTAAGTGGGATGGTATGCCAAAGAGAACATTTTACTCTTTGGTGTAGCCTAACTTTTTCTTGCACACTGGCACCTCTCATAAGCTGCTGGTGCTCTTTTCTACTGTGTTTATATTAGGCTCTCTGAGCGATAAACTGCATTTCCCAGGGGGTCCTTAGGGGCACTTAATAGGTCACCCAGGGGGCATTACGTGATGCTCATCTGTTCCCAGTCTCACCTGCCTGCTTTTTTCCATCTGCAGCTAGTCTAAGTAATGTTACATTACAATAATTTTGTCCTGGCTTCAAAAATGCAATAGAGTCAAGCTTTGAAAGTCAAATCCTATGTCACTAAATGCAGGCAAGAAGCTGCAAGGCAACGTTAGCGCCACTCCAAGCAGCAGAGAGCCTGCTGATGTAATGTTAGCATCTGCAAAACCAGTGTGGCTACCACCACCGCTAATGATGAGAAGACACTACTGGCAAACTGACTCATGAAACAACGCTTTGAGGTTCCTAGATACGAGTAGAAAATATTTCTGCACACTTACATCTATGCACTTTTGCACAGATTTAAGTGTACGGAAATCTTTTCTACCGGTATTTACCTATTGATGTTTCCAGCATCTTGCCAAGATTTAGCTAGGTGGAGCAGTGGTTGTTCTGCATCAGGTTCCTACATACTAGAAATTAAAGGAACATTTTGGGAAATGCACTCATTCACTTTATTGCAATGACGCTGAGATGATTGATACCATCCTCATGTGTGTATGGTAAATTTATAAAGCTGAAGACAGAAGCTAGAGACAGCTATCCTGGCTCTGTTTAAAGGTTAAAAACACTGGCTTACTAGCATCTCTAAAGCTCACTAATTAACAGTTCATTTGGTTTTCTTTATCTATACAAAAAACAAAACATAAAAAATGAAACTTTTACACTTGCAACTTCTTATTTTTATACTTTGGCTTTACACAGTTTATATAAATAGGATTTAACATGTTGATTAGTGAGCTTAAGAGGAGCTGGTAGGCAGATTTTTTTTACCTTTGGACTGAAAAAGGCTAGCCGTTGGCCTCTACTCGCGGTCTTTATGCTAAGCTAAGCAAACTGCCTGGCTCTAGCTTTCTGTAGCAAATAGACATGAGAGTTGAATCAATATTCTTGTCTAAAACTCTGCAAGAACATTAACAAGTGTGTTAACTAACATATCAAACTATTCCTTTAAATTGTCAAAATGATCTCAGACATAATTGGTATTTTGAGGCACTACAGACATCATCTAAAAAATATTCATACTCAACTTATTGATTGTTGTCATTGTTTAGCTTATTGCTCATGTAAATAGCTAACATAATAGTTTTTAGTTTGGCATGGGCGGCAGTACAATATGCCCCTCTGTTTAATCTTGTAATACGAGAAGCTTCCAAGCCTACTGTATTTATGAACCCCAGTGTTGTGCCTCTTCACCTGCCAGCAGTTAGCTTTATCAAGAGGGAGTACAGCGACAAGGACAAGAACACTTGCTGGCTTCCCACCCGTTATGTTTTTGGCAGGCAAACCAAGGTTACCAGAGGGTTCAAATCCCAGGTGCTTGCTTTAACAAGCCTTTTAACAAATAGCTTGGAGTTGCACACATTACTCATAGACATTTCAGTACACCACTTTTTCTACGTTTTATACATTCTAAAGCAAGGTCAATAAAATCTTGTTCTGTTTCCTTCCATTCAAATGTAGATGTAAAATGGGCAAATCATTTTATTTCTATCAGTTCTCTGTCACCATTGTCCCGCAAAAAGTTCTCTATTTTTTTCACTCTATCCTGACTGCCAGACATCTACTCACCTGCAGCGCTGGATACAGTGGGCCAGTTTTGGACCAGCATCCCCTGGGCTCCCTGCATCACAGAGGACTCCTCCATATGGACCGAACTGAAAGGCAGAACGTATTCAGGAAACTCAGTGAGACATATCAAATCAAATACTATTAAAGCTTTAAATCAAATGTTGGCTGATCTGACATCTAGCTGTTAATCATCACTTCCTTAAAGAGGCTGTTTTCTCTGCTCGTTATTTTCAAAACCTCAACTGAAATAGTAATCGACAGGAAAAATGCTTACAGTTTCAAATTTCAAGCGGTGTTAGACACAATTTCAGGTTTTGCCGCCTGGGGCAATTAGTTTTGGGCTACGATTTCATTTGGTCTTGTTTCATTATTTAGGAAAACATCCAGGCCTTCATGTAGAATCCTCTACCTTAAATCAATGTGACACAGGACCTTTTACCCTACAATGAAGCAGCCCACACTTTATTATTTACACCTCCATTTTTCCTACTGTGACATGTCAGAGTGTCAAACTTTAGAATAAAAATGTGTGAAATCTGCAAATAAATCATACACTGTTAACTACAAAAGACAAATAGACAAGCATTTTGTTAACTTTGGCAATCAAAAGTTAATGACTAGTTGCCTGGCAACCATTTGTAATACCCTCTGTCAAGCATTGTTTCTGAAATAACAACTAACAAAGAGGAGAGAATGTGGCTAAAATGAGAGAACCATTAAAAGAGAAATATGCATATTGACAAAGGCAGGAGTTCATGCAGTATTCTTCTGTCTGCTTCTTGAAAACTAAAATGCTGATCATTGCCAAATAGTTGATGGCTGTGCCTGGTGGACTGCACTCATTTTGTTACTCATGTAATCTGAACCCTGAGTTTATGGTTAACTTAAAAAAAGCAATTGTTTTCTTGTTGCTGTGGAGCACACCAGGTGCAAAATGGCGCAGAGCCCGGTGCAACTGCAGCTGCTAGATTCAGACTGATGCAGTTGTCATTTTTACCATCAGCACCCATGTTGTGGAGGCAGCAAATTTACCTGCACCCATCTATGTGTCTATGAGCATGTAGGTGTTAAAATGAGGGGTGGTCAGATGCGTTTTTGACATATTGCTGTTTTTGGGGCAGCAGAGAGTGATTGTGCCATTGACCAACAAAAACCTGGTCTAAAGTCAGAGGTGCAGTATATTCCGGCTGTTTAAAAGGTGGCCTCTGTTTGTTCTGTGGGATAAATGCACAGTAGGAGCACTGATCAGACATTTTGTTGTTTGTTTCACCAAATAAATGGTCTGCTGATCTAAAATCTCTATACGAATTACAGCTTCGCTTTTCGTCAGGCAGGTGGGCCACCATAAAGAGAGACACTGTGTGTATTCATGCATGAGTAGCAGTGTAACTTCACTGATTATTTCAGAAACTGGAAGTTTATTTCTGTTTCCTTTATCAAGTTTATAACTACAGTTTTTAATTTTGCTGCTTAAATGTCTCATGATATTTGCTGCAGTGACATTACTGCTCTTATAGCGTTACGCTGAGTTCACACTGGACACGGAAGTGCTCTGATTTGTATATTATCGCACAGCTGCCTGTCAACAGTTGCTTGGTGATTCACACCAGCAGTGCATTTCTCCACACCGGTCAGCAAGCATTTCTGCTCTCTGCTCTGTTTAAATCATTACTGTCTACTTGTGTATATGTGTGTGTGTGTGTGTGTGTGTGTGTGTGTGTGTGTGTCTGGGTGTTTGTGATTGTGTGTTTATGATTGCGTGTGTGACAGTGTGAGCATGTGTGGCTCTAGTCATCTCTCTTGCTCTCTCATTAGACACAACTGACAAATATGTGGAAGCACAAGTATCATTTATCATGGTCAGATCATTTATATCATATGTGATATAAACTTTATGTCATTTACAACACATTTTCACTGTGTTTTCTTGCCATAGTCGCTTGCGCCTCACAGAAAAAAAAATAAAAAATCAATCTTCTTAAGTAATAGCTTATGATGACTAATTACAGTTTGACATTCATAAGGCTATTGTTTGCCTGTATTACTTGCCTGAGCTTCTCTAAAAAAGACTGTGGCTTTGTGTTAGAGGTGTGGATGCTGAGGCATTTTGATCATGCCATTTGGTTGCAGCTCCAGTTTTTCTTTCATGTTTTTCCTCTTTCATTAATCCATCAGTGCTATTAGGTGTCTGATTAAACTAGTCAGGCTCACACATAATTTCTACATTGAACGTCCGTGGACAGCTACAGTCACGCGAATGCTTAACGGTTCTATTCATAGCACCATTGAGTCTGTGTCAGCCCCCAGCAGTAAATGGTAGGGCTGGGAGGTGGCCTTATTGTCCTCCTACTGCTGACATCTTGTGAAAGTTAAACTAGGAAGATGCTGCTGGGCCTGGACTAAGTTGTTTCAGTAGGCGTATCAAGCATTGCATAGTATCAAGAGTATTGGTATTTTAGGATCAAACCCAGATAAAGAACTTCAAATCAGCTGTTTTATACCTCAGTTTGTTGTGATCCACCCACCTCTACTGTGCAGTCACTTTTATACTTCTGTTTTGTTTTTGTTTTTTTGATCGTCAACATACTTTAGATGACATTTATTTACATATTCATTAAGGATACATAACATATTTAGTGTATTTAAGTATTTCCAGCTTATCTTGTTACATATTCATATTTTATTAATTATGTGAAATCAAACTAGGACATTCCTACCACACCCAAATGAAAAAAATATAAAAAATTCACACCACAAGCAAAACACAAACTCTCAGGATGGCCCCAAAGTGGAGTTCTTGAAGTTTCAGATGTTTTTCATAAGTTTTTTTCACAAATGTAAAAACCCAGAGGGTGTACTTTTCTCAGCTCTGTTTCATTCGACTCAGCAGGTGTGCATGCAGCACATACAATTCCTTATTCTTTCACTGTTAAGGTTTAAAATTGAAAAATGTGTTTTATATATACTTTTTTATACTATCTGTCCAAAGCTTACAAAATCTGTGATTTCCTTGAGTCTTGTTGCCAGAGCGAAGTTGCCAAGCAACCAGCTGTGTCTCGGCCTGGCTAGGACATATTCTCGTTTTTAACAACAAAACCACAATTTGATATTTTTACAGTTCTGCTTTTGTATGGATTAACTAAAAAGAGTGACAACGTGTTTTTAGTAAAGGTCATGGAAAATGTGGAAAAGTCATGGAATTTTGTGTGTAATAAAACTGTGACAATAAATCACTAAAATTAACGACTCTGAAACTATTAACGTAATGTAGTTCTAATATGCATCGATGTGTTTTGTTTACTATTGGATACATTTTGTTATTTTCTCCCTAGGTTTGTCTCTCCCTTCCTGTATGTCAGCTTGCTGAAATTATGCTTGAATACAGATTGAATCTGATATGTCTGAAAAACACCAGGCAAGTGGGGCAAGAAAAAACAACTTTATTATGTTTATTATGGCTCCTTAGTGAGCCTTACAGGTGCTGGAAGGTGTATTTTGTTACCATAACATATATCTTCGTATGTAGGCAGAATCTGTAGGCAACAGGACACGATTTTGGTATTCTGGTTTCGTTCGTAATATGAGTAGTATTAACCAATCATGTTTGAGCAGCAGATAAACCATCTGTGTGGAGAGGCAAAACACACTGGCCAAAACTGGCACATTGGCTATTGTCTGATAACGATTTAGCTTTATGTTTGACTTTTAAATATGTATTTACATTTAGATGCAGATAAGTGTTTACAGAGATTAGCCGGCACATGGAAGAGGAAGTCTTGGCTTGGTTATCTGCAGTCTACCTGGATCTCCTGAAATATTGGCTGTTGCCTCTAGAGGCTTATTGTCCTCAGGCGATAGCTGATGGGTTCTGAGACTGTCTTTGGAAAGATGCAAATTTTTATGCTAAGCTAAGGTGGCTGGTTGGTGGCTGTGGCTTCATGTTTAACAGACATGTAAAAGAGGTATCAATCTCATCATCTGACTCTTTGCAGGAGAGTGAATATGCCTATTTTGCAAAATATCAAACTATTACTTTGACAATTTTGAATGTTGGGTGTATTAATGCACTTTTGTAAATACTTGCTTTACAAGAAGCAAAACAAAGAGACAGTAGATGTTAGAAGATAGCTGTATCTGAGCAGTTTGGAATCCAAATATTCTTAGACCCTGTTTATACCTGGTATTAACATGCATCTTGGGTGATCCAATCACAAGTGGACAGCGCTAAATACAAGTGTAAACGACCACCAACCACATTGTGATCGAAACCACTTATCAAAGCTGTCTGGAATGTATTTACCCACATATCTTTTGTAGTGTTAACGCTAATGCGTCCTCAACAAGGATTACATCATTAATGCGGGACGTGGCGGTTGCCTGCACTCTATAACTTGCCAATTTTATGACCAGTTGAATGAAGTTTTACATGACTGTACATTGTTTTTCCCTATAAAAGGAAAAATGGTAGATTCTGCTGACAGCGATATCTCTCATGACTAGCAAGCATGATCGTGAGCAGCTAGAGAAAAGTGTTGATGTAATAACTGTGCTGACATCCTAGCATAAGTGACGCAGTAGTAACGAAATCTGAACATGGGTGGTTAGTGGGAGATGGTGTCCACTTGTGTTCGAATCTCCGAAACGCATGAACACCATGGTAAACAGGCTCTTAGTATATAGCAATAGGCCTTTTTGACAGCAGTTGTTTTGACACACCATAGCAGAAAAAGCACAGGTGCTACAAATATCACCAATGATGGCTCTGTTCTATTCAAGCGTTCCATTAAGAGTGACAGTGAGCCGACATGCACAGTGCCAGGAGCCTGAAATCAAAGCAGCTAAATGGAGTTCAGCTATCATTCGTTTTATTATTTAAACTTGTACTTTTCAAAAAGTGACAAGTCAAAATGTCTTCCCTGAAAAAGGCCTGCGGGGCTGAAGACAAACTTTAACTCAAGCTTTCCCTAAGAGATAAAATACTGGGGAAATATGACCACACAGAATCACTAAAATGTATCTTAAAATGTAGAAACTCTTCTGATGCTGTAATAAACATGCAAAGCCAAGTGCATGCATGCAGCATCCAATGTAGGCTTGAGCTATTTCCCCCCATACATTCATAATGACTATAGAGCTCACTGTATAGGAGGACCAACCCTGACTGGGGGCCTCTGCAATGCAGCACCTTCAGCATCTATCTCAAACTGCAACACGCTTATGTGTTACATCGAATTGGGATTTGTCATGAATATAAAATGGCCATGTACATTCTGAGCAGTGTGGGTTTCAAGCTTTTTCCACAAGCAAAGGTGCTGATTTAATGTGTGAGAACATGACACAGTTACTGGTGTTTTCTACACTGACTGACTTCACCAGAAATGTGGGTCAGTAATGTTGGTGCTACACGCCGTGTGTGGTGTGAGACATTACAGCGTGCGTGTGTCAGGGTTAAGTGTTAATATGAGCTTCTCTGTGTCTGTGCTTGTTACAGGCACTGCCATTTTAGAGATGGCAGCGGCAAATTGCAATGATGATTTATGTTAATCCATGTCATGTTACAGTGACTTGATGACACGACGCACATTATGATACCCTCCACGCCATAGAAATTAACACTAATATCCAATTAAATCAAACTTAGACGGAGCAGAAGACTGCACAAGTGAGCAGTAAGCATTGTCGGCATGAAATTATGAAAACAGAGTACACATTACAGACATGTGGAGGTAAAACTCATTAGTCCCTGATGTTTCAGCTGTCCTCATATCAAATTAGCAAACACTTCATTATGTATTTTAACGCACTTTTTGTGACCTGATCATTACAAACTGTAAGTGACAGATGGAGACACGAAAAAAAAAAAAAAGTGTTCCTTATTGTTGTCGGATCCTGTTAATATTAGTATTCTCTAATTTGCACTAGGTAGCTAATCAGACCTTTAGATCATGGTGTAATTAGGATTTTGGTCAAGCAATAAGGCGTATGGAGCCATATCTGTACCAGTGCATGCCACTGAATTAACAAGTGTGTCTAGAGTCCAAAATGTCCCCTGCTGTCTGTGTTCACAACTTCTCCCCTCATCACTGGACAAAAATATATAAAACCCCACAGAAACTCACACATGAGGGGCAGTTGTGCATGTAGACACTGATGCATGTGTGCATCTGATGATCTGAGAAAGGTCATAGTCAGCTCATTTGTCCTTCATGCTTCCTGTTTAAAGACTGTAACTGGGGGGGAGCGACGCTCAGAATGTAGATGACCTATATAGTGTTACACTGCAGAGGAGGAGTGCTATGCATCCACTGATGGGAGCTGCAGATGGCTTTTCCCAAAGGAAGAGGACAGGGTTGAGGTTCAAACTGATGCTGAGGTGCCACTAACGGCCATCTCTGATAATGGCAGACACCGATTTGCTGTATTGTGTTGCAGTGTCATTTTTAAAAAAGGTCATTTTGAGGTGTAGGAGTACAAATATTGCATTTAAAGATCCCGTACATTGCAGTTGTGGTAACGTCAAGAGCATTATGAGGGGTCACTGTAGTGGTAGCATGGACCGGCTGGAGACAGTGTGAGGAAGATGAATAACTTTTTCGTCAAGATCAAAAGTTGTAAAAGAGTTAAAGATGGAAAGTGCTTACCTCTGCACCCCTGCCCTCAAAGATGCAGAATATCGCCAGTCAGCATTCGGGGCTTTCGGCTGAGCGAGCAATAGGTAGAGAGAGAGAGAAGAAGAGAGAGGAGAGGTGGAAAAAAAAAAGAGAAGTGAGTGAGAGAGAGAGAGAGAGAGAGAGAGACAGGAGAGAAAAGAGAGAGTTTAGTTTGATCTCACACAGTGCAAAGCCAGGCTGGGCCATGGTCTCATCAATTAATCATGATACACATCCCAGCTCTGGACGTGATAGGAACACTGCAGTCGTGTCCCCCTTTGCAGACACACACACATACATATTGATATCCTCCCATAGACACAGAAGGACTTTAAAAAGGGCAGTGACTGAGAGCCATATTGATGAGTTTTTGGACAGTCTCTCACTTCATGGCTCTATAAATGTGAGAGCTGAGGGAGTTATGGCCTTTCCCTGAGTGCCTGGGTGTTTGTACAGACTGATGTGTACGTGTTGGTGTGTAACTAGAGTATCTGTCTGCTCCTGATGAACCAGGCCTGAGTGCTCGGAACTCCCAGCGGTCTGCTGGTATATTATTGCCTTTAAAAACCAATAAGCAAGAGCCATCATCGCCAGGGCACCCTATCCTATACCTCTGGTCTGTTTTATCCCAGTGTGAAAGGCACAACGTGATCTTACAGAAATAAATGAAATGACCACAACCTCTGAACACCGCATTACAGGGTGGTGGCACATATGTTGAAAATACGAAGTCTTGCCATTGTTGGGTTTAGACACCAAAACTACTTGGTTAGATTAGAAAAAGATTGTGTTTTTGGTCAGAATAAATGTTTGTTGTGTATGCCATAAAAGTATGTCATAAAAGATGTACATACATTGAGTTAAAAGAAACCAATGTTGACTCCCAACTTGTCAAATACCGACACTTTGTAAGTGGCTCTTAGCATCGAGCACCAACACACTGAGACACCCTTTAGCACTGGTGTGAGATACACTGGGCAGCATGTAAATTTACACTCAAATTTAACTGTTGTTTTCACAGAAATTGAATAGTTTCTGCTTGTTAAATACAGTCATTTTCAAAATTTATATATATATAAAAAAAAAAGATTTTGGACTTCCTTACATTTTGGCAACAAGAAAATGTGGCTACGTTTAGAAAAAAACATCATTGTTCAGCTCAAAATAAGTAAGTTTGTAGCTAACATTATGTAATGTCATGTGACATATATCACATCCATAGCATGCATCACATATAAACACGCTGTTGTTATTAAAATAACTCAACAGCGGTCTACCGGGTGAAAGTCCGGAGTTTGTTTGACCCATCCACCTCCACTCCCAACCACCCTAAGCAGAGTTTCTTGCTCTCTATACGACAGCAGGTCCTCAAAGTGTCAAAAAAAAAGGGTGCAAAAGGGTGTCTCGGTGCATTGGTATCTCATGCCGAGGGCCACTAACCAAGCATCAGGGTTTGATGAGCTGGGAGTGGGATCAGGTTGGTTAAGAGGTCGTGGTCACTTCATATATTTTTTTGTGGGATCAAGTTGGAGAGGCAATCATTTACAAATATTATGTATCAGTGTAAGACAAATATCT
>JAPZEB010000006.1:9467153-9485693 GCA_029783705.1 Chaetodon striatus
GACACACATACACTCTGATGACTCTTGTGGTCTAGGGTAGCATTTTATAGCATGGTTAATGTCCAGTTAACCCTGCATAGATAGGGTAAAAACCTTTCAAAACAAAGAAGTTCTGAGGCATAATGCACTGTATCTTATGTTAAAGCAATAATGGGAGTGGAGTTCTCAAAGATGTTGTCATCCACAGGCTCTTAGTGAACTGACTGGTTTGATGGACATAAAATCTAAAGCACATACTTAAGCTGCTCATCTGTTTCAGTTAGAGCAGACCTCAAGATAGTTTCTGGGTACTGCTTTTGTTGTTTCAATAGCAGCTGTTCAGCCTTACAAATATAAACTGAGCTTCTGTTAAGTTAATTAAATGTATCTGTTTGGTGTGCCTAACTGTTTAGCATCGATTTTTACACAAACCAGAAATGAATGGCACAGCAAAGAAAGCTTCAGGTCGAGAATGACTTCAGCACCATGGACAGCTCCTCAGGCTCCAGCTGGCTGAGGTGACAGGATGAAGGCATCATTCGCCACGATTTATGGATAAATCTGAACACATTTAAATACTGGCTATGTGTGCATTTGACCTGATCTGAATCTTTAACTGTAAAATAATTATCCAGTTAAACTCCTAATTTAATTAAGATTGATCGGGTGAAGATGTACTGCTTACTCTGATATGAATTAATCTGTTATTTACCTTTGTCAGAGTCAGAAATTGAGGTGATTAAAATGTAATGTATATCTGGTTGTATTAGGTATATAAGGAAACTGACATATTGATGCAGTTATGCATGCACAGCCCAGTCGCCATAAGAACATGTTGACATTGTATGTTTTTACAAACCATGAATACATTACATTTGCATGTTTCATACTCATCAAATATCATATCAATGTTTCTATAGTGATGTAGCATATGAGCTGACTTTGTCATCAGGGGGTGGAGGGCATGATGGATGGTGTAGACCACTGTTGTAGACCAACAAACAACAACTGGTTGTTTTGTAATAAGTCATCGCTGCATTTCCACCTGCTTTTTAGTCCCCAAATATGGGTGTTTTTAGCAACCCATGGTTGTTTTTCTGGTGGATTCTCAGGCGACAAATGTGGTTGTTGTGTAGGGGCCTTTTACTGTTAATCCTGCAGCTGTGTAGCCCCCAAATGTCAGTGTTCTGTAGCAATCTGCAGCTGCTTTTCCAGCTGCTTCTCTACCCTCAAACATGGGTGTTATTAATGACCTGTAGCTGTTAATCCAATAGCTTTTCTGCTCTCAAACATGAACGTCTTTTAGCAACCTGTCATTGTGTTTCCTGTGGCTTTTTAGCCCCCAAATGTGGGTGCTAGCAACCCTTTGCTGTTTTTCAAGCTGGGAGAGTGGCATAAGTAACATTTGTTTTTTACCGAGATATCGCTGCTTTTCTAGCAGGGATTGTGCCCCCATAACCAGGTATTTTGAGCCAAAGCATGATCTTTTCCTAACCTTAAATAAGTGGTTTTTGTGCCTAAGCCTAACTATACAATAACCACAGTGTTCTTAAAACATAACATTTTAATGTATGCCCTACATACATACAGACGGGTTGGCATGCACACAGCAAATGATGTGATTGGACCACCCACAATGAAGTGTAAAGGAAATCTGCAGAGTATTGGTTTGAAATTCTTGTGATTGAGTAAAAACAACATCATCACAACTCAACATCATCATCTTTGCTTTCTTACAGCCATCCAAGGGTGATGTACAACATCAAAAAAATGCATGAAGATGAGGGCAGCACAGAATGTTAATATTTTTAAAAGCAAACTCAAGACCTTAATTTGTGGTCTGGCTTTTAATTTACCTTTATTTATTTGTCTATTTATCCATTTATTTATTTATTTATTTATTAATTCATTCATCCATTCATTCATATACTTACTTACTTACTTATTTGTTTATTTATTTATTTTAGTCTCTTTTACTTCCAGGTATATGTGTGTGTATACCAAGTTAGTTATTCCTGACGTTAAATCGATGAGATTTATGATAATGTGTCCTCAGTTCCTGTTTTTATTTTTATTGAATGCTGTTAGTCATTTATAGCTTTAACTGTGGATAGGGGGAGGGGTGTTATATTGTGTAAAACACTTTGTGTTACATTTTAATCTCATAAAAAGTGCCATGCAAATTAAACCTGCTTGACTGACAGTCTTTTATTTCACTTTTTATCATTAAATGTACCCGAGTTGCTACAAAAGAGTTTTGGAAAATATCCATGTGTGTATTGTATGTTTATCTCTTAAACAGGGAGCTATATGGAAACACACTGAAGGAACAAGTGAGTCATAAAAAATGAGACTAAACAGGAATTGCTAGGTCAGTAACCATGGCTCTCTTGTGTAAAATTTGGGGTAGAGCCTAGAGATAACAACAATCATGCAGTGGCTGAATTAGCAGCCATTGCTTCATGTACCAAAAAGGAAACTGGAAGGATACTGCTGAATATGGAGCACACATAGCACACATTTTAGTTGACTAACAAGGAACAGCAGCTGTAAACTGTGCCCCAGTAAAAACCACTAAAGATAAAGAATTATTACCATTTCACAGTGAGAGTGAAGCAGCATCATTTTTGGCTGAAGCTAAGGGAGTCTGGGAAATCCGTCCAACACAGACAAGCAAAGTCGGTCACAACAGCTGGCAGGGCAAGGCTGTCCTGATAGCCTTGAGCAGAATAGATCACTGGGTGAATACATCTAATGGAGGAGAGCCATAATGGCTCCTTTGAATAATCTATGCAGAGTCCGTTGGAACACTTTTAAGATGGTGTTTATCATGAAAATAATTAGTCTCATAAAATGTTTTCATCAAAAACACATATTTTAATACATTAAAACTATAATATCAACATCAGGAAAACAGCAAAGACTCGTTTATGTAGGCAAAATTATAGAGAAGCATATGCAGGTACACAATACTTAAGTTTGGGGGGGAAACATCCAGTCCTAGTGTTTACTACCAGTCAAACACTCACCCCCACACTGACTGTACAACAGATATGCAAAAATGTTGTGTTACATTCAAGGGATTTAAATTGACTGAATATGCATTCCCATTCAAATATGCTTTGCTGATTGTTAACCTGCCTGCTTATAGGAACCATTTTGGATTTGTTGCATAAGCCTCAGAAAATAGTGTTTCCATAGCAACAGCAATTTGATGAATGTTTCAGTGCCAGCTGTGATCAACATTCTAAATTAGATGTACTGTCCCCACACAAAACTCCAGCTTATTTACATGCCAACATACTGGAAAGTCTGTGGAAGCAATGTCAGGCATCCCAAAACAAAACATAAAACACCCTGCTATGCAATTCACATTCTTTACTAAAATACGCATTTTAATTTGAGTTAAGTTTTTGGGCAGCAGAATGGAGCTATAATTGTAGAGACAGCTGCAGTGTCCTTGAGCGAGACTGTCTGTCCATCTGTCCGGCACATGTTCTACCAATTGTCTAAAAGATTAAAGTTCAAAATTTATTCTTGCAGTTTAAAAATCATAACAATTCTATAAGTTTTTATGTGGACATTTTGACAAACTATACAGCATCTGTGCAGGATTCCAGCTTACATGCAGTCATCTAAAACAACCAACACAGAATGGCCGACACAAACTAGTGCAGCAGTGACCCTTTGGCAAGGGCAGCCACACATCAAAAAAAAAAAAAAAAAAAACCTGCCACAGGCACCACTCAAGATGGAGCCTAAATTTCAGTGCACTTAACTCCATCATAGTACTCCATCAGCCTAGCCACCACATCAGCAGAGGCTACTGCAGTCACTGGTTCCCATGTGAATGCCAAGCATGTTCCTTATTCATGTATACACTTCCATACATAAATATTACACTAATGTAAGACATAAATTCTCTCTAATCTACAGCAGCGTTTGCCTCATCAAAACAAAATCCAACTGGTGTAATGTAAAGGCAACAGGACAGATGTTGTCTGTGGAGATTTAGTGCATAAAATCACTAACTTTGCAGATGCAGTAATAGATTTGTATTCCTGTCTCATCCAGCATATGTTTCTAAATCAGAGCGACAACCTATTCATATCTATTTCCGTGACGATGCAATAACTGCTTTATCTTTTGATGCAGCCCAGTCACAAAATAAAACAAATGATATATCAGTCCTCCCTCTGACTTCTGCTCCAACAGCACAGCGCTGGACACTTGCTTAAGTCCTCTTTACTTTATCCTTCCAGCTGTGGTGGAAACCGAGGCTCTAGGTGTTAAGACGCATGACCCCGTTGTGCATGGGCCCCAGCCAGGGTATCTTCTCTGATCTGACTCACTCATACAAATGGGTCAAGCACACACAGCCTCTCACACTTTGACTGATGTTGTCATTATTGTAGTTGCAACGTGGTTTTAAGAAGCAACACTCGCGTTATGTAGATGTGAAGATTTATTGATTCAGTGGCATGGCCTACTTTTGTTCAACACTTAGAAATATATCCAAAAGAAGCCTGAAATATGACCACTGTGTTTTCAGTGCCGGACCTGGCACATTTGGCACCTTAGGCAAGCTTCTCCTGGTGTCCGCCCCACCTGGAAAAAAAAAAAAAAAAGAATATATTATCTTGTATTTATTACAAACAAGAACAAGGACTAATTAGAAGCAAATAAACAACCTAGCTAATAAAACAATAATGATATCTAACAAAGTATACAGAATGTGCAATTTTTTTTTCTGTTTTTTCACCCTTGATAGCTTTTGCCGTTTTTATTTTCTCTTACCCTAAAGGCCCAGACGCAGCAAACTGACTGCAGAGACCTAGCAATGACAAAGGCCCCCCTGCTGTGTCGTCTCATGTTGCCTGCATTGCAGCCAAAAAGTTGCACATGAACACACCGCATGCAAACCAGCATGTGCATTCTGCAGTTGCATGAGCGGAAATAACTCTCCAAACCAGCAGGTGGCAGTCGTCTGTGTTCGTTTGTTTGTTTACTTTCCTCACTTCTGTTTCTTCTCTTTTGTGCTGAGCTGAACTGTCAATCAGAGTGATTTCATTCAGTGACACTGTCAATGCCGATTCAACATGCTGAATTGGCTCAAAAGGGGGGGCAACATTGTAGGACAAACCGCACTAAAGCAATAGATGCTTACTGATGACCCAACATTGACTGATGGCAGACTATCAGCTTACTGTGTCAGTGCCTTAATGTTTAATGATTACATTGAACTGCATTGCCAGCAGTACATCTTTATGGGTTTTTTTGGGGTTTATTTTAAGAAAGGTGGGAGTGGGGGGATATTTAGGCGGCTGCCCCAGTTTGCCTTTAGGAAAAGCCACCACTGAGCATTTTATTCTGTAACTGCTTTCAGTGTAAAATGAGTCGTACAGTTGTAGACAGTTGCACTGTTGAACTCGTCTAGTTGGCAAAGTTGCTCTGACATGACCTAATTTTGTCTGAGCTTTAGAATCTATCACATCAAAATCACCAGTGTAATAATAGCTATGGTTTGCACTGATTATGATAGTACCCAAATCCTTTCCCCAAATCTCCTCCCTCACATCCTCCACATCCTCCAGGCCTAAAAACACAGACAGAGGGCACTAGAGAACACCTTCTGCTGAAATGCCACTGCACGCCAAAGCTTGAATTGACTGTTGCCATCTGCAGCCTTAAGCAGGGAACTGGCCTCCAAATAACACTATTAGGGACTGAAGCAACATTATATGAATTTGTAATAAAGGAGACTAGGACTCGGACAAGGAGACTAGTCTGTTAATGCTAATTGATAGACTCACTTTTATAGTCACCAAATCTAGACGGGATTGAGCAAATCAACAACATCTGGTTAGAATATGCTTAATCAGCTTTCACCCATCTCTGAAAATCTCTATGTTTAATACTCTAATCCAGTACTCAACAGTAAAACGGACAGTACTCAGTAGTGAACACACTTACTGGATCAATACGCTGCTCTGTGGTGGTCTGGCTCTGTGCACACAAAAGCAGTTCTCCGACTGTCAGGGAAGCAGGTTTTAAAGTGATTTATGATGAAGCCTGAAGACTAGAAATGAAAGCACTGCATAAAGAAATCTTAATGATGTTTAATGGGTTTGCCTAATTGCATAACTTTTTAAGACCACAAATCATCATCTGATAAAGCTTGAGCTACTACTTTGCTGTGGAGAGGGGAAAGTTTTCAGTGATTGATATTCAGTGTAGTGCACTGTAGAAACACTCAAAGGCTACATTAGCTGCTGTTGGCACCCAGCAAAAAATAGCTGGTGGTCAGTAAATTTAAAATCCCTCCCCCCTCTAAAATTCATACAAAGACAATGATAACAACATGCACAATCTATTTATTGATTCTCTAGACTGGTCTGTTTCTAGTCAGGGTCATGTCAGGACGAGATTTTAGTCTTTGATAGGTCACAAGTCCATCACAGGGCCAACACATGAAGGTTTCAGTACACCTGACCTCAGCCTGATTACCAAACTGAATTCCCTTTTAACAATATACAATACAAATAGTATTTGAATTGTGGGTGGTGATTCAAAGCTGCCCCACATACTGTCCTTACTGAAGATACTGTGTAGAGAAATGACTGAAATAATATGTGGGGAAACATTGCAGGGCCACCTGCAGAGTGAATGGTTTACAAGGAAAAATGTCCAATTTTACCTGTAGGTAAACAGTGTAATAAAAAGTAAACTGTTGCACCCCAGTGTCCTGGTTTATTGCAGCTGGGTTGCACAACACTTTCAACACCAGCTCAGAAAATGCAGACCACTGGGGACGAGGATTGATGTTAAGTATTACAGCGATACTCAGCACACACGAGTGTAGCCACAGGTGCACTGCTTTATTTCTTCCGACCTACTTCCAATTCTTTTAAAGCACAAGTTGCCCGAAGACCTTAAGGCCTTAAATATAGTAGTTCGTGTGTTTCAAAGTGCTGGTGAGATGAGTGGTATCCAACTATCCAAAATTTGATACGAGCATTTTGAATTTATTTTTTCCAGATTTAACTGATTACAACTGTATTACATTTCTCACTTAACTTTATTTTTTATTTTATTTACTTGACATTCAAGCACTATAATGCACACTATATTTATCCAAATACCCCAGATGTGTGCAAATGCACTTGAAGGATGACTCTGGGGATCCGACAATGAAATTTAGTGCTTTTCAAGATCCTTTCAAGATAATTTTAATCAAATTTAAGACTAATTTCTTTTAAATTTCTTTTTCTTATTCAAGCATTGCAGGAGAGGCAGGTTCTATGTAAGAATATGATGATTAGTATGATTTGGTTAATCTACATTTTGCCAATGAGTATGCAAGTATAAAGTGCAAACACAGTGTGAGGTTCAGTGGTAGGTTTAATGTTTTTCACGCAGAATTAAGCTTTTAACAAGCAGAATTTTTGACAAACAGAAACTAAAAGATGGATAAATTACAGTAGATGTTAGTGGCAATTGAGGCCTTGGAAATTTAATTTTAAGACTGTTTACAACTTTTAAGGTCTAATATTTATAGGATTGACATTTTAAGACCTTTTAAGGATCTGCAGACACCCGGACTTACTTTTCTAGCAATAAAGTAATTGGTAATAATAATAACAAGATATTACTGTGGTAGACATACTTGATGCCATTGATAGTAACGGAAATTGCATCATACCAAGACAAAGTCGCAGAGCCCTCACACATCAGTGTCTTGCAGGACTGCAGACTGATGGCCCTGTGTGGTCACAGTAAAGAGCAGAATGTGCAATTTGGCTCTGGGCTTTTACTAATCCTGACAAAGCTATTATTTGTCTGCTTCTGCGATTTGAACTGCAGGCACATCTCCTTTATTTAGTTTTCAATTTCCAAGAATTAGTACAGAGCGTTATACAGAGAAACTGGGTCAAAATGTGTGTATGCAAGGGACTTTGAGAGAGAGAGAGAGAGAAAGAGAGAGACAGAGAGAGAGCGAGAGAGCAAGTGTGTCACATTCCAAAAGTCACTTCCCATAACTTTGGTGCATTTTTCATCACAGACGCAACAGAAAGACAGATTAAAAAGCTTTATTCAAACTAGCATGATCAGGCAGAACATTTAAGCCAAATAAGCAACATCAAAATTTCGACAATTAACCAGACTTGAAAATAAAGATAGACCATTCTCTCCCATACTGTCTTTGATCCACTAAGTGGAATGGGACCGGATTAGGTTTGATGCAACTCTCGAAGCATACTGTACAATCTGACTGGCAAATTAGCAAAGAGGAAAAAACTGAGCTGCGTACACAAATGAGAAAGAACACACTTTTACTATACCAAGCACAAGCACCTCCTGTGCCATTTGATCACAGTGAATACAGAAGATATCAAAAAAGTCTACTGTATAAAAAACACAAAGTATAAAGCAGTTCAATTTACAGTAAATGCATTTACCGGTTCTTAGTAGAACATCTGCTCTGAAACCAAAAGGCTGAGCCCCTATCCAACAAAGCCTTAGCAATTCACGGTATTTTATCACTGGGGTACTGTAAGTGTAATTTGTAATACTGTATGACATGCTGTTATTTCATTCATCAACAGTCACGTATATCTTTTACAATGCAGAAGGCACGCAAGGAGCTCATCATATGTGCAATTCATTAATTCTTTAAACACTGTTGGAATCAACCGCTTCAGACATTGATTGTGCACATAACATGTACTCCACAGCAAGAGATCCCTCATTAAGTGACATCTTCGGGCTGACAGACAGGCAGCCGGCTGTGTTGATGTCTAGGAAGCCTGGTGTACCACTGAAACCCGGCAACAGCGGGAGAGGATAAGAGAGGTTAGATTTCACTGACTCAGAATATGTAGCTCGATACATCTAGAAATATTCTGTCTCCGCTGTATTACTGAGCGAGTGCTGCGATCACATTTAGATCTAGTGCACATTTCAAAGTACTGTCAGCTGCTTAATATTTCTTATGCACCATGGATGTGTTCAGCTGTTTTTTTTTTACTTGCAGAGTCAGCACTGGAATACTGCAACTATAATTAACACCCTGTCCTCCTTCTCCCATCTCTTTACCTCATCCAATTATATTTGATCGTTTAGCACCCTAATAAGCTGTCCTAATGAGCTCCTTGTTTCTGAGAAATGAAAGTCCTGGGCTTCACAGCAGTGCTACGGCACTACCTCTGAGGTCAAGAAAAGTACTCTAGTTTCAGTAACTTATGTACACTATCAAAACAACATCATATGCACTAAACTACAAATATGCAACACAAAATGCCCTTGAAGAAGCTCACAAAAGCAGCATTAAAAGTTAATACATAAAATATCTATAAAAACATGAATATTCATAAAACAATACCTTGCCTGGACCTTATATTCCCTTTTACCATAGCAAAGATTAATACATTTTAATATTCTCAATCTTTTCAATAAACAGAGTATTTCTCATTACAAAATATTTTTTTTTAATTTTCACTATGATTACTTTTCTTTTTTATTGACTTATATGATTTGCACTGTGTGCAATTAATAAATGCAGTTCATATTTGAATTTCAGCTTTATCAGTGAGAATTAGGAACAATAATAGCTTATCATCGATAAAATCTCATTACAAAGAAAGTTGAATTGACATTTGACTCTGTTTTGAAAAATATGGTTCATGTTTGACATGCGGCCCATTCTGGCCCCGCCCAAATCTGTTATGTCAGAGTGCATCTGAATGAAAATTTGATGTGAGAACACACCTCCCCCATGCACCCTCGCTCACTGACCTCAACAAGAGGAGACAGGCTCAAACACTGTATGCTAGAGTTTGAACATGACCATAGTTTAGAAAATTCAATATTGCAGTGTAATACACAACCCAGTCGCCAGAATAAAGGTTGGTAAGCCTCAAATACATGGCATTACATAGCAGAAACAATAAAACTTAATGTTTTAACAACACTGTGGCTAACATGGTTAGGTTCAGGCACAAAAATCACTTGGTTATAGTTAGGAAAAGATTCTGTTTTGGCTTTAGGTACCTGCTTTTCGTGGCACAATCCCCACTGCAAAAAAGTGACATCTTGGTAAAAAAATAAATGAATAAATAATGCTTTTTGCGCCACTACCCCAGCAAGAGACAAAGCAGTGTCTCGTGAAAAAAACAACTGCTTTTTGGGCCACTATTCTGGCAGCAAATGCAGCAATGTGGCAGTATCCCTGTTGGAAAAATACACCCATGTATGGTTGCAATAACTCCTTAAAACACAACTAGTTTGTTGTTTGTTGGTCTTGAACAATGGTCTGCAGCTTGGCAGGTATCTCATCTATGTAGTCCACCATCCCTTCCATCTTATGATGACAAAGTCAGCTCATATACTACGTCAAATGTGCAAATGTAACACGTTGGCGGTTTGCAGAAATGTACAATGCCAACCTTTACTTCTGGCAACTAGGGTGGTAATACAGCAGGATAACTGTGTGTTTAGCCAGATACTTTAAAACAGCACAGATGTCTGTAAGGTCTGAATTGCACACCTGATGTCAGTGAGGGTGTCAAAAGTCTTTTTGCTTCTCTGACCTCATTATAATTTCTATTGAACTACAGTATCTACAATCAAATAAAAAGAGAAACACTGTATCTCCTATGTGTGTGGTGTTTTTTTTTTTTTTTTTAGTTTTACAATTTTCTTTCATTCTTTTCTCGTCATTTTCACACATTCATCACTGTTGAGTACAACAAACATTGTAAAAAAAATCTAAAATCAGATCAGTTATTTTATCGGCAAGTTATTAGTTGACAGCGTGACCCTTGCTGAACAGCAAGACTCATAATACAGTAAAAATGGTTATTCAAAAAACATAAACACCAAGTGCAAAGCCTGAATCAATGACATAACCAGCTACACTTTAGTATTACTTATGGAAGTATCATATTCACCCTGATTCGTATGTGTATTTGTGAATAGGCGTGTTTTGAACTGTTGCTTAAAAAAGGTTGATGGCAGCTTACATATAGGTGACTAACTGTTGGTTTCTAAAACTACAGCACACAGCGTAAACCCTGGAGAGAAGGCAAATTTGTCCACTGAGGAGTTTCAAAGCGTTAAGGAGGGAATGATTTACTACATGAGGCAACTCTAGAAATGTCCAAATATGCTGCTATAAATGCCATAAATGATTTGAATTCTATGTCCAAATATTTCGAACATGTTGTAGAATCATGCAGATCCATGCTTAGAAGAGAAAAGTAGGTAGAAAGCTGAGGTGATTAGTGGTCGATGATTGTACGGGGGACTGGAGGAGCTAGAGAGAAAGAACAAGTTGGAGCAGAGGGACTGAGGGAGGACAGTTGTTTTGCATCTTCTTTGTGAGTCATGGGGAAGAATTCCAGCCAGAGACTACCATGAAGAGATGATTATATCATGGCAGTTCCCTTCTGGGTTCCTGCTAAGAGAGAGAACATAGAATTAGCCGACACAGGAAGTCAACCTCGATATAAACTCACGGAAAGTCCTCACTCATGCAACAGTGGATCGTGACTGGTTACTGCCACCATCATTGACATGTCATTGGATTTCAGGGGACATTTCAATTCAGGGATTAATCTTTTTTTTTTTTTTCAAATCAGAGTTGTTGAGGATTCAGAATTTTCACCAAATCACCCATAGAAGTCAGACTAACATACACAGCTAAAATAAAATATGACAAAGCCATAAACTATAATAGGGAAGCAAGGCGTGTAATTAAAGCATGCACAAGCAGGCATCACAGAGTGCTATTTGGTATTTGGTGGGCCAATATTACATCTATAGAGGGAAAATATACTGAACCAAATCAAAATGCAACACTTTTGTTTTTGCGCCCATTTATAACAAGGTTAGATTAAAGATCTAAGACTTTTTTCATGCACTCATTAGATATATTTCTCTTCAATTTTGGTTGTAAAGCCCATGTTAGCAAGCACTTGTGCTTTAGATGATAAATAATCCATCCACCTGACAGGTGTGGCATATCAAGATGCTGATTAAACAGCATCATTACTACACAGGTGTACCTTGTGATGGTCACAATAAAAGGATATTTTAAAATGTGCAGTTTGATCACACATCACAATGACACAGATGTCACAAGTAGGAGTATGCCATAAACCATCTCAAATGTAATTTCCATACTTTTTGGCGGTACATCCAACCAGCCTCACAACAGCAGACCACGTGTAACCACACCAGCTCAAGATCTTGACATCCTGTGTTTTCACGTGCAAGATCGTCTGAGACCAGCCACCCGATCAGCTGATGGTCTTGACCTGACAGCACTTTGTCATCGTAGTTGACAAAGTATGTAGGTGGTTGGATGTACTGCCAAATTCATGGAAAAAAACATTGGAGACAGCTTAGGGTAGTGAAATGAACATTCAGTTCATTGAGAACAGCTCTGGTGGACATTCCTGCAGTCAGCAATGGCACGCTCCCTCAAAACATGTGACATCTGTGGCATTGTGTTGTGTGATCTAACTGCTCATTTGAAACTGGCCTTTTATTGTGACCGGCCAAAGGCACACCTGTGTGATAACAATGCTGTTTAATCAGCATCTTGATATGCCACACCTGTCAGGTGGATGGATTAGCTTGGAAAGGGAGAGGTGCTCACGAACATGGATTTTAACAAATTTGTGACCAAGATTTGAGAGAAACATTTTTATTGAGTGCATGAAAAAAGTCTTAGATCTTTAACTTAAACCTGTAAAAAATAAGAGCTACATTTTTGTTAGGGTAGGCTCCATATTATTATGGGACATTTCCCACTTGAAACATGCCCTTGGATGTGGGGATAGTTCGATACAGTCTGTGCTCTCAGGTATGTTACATGCTGAGAACCAGTTCGGGACAATTCATAGCCTGATCCCTTTTTTCTATCTGTGCCATCACAAATTTGCCCTGAATCTCTGCCAAGCTCGCCAGATGTGCACAACACAGGTCTGACCAGCAGCCAATTTTATTCTAATCTCAGCTCTCAGTAAGCTGATAGGTTTTCGCACTTGAGAGACCGGCCAATTTAAATTGCACTGCTCACAGTAGCATCGCAGTGGAACAGAGTGTTGTATTTGTAGAGGGACACCGTCTGACAGGGGACAAATGGAAATATTTGATTCTGCTCTATTTAATCAGGACAGTATGTTGACCAAAGGATTACACCAAATATTGGGGACTGTGACGGTTTATGAAAGCAGGATTTTGAGCCAAACCAAGAATATATACCAAATAGGAAAAGGAGACAAAATGTCTACACAATTCTAGTGGCGCTACAGAATGTAGTTAGCAACCAGCATACCTCCAGTTGTAGAATGGACTTCCTTTCATTTTGAGTACTTAAGAACAGAAAAAAGAGACAAGTTCAGTGGTTTGTGTGAAACTCAGACACTCACACTTACAATGCATACAAATCATACATAAATCTCTCTCTCTCTTTCTCTCTGCACATGCACCTGTGCATTTATGCATATTCATGTTGTTTAATCTTTCAGTGGATCACTCAGTCTGCAGGTCCAGCTGCACAAAACCAAACAACATCTGGATCGGTTTCAGCCGTTCTACATTGATTACAGTCTACTGTCTCTGTGCAGGAGCGCCGCTGGAGACTCCGCAGACCCCCAGCGTGATGCATCCCAGTACAGCGAGATCTCTTGTCCTTGAAGAGAACCCCACCATGTCTGGGCTTCTTTGAAGTTTACTCCCCCCCTTACACCCACTAGTTATGCTCTGATTGTGTGTTATGCATCTGCAATAAATGACCTACATACTACATAAGACATCGAACAGTGGCACATTTTCCATTTTGTGGGGGTATTTGTTTGGCCTGATTATATTGTGATAGTTTGCACTAGACATACACTGATAATGAACATCAGCATGACTATATTCTTAGTTGTAATTTCTAATTTCCCAGATTTTTATTTCTGTTGCCTTTTGTAAATTACAATCCATTATTTGTATCAATATATCAGTGGAATAAAATGTCAATGAAAAAATTGGATCAAATAAATGCAGTATTTTTTTCACCTTTAACATCAATGACATTTTGTTGTCCTTGTTTTCATCTGAATCCCATTTTAATTTTAGTTAGCCTATACAGCAAAAAAAAAAACTCTGGTAGCACTTTAATTGGATAGTCTACCAACAGATGGTTGACAGATAGTTTACACACCAAATTAACTGAGATTCAAAAATTCAACTGTTTCGCTTTAGTTCATGTGATAATTCACTACATATTCTCTGAATAATTTAGTTGAATTCACTCAACCTTTTCTGCATAGGTTGAGTGTGTAGTTCAAGTTCAACCAAATTATTCTGAGAATATGTAGGTATGTTCATGAATTGTCATAGCTTGTCATATATTCTATTGATACTAAAGCAAAACAGTTGGTGGACTCTTTATTTAAAGAGTCCACCAACTAAATTGACACCAAAACGTTCATTGCTTTGAGTGATGCCAGGCAGTGGACACTCCATACTCATAACCAAGACACACACTGCTGTTCTCAGCTTGAATGTATTTCAAAGTAAGAGAGAGTTACAGTGGTGGAGGAAATAATGGTGAAAGTATTTCACTAAATATAAGGTCCTGCATTTAAAACCTTAATGAAGTAAAAGTACAAAAGTATTAATAGCAAAAAAGTACTTCAAAGTATCAAAAATAAAAGTACTTTTACTGCAGAAAAAGTGCCCACTGTTACTGATACTATTAAATATGACATAATTTAATGTGCAGGCCCATTTTAATGTAGCTGGTCGAGTTGGGGCTAGTTTTAACAACTCTATATTGTAGAATGTATATTAAGAGCTTTATGTACAGGTGGGTGGTTTAGTCCTGTGGGTTCTAACCTGGAGACCTTTAAATATCAACATCATTTTAGCTTTTCGAGCCTCAAAAAGTTATTTAAACTAAACCGGCTAGTTAAGAGGTAAAAGGGGTCAAATGATACAACTCATCACAACTTTTGTAAGCGACCACAAGCAAAAAGATTGGGAACCAACGATTTAACAATGTTTCATAAACTTATCTTGTGTTTTTGTGTAGAATTCCCCACTGGAGAATTAAAACTGTGCACAATGTTGGATCTACCAAGAACCTTCAATTTGAAGATCACTTTACCAGAAGTTGCCCCAAAATGTCTCTAGGTTTAGAATAATTAATAATGTGTATGAAATAAATTAACCAGGAACATTAAAGATTGATACCTGATACTGAGAAAATGTGTTTCCAATTCTGCATAAGTGACCCATTTCAGATGTATTTAAACTTTCAAAAATGATGCTACTGTATGAATTATACAGTAGTAAAGGCACTTGTTTGAATCTGCAAACATTATTAACAGCATTCCCAAATTGCATGTTCAGTAAATATAACAAGACATTGGTTGGCCTTTCAGGAAATACAGCATGACATGTAAGAACTTTTTAGACCACAGTAAGACCCTGAACACACCACTTAGTTGTCTCACCAACATGTTCTGGTTCCCTCTGTGTTGTCTGTAAGCGCTCATCTACTATTTAATTTATACATACCTCCAGTGTGGATGCTCTGGAGTCTGTGGTCTCACTCGGCCCTATGCTCCTGGGTATACTTGACACAAAATACCCAGCTCCTTTGGGGATAATCGGCTGTCTCACGACCACTTTGCCCTTCCTGGTCTCTGCGAGGAACAAACTGTACCAGTAGGCATCGCTGGAGATTAGGGTGGAATCTGCGATGGTGGAGCTTCTCTGGCTGATCACGCTGTTCCTGCTGATCACGCTGTTTCTGTTGGCTGGGGGGATCTTGATGGCCTTTGGCTTTGGTTTTTGACACTTCAGCACAATAATAACCAAGATGGTTATCAGGAGCAGGAATGACACAGCCCCTAAACCGATGACTAAGTACAAGTTCAGGTCTGTGAAGACGTCATACTCTAGCGGCAGCTCTGTGGTCTCTGAAAAGGACATGACGTGTTCCACTGTTGATATCTTGATGGTGACAGTGGCAGATAGAGAAGGCTCGCCATTGTCTTTGGCGACAATCACCAGCCGCTGTTGTCTTGGGTCTCTGTAACTGAACATCCTTGTTGTCCGGATTTCACCGTTGTACTGATCCAGGCTGAAGAGGGTTGAATCACTGATCTGCAGGAGCTGATACGTGACCCTGGCGTTCTGCTCTGAATCTGCATCGATGGCGATCACCTTGGCAATCAAGTGCCCCTTATCCGTAGACCTTGGTATCACCTCCTCTACCACAGAGCCCTGCGCCCGCCAAGGTGACACAATGAGAGGAGTGTTGTCATTTTGGTCCAGGATGATGATGTGAACTGTCACGTTGCTGCTCAGCGGGGGAACACCAGAGTCTCTCGCCTCGATGTGGAAAAGGAAATCCCTCTCCCTCTCATAGTCAAAGGTCTTCAGGGCATAGAGATCACCATTCTCAGGGTTGATGGAGAACAGCATTGACATAGACGTGTTAACAATCTCCTTCTCCATTATGAAATAAACCAAGTACTGGTTCTCATTCAGATCTGGGTCAAACGCACTAAGGGATGTCAATAACGCCCCTGGTAGATTATTCTCCACAACATGGATTGTGTAGAAGGACTGGGGGAATGTGGGTGCATTGTCATTGACATCCAGAATCTCTAAAGTGATGGTTTCGTTTTCAGATAAGGGCGGCGAGCCTTTGTCTGTCACCCTCAGTGTGATGTCATATTTGCTTATTATCTCCCTATCCAGTGGCTTTGAAACCAGCAGCTCAAAGTAACCCTCTGAGGATTTGTTCAGCCGGAACGGTAAAGATTCTTGGCGGTTCAAAGTGAGCTGTACTTGCCCGTTGTTTCCGGAGTCCCTGTCGCTGACGCTGACCACTGCGATCAGCGTCCCCACAGAGGCATCCTCAGTCAGTGAACTTTTCACAGACTTGATGGTCACCTCGGGGTAGTTATCATTCAGATCTGTGACGTACACAGTGACTTTACAGTGTCCAGACTTCGGGTTGGCCCCTCTGTCCTGAGCCTGTATGTGCATCTCAAAACTCTGACTCTCCTCATAGTCAATCACCCCCTTCACCTTGATCTCACCTGAGCTTGGATCGAGTGAGAAGAGCTCTTGTGTCTTCTCTGAGGTGTACAGCGTATATGAATATATCAACTGAGCATTCGTGCCTTCATCCAAGTCTGTTGCGTTTAAGGTCATGACCACTGTCCCTGCAGCCGAGTTCTCTGAGACATTGACTGCATAAACCGGCTGACTGAACAGGGGGGCGTTGTCATTGATATCCAAGACATTAATAACGATGCTGGCTGTGCCGGAGCGGGGAGGCACCCCTCCATCCACAGCGGTTAAAATCAAATTATGGATTGAATGCTCCTCCCGGTCCAACTGACCGTTCAGCACTAAATCGACATATTTGGAGCCATCGCTGCCAGTTTGTATATCAATGTTGAAGTATTTGCTTTCGCTGAGATAGTAGGTCTTGATTGAGTTCGCCCCCACATCCGCATCCACAGCATTTGTCAATGAAAACCTCTCACCGGGAGGGGTTGCCTCCGATATGTCCAAGTGCATTGTCTTTCTGCGGAACACGGGCGCGTTGTCATTGATGTCCATGATTTCTAACTCGATATTAAAAATGCGAATGGGGTTTTCAAGTATGACATCCATTTTCAGAAAGCACGAGGTTGTTTTAGTCATGCATATGCTTTCCCGGTCTATCTTCTCGCGGATTACCAGCTCCCCCGTTTCTTTGTTGATGTCAAGGTAATTTTTACTGTGAATGACATCGAGCTTGGCTCTGCGCTCCACCAAACTACGGACATCCAGACCCAAATCTGTGGCCAGATTGGCAACAAAGGAGCCCTCTTCCATCTCCTCCGGAATAGAGTACCGAGTGATGGAGAGCGCGCATCCCCATAGTGCAATGAATGAGAAAACAGCCGCGATAAAACGTGTCCGTAAGGGTGCAATCACAAGCATCATCATTGTGGTATTTAGAGAGAGAGAATGAAAACAGATCCGTCCTTACGATCAGGTTGTCTTGATGCAGGGGAGCGCCGGTGTCATTCTTGCCTCCACCAGTTGTAGCTGTAGCTGCAGTAGGCCATGCACGGTGCAGTACCGCTGGAGGAGCGGGGCTCTCACAGCAATGCTCTGCAGGGGCGGAGGCAGCGTCTGTGCGGCCTGCTCGGGGGGCCTCACTCAGATTAAGGGGTGCACATAGACTGATACCTGAATTTCTAAAAATTAAGTACAGATTTGTTTCTGATCAGCATTCTGTACTGCTACTTGAATTTTATGGTCATTTAAAATATAAAAAATCTGGATGTGAGGACCAAAACCTCAAAGTTAATATCCATCCATCCATTTTCATAACTGCTTATCCTCTTGAGGGTTGCAGGAGGGGGGCTGGAGCCTAGCCCAGCTGACATTGGGCGAGAGGTGGGGTACACCCTGAACAGGTCACCAGACTATCACAGGGCTGACACATAGAGACAGACAACAATTCACACTCACATTCACACCTACGGACAA
>JAPZEB010000006.1:9498391-9520968 GCA_029783705.1 Chaetodon striatus
GATTGTAAAGCCAAACTCCTAATCCCAACCACGTGCATGTGTTGGCTAAATGTAACCATGTGCATTTGTTGTTGAAGGAAAAAAATCACCTATTCGCTGTGTTGTATCGATGTAGTGCATTAAGTTTGAAAGAGACTGTGTGCAGACTGTACATTTCCTGTGAAAACGGAAGTGTATTTTGAAACAATGCATGTAACAGGGAGAGGTTGACACATCATCCCAGAAAATCAACAACCAGTGCACCCAGGGTAGGGTGCCTTGCACGTCATATCTCAACGTGGAAAGTCCATGATTAAATGTGGATATGTGATGAGGTCAGTGTGAATGTGTTGTCAGTGGAGTAGCTCCACACTTAATAATCTATGACATCACAAATTTGAGCTTTAGCACTCTAGTTTGTGGATTTGGGAACGAGTTGTTCATGTTTACTAATATTTTTGGACTGTCTTCGACCACAGGAATGACATGTATGAGTTTTGAAAATGGGTGTAGTTCCCCTTTAAGAAGAATACAGGGACTGCATTACAACATGCCTATTATAAAAAGGAAAGTACATCTAAATTCTTTTTTTTTTTTTTTTTTTTTTTACTATAAACTTATGATAAAACAACTATGAAGTCTCTAAAGCAGAATGTGCAGTGACTCTATGAATAGTGTGGGTTTGATATCTGTAAGTTGTAAAAATGTCCTCAGGAAGCAGCTCCAATTCCCAGACATCAACACACTGTACCCCGGCAAGGATTTCTCCTGTTTAATAAAACAGACTTCTCAGCATATAGTTCAGCGTATTAATACTCAAACAGAGCAGTTGTATCTGTTTACCATCCACCTCAATGCATGCTCCACCCGTTTGCTCTGAAAAACCCAGTTCCCCTGGTTAAAAGCTGAAAACACAATCTGTCTGCAGGAATGAAACTGCAGCAGATGGTGAGGTTTTCCATGGGCTCATGCTCTTTTTAATTAATGGAATGGAGATTAGAGGGCATTTTCCCTGGATCATTAGTGAACAGAGGAATTAAGACATTTTGTGAGGAATAATCCCAAGGCTATCCATGTGATGCACATGTGGTTTTCTCTCAGTGGTCATACTGACCTGCTTTTCACAGCCTAAGTGCATGGCATCACTTACGCACTGCAGAAACTAAGTAGCTGGGATAAGGGGACACAACCACCACATTTAGGGATCAAAAATACAAAAGAGATTATCTCTCTGTCACTCTCTCCCCTCTCATGCGCGCACACACACCCATACACAATCTCTCTCCCTCCCTCTTTCTCTCACTCAAGGGCAAAAGTAGAATATCAATCCCTTTGTCTTTAACTACTTCCCAGTTTTAAAATTGCAGGATTAGAACAGGTTAGCCTATATTCTGCAGCTTTTAACACTTAAGCGGTTTTAGTTGGAAACAGTGTTGTGCATTCCGCTCTAATGGTAAAATGTCTGTCATGTAATGTAGTCTGAGTGTACCTAATTATTTTGAGTTTTATTTAACCTCTTGTGAGACATTACAGATGCTCTGCACCACCTGGTATGAAGAGCCAGCAGCAAACTGACAGCAATGACTTCTCACATGATTGACTGCTGTGGTAATGAGGGGAATTCTTCCATCCATTCTCCTGTTTGTCCTGCCACATTGTATACAAATAAAACTTGCATGTTTCTTGTACATTGATAACAGACAACAAGAACAAGGTTCAAAACAGAAACATGAAATAACGTGGGCATTGTTACATACACTACAAATCTTGGTAAAGGCAACCCAATTGCTAGAAAAAATGCTGACATTATAAAGCATGGATATGTTACATTTGTATTGGATACGCTGAAATTTTACTTCTTAACAATACTGTGGTTATCATACGGTTGGCTTTAGGCATAAAAACCACTTGATTATGGCTTGGAAAGATCATGTTTTGGCTTAAAATACCAGGTTTTGGGGGCAAAATCCCCGCTGGAAACGCAGCTATGTATTAAAAAATAACCACTTTTCATGGCACTATCCTGCTTGGAAACACACCAATGTCTCCTTAAAAAACAACCACTTTTCATGGCACTATTCTGCCTGAAAACACACCGATGTCTTGGTAAAAAACAATCACTTTTCATGGCACTACCCTGGGAGGAAACGCTCCAATGTCTCTGTAAAAAACAACAGCCTATGTGGCACTTTTCTGGCAGTAAATGCACCAATGTCTCTGTAAAAAAACAGCTTTACATGGCACTATCCCACCTGGAAACACACCAGTGTCTCTATAAAAACACAACTACCTTTCGCGGCAGAACCCTGGCAGGAAATGCACTGATATCTTGGTAATAAGCACTCACTTTTCATGGAGCTATTATGGCAGAAAAGCGGTGATGTCTGAGCAAAAACAACCACTTTCCCCAGCACTGTTCCTGGTGGAAAAACAGCAAGGGGTTACTGAAAAACACCCATGTTTGGTGGCTAAAAAGCAGCTGGACACTCAGTGGAAAAACAACCAGTTTTGTTGTTTGCTGGTCTCAAACAGTGGTCTGCTGCTTAAAGACAAAGTTGGGTAATATATTACATTGCTTTAGAAATGTTGATATGATACATATGAAACATGCAAATGTAAGGTATTTGTAGTTTGCAGAAATGTATGATGCCAAGATTTTCTTCTAGCAACTAGGCTGGAATAAGATCATGTGATAGTGTGAGGCATGTGTAAACATTCACATGTGGGTTGGTCAGAAAGAAACTGATGGTTTGAGTTTATCAGATGCACTCGTTTAGAGCAAATAACATTACCAGAAGAAAAGGATTTTGGCTTCAATTTGGGTATTCCATCTGTAAACATAGATTTTCATTAATAAATTAAGCAATTCAATAGTCTGCAAAAAATCAATTTGGATATTACCTCATGCGTATGGCTGATTGTGTTTGTTATTAAAATCTTTGTTGCACTACAAAAAAATGTTTTCTTTTCTGTCAGAGTGCAGAAAAATCAGCAATCGAAAGGAATTAGAGGAGATGAAATGTAAAGTCCTTTGTCCTTATTTCATTTTTACAGAAATTGTAATGGAGCCAGTGCTTTGATATTTATCATCATTTTCAATATTATGTTCACAAGTATTATTACCAACATTAAACTGTGTCTACGCTGTTCATGAAGGAAACCTTGGAAGCTTAGTTTTGTGTGAACCTATCCTTCTCTATGCCCCCCAAAAATGAAGCAGCACACGGGTCATCACCTGAGTTATTAAGCTAGACTCGGTGTGTTTGCTGGAACTTGACATGGATGTCAGAGGAACAGAGGGACAGCTGAGAGCATAGTTATTGTTGCAGTTGTCACATAGGAACCTCTTGACACTGATAGTTGCTCAGAAGCCTTCTGGAATAATCACTAAATTCTTGTCTGGGCAACCCACAGCCACAGAAAAGTGAAAGGCAGAGCTGGAGAGCCTGTTTCTCTCTCTGTTTTTCCACTTACAAATTGATGTGTGCATGAGGCAACCGCCGCCTCACCAAACAGTGACAGTATGACACATTGTTGCCATGGCGTTGACTGTAAACAGACATGTCTGTAGAGGGAAGCTGACAGTAACATATGGGAATATAATGCTTTATATAAGCATTTCAGGTTTCCCCATTCCAAAATGAGAGAATATGTCCTCTAAATGTCAATGTTGACTTAATTAATATCTGTAACTGCAGAATAGATGGTGTCCTTTAATAATGACTTACAAACATTTATGACTGTGCGCTTATGGGCTTCTCACTTTCTAAAAGTCATCATGTCTGCTGTCACAAACTTCTTACTCCCCTTCTGATCTTATGTGTTCAAAATACTAGTAGTTTCTCCAGTAATGCCCCATATTAAGGTCCTTGTTATAAGTGTTATTTAGTAGGTTATAAGGGCTTTATAAGTCCTTATAAGATCCTGAATAACATTGTTATCCAATAAGACTATTTCAGTGTTAGCAATAGCAGCATAAACAACTTCACTGTTAACATTAAAATATCTGTACACACTTACAAGATAAGCATTATTATGCATTTATTAACACTTAACTATGCTGCTAAAGTGCGAACAATGCCTTGTTAGGGTTAATTAATGCTTTATTATGCACTTATTAACAGTTGTGTTTTTGCAGCACCCAGCTCTAAAGTAAGAACAATGTATTGGTGTTGATAAATTCTTCATTATGCACTTACGTTTTTAAAAAAAAAGATATCTAAAGACAGATGGGATGACATGCAGCAAAGGGTTGGGCTGGTTTAAAGTCTGTTCCATGCTTCATTGTATTCATTATATGTAATTCTTTGATTACATTTTATCAACCTTGAGCACATGTAGTGCTCATTCCAGATGGAGGAGCTGCAAAAAGTATACTTACCTATTAATGACTATATAGGGTGAGTGCACTAAGAAAGACTTTGTACTGCAGCAGCCTGTGTTCAATATTAACAATAAGCCTTTACTATCTTTAAGAAGATAAAGGATTTATTAACCTTAAGGGATTGTTCTCACTTTAGATCTGAAAGCTGCGCAAAGTGTTAAGTGTTGATAAGGGCATAGTAAAGGATTTATTAACCTTGAGAAGGCATTGTTTAGACCCAGTAGCTGCAAAAAGCAACTGTTAATAGGTGCATAGTTATCTGCTAATAAATGCATAATAATACACTTCTTTTATGTACTTATAAATTAATAATCTGACAATAAACATGTTTATCTTACTATAATCAGCACTTGAGTGTTCTAATTTACATATAATAATACAAATCTTATAAAGACTTCTAAGGCCCTTAATACCTATTAACGGACGCTTATTACATGGATATTAATATAAAGCCTAACCATTTCTCCCTAAAATGTCATCAAAGAAATGCCTACATTTACACATCAACAGCAGAAAATGAGGACAATTCTGCATATGAGGAAGAAAGTGGCTCTTAAAATGCAGACTCAGAGATTACAGAGCAATTCAGGTCATCGTCGGCTATTGAGAGACTAAACAATTACCCCACCAACAAGCAGATGTCTCTGCGCTACTACACACCAACACCACGCTTCAATAGAGAGACTGTTCAGTCTGTCTAGCATGGTCTTCTATCCCAAGAGGACAGACTGTTAGACAGCCAATTTGAGAAGCTTCTCCTCTGTTGCTATGATCATTACTTTTCCAGGAAAGGAGAGGCAGGCTGCAGACAGGAGAGGAGGCTGCTTTTTTCGTCTGAGTTTGACCTGCAGTGTTGACCTATCATAAAGGCTTGGTATTTATATTTTAAGGCTTTCAGCTATCATTTCAGCAGTCCTAATCAAGAAAATCACAGATGTCATTTTTATCATTTTCATTTGCCTATTTTTATGACTATATATGACATGGGAGGTTTCAAGAAACAGAAAGGCATAATAAAGTCTGTTGTAAAAAGACAGCTTAATATAGGCTACATTTGCAAGTAGCATAAGTAAACTCAGTCTTCTGTTCAAATTCTACGTTACTATTATTTTAGTATATTGTTCTTGTGGCTAAAAGGGGTGCTCAAATACAGACCATATGCACACTACTGAGATGTAACCTAGCAGCTGAGCCTTTTTGAGAGTTGATGACATAGTTACAATCTCTATGTATGCTACCTATTCAGGCCACTGAATAAAACTTTAATTTAATCTTTGGACAGCTTGCAAAGACTGCAGGACACTTTAGTCATTTGGATTCAGCTCGGGCTGCAACTACCAATTATTTTCATAATGGATTAATATGTTAATTTTTTTGTAATGGCTTGATTAGTCATTCAGTGTATTAAATGTCAAAAAATAGTGAAACTGTTCATCACATTTTCTCATAGCCCAAGGTGACATCTAATACCTGTTTTGTTCACTCAACAGTCCAAAACCCAAGGACGTTCAGTTTTTAATTACATAAAACAGAGAAAAACAGCAAATCTTCACATTTTAAAAGTTGAAACCAACTAAGTTTTGGACTTTTTGCTTGACAAATGACTTACTCGCTTTTTAAAATCGTTGGCGATTAATTTGCTGTCAATCGACTAATTGTGTCAGTACTAGATTCACTAATGGTCCGGGAAGTATTCAGACCCTTTACTTAGAGGTTCTGCACACCCATGGTAAACCCACACAGGCGATTTTAATTATTTGGGCTGATTAGACAATTTATCAGGACTGTGCTTGTACAGACAGTGCTTGATTCATGTCTCCCCCACACTCCTGTTAGTGTTGTTGGACCTGTTTGTGCGGGACAAATTACACCTTTATCACTCTGAGTAGGCCTACGCAAAGTTCTCCTGTGACCTCAAGCCATTCCACCTACGTTCAATCAGAGCAGAGTTATTAAAAACACTTGTGACGGTGTTCACAACCTTAAAGTAAAGGTAGCAATAGACCTTTTTCACAGGAGACATTTTGACATGTCACAGTAGGAAAAGCACAATACAATTAATGATGGCTGAATTTATTAGCTGCCTCATTTTCAGGGTCTTGGTATTGTGCATGCTGGCTCACTGTCACATGTCTGCTTCTTAGAAACCCTATACAACAAAGAAGAACTCCTCCATTACAAGTAAAAGTCCTGCATTTACAAGTGTCTAAGTACTTGTATTAAAATGTTCTTAAATATCAAATGCAAAAGAGAAAATGAAGAGAAACAGTATTGTCAGATATTCATTCATTCATTTTCCGTAACTGCTTATCCTGTCGGGGGTCGCAGGGGGGCTGGAGCTGGCACTGGGGTACGCCCTGGACAGGTCACCAGACTATCACAGGGCTAACATATAGAAACAGACAACCATTCACGCTCCAATTCACACCTACGGGCAATTTAGAGTCACCAATTAACCTAATCTGCATGTCTTTGGATTGTGGGAGGAAGCTGTAGTACAAGAAGGAAACCCACGCTGACACAGGGAGAACGTACAGGCTCACAGAGGCACAGGGGGGGGGGTCCCCCAAGCTGGGTTTGAATCAGCAACCCTCTTGCTGTGAGGCGACGATGCTAACCACTGCACCACTGTGCTGCCATTTCATTTCATTTCATGTCAGATATATGATATCATATTCCCAGTGTTGGAAAGTAGTGAACTATATGTAATTAAACTAGTAGTTAAACAAGATCATACAGTAGCTTGCTGGTAATTCAGCTACATTCATATCTACATGTACATGTGATTCACATACTTTTTGACATTTTTGTGTGGCACTAAAACTACAAACAATTTTGGGCCACAAAGAGAAAGAATGATTTTTAAATCATTTATTTTACATTAATCTTTACTGTCATTGCACACCCTTTGACCAGCCCCACGCCCTTTTCTTTCATCCTGACACTGGGAAGGCACTCCCAAGTAATGCATTCCTCAGACAGAATTGCTTGAATATAGTAGTTGTCAATTGTTAAGTATAGGTTAGAAGATAGAAGTTGTTGTACATATGCTATATAATTGATTATTTTTTAGGAGTAACCTGGCTAGTAATTTCTCTTGGTGCAATACCCTCATTTGGACCTATATAAGGCGGGTGTCTGACTGATGGGCATTGTATTGCCTACAAAACCAAAGCTATTCCTGCCCTTTCTTGTAAATAGCATTATTTTTTGTATTTTGTATGAACTGTGAACAAGTGGGGACTTTTTGCAATAAACAATCAACTCCATTGAGTGGCATTTTATGCTGCTATGTGATTTTTTTCCCCCAATATTTTGTTAAAATTTCATATCACATGTACATTGTCAATTTAATCATTATTTACAAAGTAATTTGAACTTATTTTCCTAAGAAGCTTTAGTCAACTACATCAGGATTTCTCCCCAGACTAGCCTTGATTTAGTTCACCTTTCAGTGTGAAGTAATTGTTAGCTTGCAAAGCTATGCTTTCAAAGTAGCTTCCTCAGCACTGGATATCCCCCTGAGATGCAAACTTTTGTTTGGTATGCATTTTTTAATTTCTCATAGCTATTGGGGATCAGTAGGACTCAAGTATACAAATCTAAACATTGTCAATGACTATTGAGTCACAATGTTCTCAAACAGTACCTTCTAATTTCAAAATATAAACATTATTAATCAGAGATAAACATGATTCGGCCATAAAATGTGATAATGTTATGGACCTCATCCACTTTTGTGTCCATATTGGCTGCAGACTAACTTTGCAGAGATGGCTGCCATCTTGTTCTTACATAAATTAATGTATTGTGTTCTTACTACCACTAGATGGCACAAAAAAGTGTCCAGGAACAAGGACAACAGGATAATCAAGTATAAGGTCAAGTAAACCCAAAATGTGATGTCCTCTTCATATGAGGTCACAGGGTTTCAGGAAGATATTCCTGTTGGATGTGTCAGAGGGATTTTACTGGTCTAATGGTCAAAACAAAGCTAATTTTGGCCACTTAATGTAAACTGTTAGAGTGGGTAATCTTTTACCAAGTATATATATATATTTTTTTACATGTATCAGTAAAATATCCAGTGACAATGCGGATAAATATATTGAGGTAAAAGTTCAATATTGTATCCCTACAAAATGTATTTTAGCAGAAGTATGAAGTTGTACTCGTGCAACATTAGCACAAACAGCTCATGTACAGTATTTGTGTAAATCTAGTATCTGTAGTTAGCAATGCTTTAGATGTTATGTTTTTTTTATAAGAATTTTATTTACAGTCAAAAGGGCATGTCCTATGACATATCCTGGTGAGAAGAAAATATGTTCTAAGGTTTCAATATCTGACTCACAGAAAGTACAATTATTCAAATCCAAATGAAACGTTTAGTGGGAGAAGTCGGTACATGTGTAAATTATTTATTTTGTTTATTCATTATTTTTAAAGTGAACTTCTTCAGCCTTAGGTGGACTTGGAAAAAAAGAGAGGTATTTGGTTCTTATTTTAACTGTAAAATTGCTGCTGTATCCTTGGAACATGGGTCTTTGTTTCAAGGCTGATGGAAAACAAATTAAAGTGAGAACATTCCTTAAGAATCTATTATTGCATTTTTGCTTTACACATCAGGTTGTGTTTTGTTTAGGCTCACTGCACAGCACACGCGCCTTTTACACAGGTGACCATAAACTAGTTGATGAAACCACGCCCCCATTCTGCACGTGTGGGTCAACGTCAGGTTCTGGAGTCACCCAATTTATATGGCAGGACTTTGTTACCGCAATGCGCACAAAACGTAGTTTTTAGTAATTTGACTTACTTTCCCTTTGACACAGGTGTATCAGCCTAATGGTGGCGAGGAGTAGCAGCGTCTAGAGGAGGCGAAAGTGAGTGAAACCAGCCGAGTTCAGAGTTCAACAATGTCAGCGAAGTTAAAATCTTACCAGCTAGCTTAAATCAGGTCAGGCCCCACTCCTACAGTCCCACTGCTTCTGCTGCTCTATTGTACTGCAGCCGAGGAGCCTGGGTTATTTTAGAGTTGACGTTACGTCTTTTTACACCGTCACCGAGTCTTTTATACAATTCTGAAACCTGAGTCATTTCTGAGAGCATGGTGGGCATGAAGGCGTTGTTCTCACTGTCATTTCAACACTGCTCGAGCAGCAGCAACAACAGTACTGGATACCCTTTTCTGTAACTTACTCAGTAAGTTCTGACTTTAATTTCCACGTGTTAAAGTTATTTTTCCTATCTTTTCCCCCACGTTTTTACCAAACACAGGCGAGCCATGCTTCAGAAGCGGAGGGCCCATTTTGTGCCATTGAACTTAAAGAGAAACTCTACCCCAGGTGCACCGGAGATTGGAGGGATATTAAGGTATTATCCGAGACTGTTCACAGCCACACTGCTCTCTTCACACATTGTAATGGTGAGTAACGTGTTTTTTCTAGAGTAGTCTATCATGGCATTGTTATTCTGATGTGTTGCTCAGCACGTAACAGTGTCGCTGTCCATGGTATTGAAACATGAATGCAACAAGACAGCCAATGATGTGTTGGCTCTGCACAGTGTGTGTGTGCTCTCTGTGGTTGTGTTTTCTAGTTTGTTCACATGGCTTTGATAGAAGAGTGCACTGGTACTTCCTCCTTGTTTAACAACCTCTAAGGTTGACTATAAATGGTTTTGAAACCTTTGTGCATGACCCTCTGTGGATTTAAATTTATTAGCCAGTTCATTGTGTACACCTGGCTGAAAGCACTGCAATCTCGAAGCCATTTTTTCTACTGGTAGTGTCCCACTGGAAATGGAGTTCCAAGTCATTACAAGACTTATTTTTTGGAGGCAGTAGTTTAAAAAAAAACAACACATTTTTTTCTCCTGACTTGCAATTTTTGTCATTAGCCCCAATTTTTGTCATTTGCCGCAATTTCCCGCATAAAAAATGCAGCAATTTTTATCATAATTTTTGACAAAATTTTTTATTGAAGGTCAGATCAATTGCTGGGTCAGTGTTGTAGAACTGCATTAGATTTGGCAAGATCTATCTCATAAACTGGCAACTGACTGCAAATCTGAGGCCTGTCCATCTCACATTTGCTCTGGCTCAGACTGTGTGAAGGGCGCCCCTTACTGTAAGTCTTGAAAATTCGTCTTGGATTTGGTTATGGAATGTTCAACCCTTAGGCCTAGTTAAGTTAAAATATGTCCATCATTTCCACATATTAGTGACTTTTACTCTACGTGTGCACTACATGTCTGTATCTTAGCCCATTAGTGCAGCTTTTCATATGAGCTCTGCTGTGCTGCATTGGTCTCCTGGTTCTTGTTACATGCTGATTTGTTCTTAGTATTTAAATTTTTACTTGCATTTTAATATTTCATTAACATTCTAATACAGCAGCCTGCCTTTTCCATTGTTGGCTCCTTAAATTTCTCCTCTTGTTCTCTATCAACCCTAACCTATTATTATGTCAGCCCTCTGCAGAGTGTACTCCTCTTACGTCAGCCAATCAATAACTAGCAATTATTAACCAAGCATACCTAAGTAAATCCTTTTCCCTTAGTTTTGGTTTTGCTGAGCTTTATCATCTCCTCAGTGACACAGCTTTCATGTCTCTGAAGTGCGACTTGCCACTTTGACTCGTTCGTGTCAGTGCTTCAAAGTAAACAAACTAAGACCTTGATAGTCAACACAGTGTAAGGTTAACTCTGACTGCTACCACACACAAATGCACACACACACGCACTTTTATGACACACATCACATCCTGTGCACTGAACAAGTACTGTACTAGCTCTCCTGAACTGTACGTAATTGACATAATGGTCACTGTACAGCTGTTGAATATAGATTCTAACAAAAGAGATTTTCTGGATTTTAATTTTGGCATCCCATGATGAACACATGTTTTTCAATGATAACTAAAGCTGCATTTGTGAAGTCAGAGTAAGGCTTTTAATGCCATGGCAATATTGGTCAGGTCACTATACTTTCAAGTCTTTACCATATCTTTACAATATGCAGTAGCTGCTATCCTGTTACATGGGAACTATAAGCACCTAAAACCAATACTTAAGATGCCCTCTGCCCGATCCTGGTAAACTGCATGAAACAAACACACAGGTAAATACCTGTATTGTATTTCTTCTTGGTCTTGTATGTTAAGCAAGGTCTTGGAAAGCCAATCTAAAATAATAAGCAAAACAATGTGTTGTTGACCCATGCTTTCATCAAAGAACCAGTCAGCACTTGTGATAAGAGAGAAAACATCTGTTGGCTTTGAAGAAAATTGCATTCTGTAAGATGCCCTGGTTGCGATAAAAATGTTGCATTCATATACCACACAAAAGCAAGATGATAAACCCTATCTTAAAACATTACAAGGAGAACAGGTCACGTTCAAGTGTGCAGACAAGCTTTGCTGTAAATACACTACATAGTAAAAACAAACGTACAGTGAATCCAACAAAAAGGAAACTACTTAAAATGCACAATTAATTATAAAAATAGTGACACTATGAGGACTCATCAGTTTTAAAAAAGAAAATCATTAAAGTAGTGTAGTACCATGATAGGTTTTTATGATATGGATTGCTAATGCCATACTTATGCTTTGTCTCTTTTCCCCATTCTTACATTTAGGAAAAAAAGAGCGGAGTATACCTTGCTGTGTGGAGCTAATTGGCATGAATAGGGTATCATGTGGACTGAGTTGCATTGGCTTTAAAGGCCAAGGGCTCTATTTTGATGGCGGCACAATGGGCAGTGCAAGCTGGGCTCCAATCCTTTGGTATTGTCCGTCTGTGTGGTAGTTTTGTGCCCAGCGCTAAGCGCATGGTGCACAGGTTGGAGAAGAAAGAAGTGCAAAGAGATGGGATGTTCAGGAAGCACAAAGAGAGGTTTTGGTATTTTGGTAAAAATTGGGTCTCAGACCTTGTGCTCTAATAAAACCTTAAGTTCATTAAATACCTGCAGCCTCCTGAAGGCAGCAGGAGAAATATGTTGATAAATCTTAAGCTTGGTATTTGTGAAGAGCAGCGCCAGAGCGTTGTGGTATTATGCACAGCCATTCGCTGCATTTACCTGAAATTACATGCAAATGAAAGTGGGCTGCTACAAAATAACCACACACACCTCTGTACACATCAGACAGGTCTGTTATAACTCAGTATTCAGCCTGTTTATGTGAGAGACATCAGATTACTGGAGCTCATTAAGCCTGTTTATTACAGCCTCTTTTCTAACTTAAAAAAAAAAAAAAAATCAGTAGCAGTACAAAGCAAATGCTGCTGTGTCACATTTAAGATATGATGTAACTATGTACCACAAGAATTATGACTGAAATTGGGTTGGAATTATGCGATCAAATAAACCGCTTTACGAAACAATTTTATTACATCATTGTACAAATTAAATAAAACCCACTTCACACACTGTGCCACTCTGCATCATCCAGACAACAGTATGATTTCCTGAAGAAGTTCTGAAGTCTTTCCATTTGTTGAGCAGTTATTGGTAAGCGTCACTGATTGGCACAACTGTTGACACCAGTGATGCGACTGGCTGAGAGCATATTTGTTAATCGCCACACCATCTGATCTACATTCTGTGTTACTTAGCCGTTGTGCACTTGGCACTGTTGCTCTTAACAAACTTAAATAGCAGGTGTGCTTGAAGATGCCCACACAGCCCAAGCATTCGATACCAACCACCCTGCGCCTGTTGTCATGCTTGCATGATTGAAAAAAAAAGAGTCCTGCCTTGGCTGGGTAGAAGTAACTGATGAACATTGAATTTCATAACAATGTTGAAAAAGAAACTGTAATTAATTATGGATCAGTCACATCTGGGCGACACCCGATATAGTCCAGTGGATCAAATCAGTGCATTCCTATTTCCCTCTGTCTTGTGCATACATACATTATATTTAAATTTTAAATGCTACCAAGACTATTCCAACTATACATTTTGCTGTTATCCAAAATGTCACTTTAGTTAGATGGTTTACTGTAGTTTCACTTTCTGTTGGCTTGACTCATGGTTTATATTAAGAGCATTACATTTTGTAATATGTCTAAAAATGACAGCTGGTTTGAGGATGGTTACAGTGAATTTAATATCACAGATGATTTTGACAATGTTTGTTGATCATCTTTTGAAAATATAACATCCTAAAACTGATTATTTGTCAGTGTGTTCAGCAGTCTTTCAGTGTGCCAGTCTCACTATAGTTTCATATTGCCCTGGATACCACTCATATTAATTCAGACATCAGTCATATAGGTCATAAATTTTGACTTGTACAGTAGATGAGTAATATGATGTATTACTGCATTTGTGTCTGAGGATGTAGGGGTTATATTACAGTACATATTTTTTTTAATGGGTGACACTCTTTCCACTCAGAAGATCCTCTGTTGCCACCTTTGGATGTCCCCTTGATTTATTGTCTTATTTCACATCGAGTTGGGAAATGCGTAACCATTTTTATTTATAAAGGCCAGTCAGTGTGACAGGTTGGTCATTTCTGTGAACTGGTCTGGGACCCATCTGTCCTCCAATATGAGTTCTTACACTTCTAAGTTGTTTTCTTTTAAAATTAAACTTGGTGAGTGCTAGTGCAAAGGCTAAAGGTCTAATACACATCATATCAGTGCCAATGCATTTTGATTTGGGTTGCGAAAGCAGAGATGTCATTTACACAGTGGATGCGGGGGACACCTGGGACTAGGGATGCTTGATATTGGTTTTTCTGCCGATATCTGACATGCCAATATGTAACAACTCATTGGTCTGATGACCGACAGCATTCAATATATCCACTTATTTTCCTACCTAATTTTAGTGATCATTAAGTCTCTTTTGTAGTGGAATTAACATCATATTATACATGCACACTCTAATCGTGATGGCTCACCAGCAGATGGAGACATGAAATACAATACTTTTCAATGTATGTAATATTCATTATTTGTGCAAATTAAGAAAAAGCATGTTGGTTGATTTTGATGGTTAATTTTAAAGCCAGTGTTGGCCAATACCGATAACATGCCCATATTATCGTGCATCCTTACCAGTGACGTGTCCCCACCACTTTCTGAAAAAGCAGATTTTATCATTATGTTTTAAAAGCATAATTTGTTAAAGTTGTTTAATGCAAATATAGAAGAAAGAAATGCGCATGTCCAAAAAAAGTCACATAAGCTTAAAAAAAATCCCCCCAGTCTGCTGATTCTAAAATAACCCCAAAACAGACATTAACTTTAACAGATTATTGACAGTTTCTTCCTGTCCAAGTTTTCCATTCTGTCTCTGTGAACATGACACCCCATTTTCAGGTTTCTAAATGAATGAATGTTTCAGTGATGTGAATAGGTACCACCTTCACATTGAAAGAAGTTGCTTACCCAAACCAAGAGAATGAAAGGGTAAGTCTTTTGTAAATCTACATGTTTGTTGACTCAGCAGGGATAACATTAATGAGAAAAGTTGATCTACAGGAGAAAAAATATTTGAAAAGAAACACAGAATGCCTTAGAGCCTTACCGCATTATATTGCATTATATTCTTAGATTTTGATTTGTCACCTGCCGCTTGAACTCTGTTTTTATTTATATAAATAAAAACATTTCTACTATAACTTGGTTCATAAAAATTCACCAGAATGCAGGAAATGAAGTGTTTGACACTCTGGATTTCCAAGAGGAGGTACCCCAGCTTCTTATGCCCCCTCCCCCAATATTAAAATGAAACCTACGTTGCCAGTAGTAGCTGGGCTATACCCTTTTTAACATTTTTTCTTAACTCACCATAATGATCTACTCTGATCTCATACCAGTCCCCCTATTTCATTGCCTAAGGTCGCATATGTTGAAGACTTTTCAACACAAAGTGACACCCTTGTAAGCACTGTCCATATTAATTTTACACTGTAAGAATTATATCGCTGCTGTTAATTTTTCTCTGCAAGTTTCTATTAACTAAGAATAGACTTCAGATGCAACGCAAACTCATCCTTTGGATCTTTTTTTTAGAATGGTGGCTTGGCAGTCGTGAAAAAGTACAATAAAACTTTATCAACTTTCCCAGAATAAATAAGGTTTAAAAATCAGTGCAGTGAAACATCATTATATACTCAGCTGACCAGTAAGCAGCAAGTTGCAGCCTGAGAGGACCTTGTGAATGAGACCCCTGTGTCTGTCTTTAGCTCATGTGCCAGTCACCATTAATGCTTGTTGCACCAGCATGGCTTTTCCCTCTGCCTGACACTCAGTTGTACTCAGTCTACCCTCAATTGCTGTCACTTGTGTCCTAAAGGCTGTCATCTCCACTTTGTGCTCCATTGCCACCATGCCTTCTCCACTGCTCTATTTTTCCCAGTTCAGTCAGGCTTGTGGCTGTTTGTCAGCAGAGGCTGATAGCCCAGTTATTTGGTTTAGCTGTCTGCCCCCCTGTTGGTCTGCCACTATATTTTGGCTCCAGTGAGACATTTCATTATCTATCAGTGTCTCAGCATTTCATACAGTACCTCATGCTCCTCGTTTTGCTCAATTTAATGAACTAATGTCATCCTATCTTGAAACGCCTATACAGCACATACAGGCATGCAGGCCTACAAACACTGCCTTGGTAAGGTGTGTGTGTGTGGAGTTGTAAATAATGGTAGTTCATAACAGTGTTTAGTTTTTATAAAAGCCCTTAATGTTCTCAGTAATTTGAAGTGATATCTGTCAAGAATGCAAGGCAGAATCACACCTGTAGAGGTCAGCATCTGTCTAATCTTTTTCTAATGGAATATGGATATTATGTGAACACAGTTTTATCAGCCTTCCTCTCCAATAGCTCGAACAATATTTTCACAGGGAAAATATTTCTCACCTACAACCATAAATATGGCTCAACAAAAATAACAAACTGTCTAAAATAAGTGATGATTCCCTCGTCTTTGGTTACCAGACTGCAATGTATTGTTCATCACAGTGCTAGATTGTTGATTTCACTTGCAATGTATGATTGTTTAAATGATTGGGCTAGGTGATGCAGATTTCAACTGAACTATCCACCAAAGCTGTAATACCCCACTGCTTTCCTACAGGGATTGATACATAATACTCAGTTCTGGAAATAATACTGTCTCTGCATATCAAATATTTGTGCTTATGATTCAGCAGTCTCGTTTTGGTTTATTGTGTGGAGCAAATAATATTTTTTTCTTTGGCTCTAAATAACAGTGTTGACATATGAGTATTGTTACTTAATTAACATACTTGGCATGATTTAAAAAAAACAAAACAAAACTGGTCACACAGCATATGATGACTTTCCTAATATAGGTAATTTAAACAACACTTGGACAGGTGAACAGCTTGGGAAAATATTTATAAATCTTGAAAACAAGTGAGCATACAGTTTTTTTTTTTGCAGCTGCATGCCAAAATATTTAATATTTATGTGTCAGTTCTTGTTAGTAGCCATGTCATACCACTGCCATTTTCCAACACAGTGATTCAAAGCCTTGACAATTATTAGGCAGAACTCGTCAAAACTAAAATGCCCCCTGGCAATTGGCATTTCTCAGTATAGTGTTCCTGATTAGTCATTAAAACATGTGTCATTTATATATTTAAAGTAGTGTATATGTACAAGGTGTACCATTTTATATAACTTGCTTCTCCCAAAGCTCCTCCTCCTCTTTTCTGTATTTGGAGCAGTTATAGGAGTGCTTCATCTAGCCAATTATAATTAGCTGAATATATCAATGTCATAACATGCCAAACTGGATTAATATCTAAATTTGTAAATGTTCAATGCTTCAGGTAAAGCCTGTAACATATAAATTAATTACCACTCTTTGCAATTTAATTGGCAAATTAATTTGCACTAAAGAAGTGGCACATTTTCATGGCTGATTGCCAAACCAGTATATTTTGCAGTTGTAGGCCTAGATGAATAGTACATCGGCTAATCTACTCTGAGTAATCGGAACATCCCTTGTAGATACATACACAAATAGCCCCTTTGACATGTGTTTAATTGGAAAGTCAGAAGGCAGGATTGCCTCTACTGCAGAGCTGCTTGAGCAGTTTGGGCTTCAGTGCCATGTTCAAAGGGACTCCATAGAGGTTCTGTGTAACATAGATGCAATATCAGTCACCCTCCAGTCTCTAGCGCGTTGTACACCTACAGGTTGCTGCTACCAGAAATCAAAACAGCAACCTTTCAGTCATCAGACAGCACCCCTACCCCAACCTACTGCCGCAGGAGAGTTTTCATCGCCAGTTGTCAGCAGGACATAGGTTTTGAAGTGTTGGTGAATAAAACGATAAACTCCTCTACCACTGTGTTATAAAGTACATAGGTATTGCATGAACTTCCAGTGAAGGCTGACATGAGGATTTTTTTCCCTTTAAATGAATAATATAGTCTAGTACAAACAACCGCATGGGACTCTCACAAAGTCTGCTGAGCTAGAACGTCCATTTTTATGAAAGCACTGCTTCACATTGATATATAGTATTTACACTGAGGAGGCACCGAGTTTAACAACAGTGTCTCACTGTAGGAAACTGTGGAGTTTCCTTCCATATTTCCTGTCCACAACCCCACTACTCACCCCTGTATTTTAGTTTCACTGTTGTGAAGGATTTGAGAAAAAAAATAAAGCAACAGTGACATTATTGTACTTGCCCACTTACCATCTACATAGCAGATCTCCACAAGTGAACGCACAATTATAGATCACCTTTTAAAGTGTAATTAAAAGATGGAAAAATACCAACACCAAATGCTGCAAGCTGCAATTGAGAACCGGTAAAACTAGTTACTAGCAAGCAGACGAGTCAAAATAGATAGCTGAAATTTATATACAGGCTTAAATAATTGGAGCGCCTTGCACTGCCACTCAAAGTGGTAATACAGTAGTACAAATTAATGAACCTACAAGTCAATATGTCATTGAAAACATTATTGGATGGGGAGCAGCAGCCACCTTAAAAAAAACTCCCAACAAAAAAAAAATCATTAAATATAGCATAGATTTGATCTGAGAGTATTTACACTGCTTTACCGTTAACTGAAGCTGTTAATGGCTTTAGTTCCCCATTCCACTGACAAAAACCAGTAGTTTTTGTTTAACCTTGCTAAATAGAGGTGCTGCTGGTCTACCGGTGCCTTGATCACTTAGTTTGTGTTATTGTATGACTTTGGTAAATCCTAACTTACCCTTCCAAACTCCAAAGTCACAATGACACCAACAAAAGAACTGACTGAGGCAGCTCTTGTGCTCACTAATGTTAAATCACTAGTCTGGCTTTGATGAGAGCTATATGTCAATTTCGGTTCCTCACTGGAACTCGCTGTCTAAGGTAAGGTAAAGCATTGGAAACATATTAAGAGTATACTTCAACTGGTGGGATGTTTTTAGGTTGCTAAAATGTTTTATTGTTGACCCCTCCACTGCAGTACATTGCTTAGCTTTTCATATCAGACTCAAGCCTGCCTCTCCAAACTGGGGGCATGCCGACTGACATCTATTGTATGTAGTACACTATGGATAAGTACCTCATACAACCCCACTTCAAAAGAAACAAGATACCGAACTATCCCTTTTTATAGTGTTAAATAACATCCATTTTAAAATAGATTCAGATGAACACGTTCGGACATAATGGGTGGTGTCAATGAAGGCGTACTTGAGCTCAATTGACAGGGCTGTGGGAGTATGTCAGACAAAAAGATGGTTGAGAATCACTGGAGTAGATGATACAGAAACCTACAAGACCACAAAAAATGAATGTTCAAGATAGACAGACTTAAGACTTCAGACAAGAAGAAATAAACGGAAGAAATTGGATTGGCTCTTTAATCTCACTGAAATTGTAAACCATCACCAGAAGAATTTTTCTTTCTGGAAAGGTAACAGTCCTGTAAAGCAAAACGTGGTAGTACAACTAGTTTTGGTGGGTAAACAGAAAAGATCATTCAGCATATAGGGTTTGTACTGAGGCAGTCAGTTGAGAGATGTAGTTCAGGTTGGAGGGCTAGCTGAGTAGGCGGACAGGTATTGGGAAGAGGCTGCAGTAGCGGCAGGCAGAGCCAGTGGAGATGGACTAATTCCACCTCCCACAAATCCTCCAACAGTTGATTGCCTGGGTGGGCAGTGTCGGAGGCAATCCTCCCTGCCCTCCTCTTTGCTCTGGCATTAGGCGACTGCTCAGTGGAGAGCAACTGGCAAGCAATGACCCTCTCAGCTGGATGACACACTGCAGTTTTTCCCTGGAGCAAGAAGAAATGGAGCTGTGGCAGACCGCAGAGGATATCAGGACAGTCTTGATTGTCGATCTTTATCCTTGGACACGATACGTTCTGATATGTTTATCCTCCTTATTTGTCACAGAGAAAAACATATGTGCTCTCTTTTTTTTTAAAGAAAGCTGCAGCTTTTTTATTTGAGCAAGCTGGAGATGATGGTCAGTGGTAAATATTTTAGACTTTTCGCTAAAGATAATATGGCTTCAGGGGTGCAAAAGTCAGGCATTGTTTCTGCTGTCTGGTGTGCTGACCATAAATGTGTTTTTAGTACACAGTGACACCGATTAGTGTTGCTATTGCTAATTAGTATTCAAAATATGAGCTTTGTCATGCCATGGTCTAAAGGCTTTTAGGTGAGGCTCTGTTTTTAATACTGTGTGCTGCTTACTGATTGCAATCATGCATGAAATGCCAGAATATTAACATCAGTGTATCCAAATTAGAAAGGTCATGTTTTTCACATAAAGGATTTGGGCTCATCTCAGTTACTGAAAACGCAATATGGCATTTGCAATACATCTTACAGATTATTCATGTGCATATACAGACACTGACTGTGCCATCCGTTGTTACATGCATATCCAGGTATAGTAGATGTGCTACTATCAATACATTTATATATGGTTGAGCAATATGGTGAAAATCAATATTGGTTGGCCACAATAATGGTCATCCTGTGTCCAGAAAAAACAGAACTGTATTCAATCATGAAATGCCTGTTTGAATTTTTCACTATATTCAGTGTCTCTCTTTGTCTTGCTTTCTCTGTGCCTCACCCATACAAATTGAATGGGTAGAATTGGTCGTGGTCATTTGAAAAGTTCAAAAGAAAATTGCGATTGTTGTTAGTTGTTATGGTGCCAACACACGCCAGTGGGGCTGTAAAATGTGTCACACTCACTAGATTGAGAACTCACTTTTGGCCTAATTTTACACCAATTTCCTTACTGAACAGAAAAATACAACTGTACACCAATCGAAGTTTGTCTCTGTCACTGAACTATGACTAACATATCATCGTAAAACACACTTCATTCAAACTTGATAGAAACAAAGTAAAATTCACCAAAACCATCTCAGTTAGTGTTGTTCATCTAGTTAGTTGATCCACAAACTCTGGTTTGCCTGAAATAAACCCTTAATTCACCGAGATGTGAAAACATGCTGATCTGCATGCTGTTTATCCTCAGTCTCTGCCTCTCAGCTGTTCACTGAGGAATGGCTCCCCCTCGTTCTTCTGAGGTACCTTAAGCACATCATGTTTCAACAAAATTCAATTAAAGCCAACAAAAGAAACAAGGAAATAACAGTTACAGTGATATTTTTATTTGAAAATATACTGCTCCACTGCTCATTTCATTACTGCAAAACCTCACCTTAGTGAGTTTGCGACTTGCCTCAAGTTGGTTTGTTTTGATGACATATCTTTGTTATCCTCATGCTATACATCATTGTGGATAAACGTGTTACTGAGTAAAAACAAAAACACATTCTAGTTGATTTATCTGATTTATTAATCTCAGCATGCCATTGTGCAAGATATCGCATACTGCCTGTTGGAGCCACTTAAGGATATTGTTTAAATTGTTTTAAAAATGTTTGACAGTTGATGGTTTCACAAAATACGTGTGTGTACGTTTTTTCATAAATCATCAGTAATGTGGATATAATGACCAAGTGGGTAAAGGGAAATAATAACAGCTAGCCTGGTAAGTTCAGAAAATGTAATCTCTTTACTCTAATGCAGCCTTTAACTCTAGGCATAGACAACACTTATGATATTACAATATCCAAAATCTAAAATGATATCTTGTCTCATATCACCATATCAATATAATATCGACATATTGCCTAGCCCTGCGTTTTCAGTAAACTATTACTTTGTATGCCATCCAAATATAGATGTTTGCAGACATGCAGCAACTATTCTACTACTCTGAAGTTTGCATTGAAACTTATGTCTAACTTTTTCAGTATAATGGCAAAAAGTGAGCTAGTGTGATTTGACAGAAGCTCAAAATCCGGGGTCTTCGATTTTTCATGAACTGACGTATAGAGGATTATCTACAGGCTCTTGATGAGATTATAATTCAACTTCTTCGTAACCGTCCTCAGTCCGAATTACTCACTCTTATTTCCTTTCGTTTTTAGCATGTAGAGACTTAATACTAAATATCAGAGACGGATGAGTACAACTCATAAATCTCATACATCAAGTGCACATCTAAATGTCAGACTTTGAGAGACTGAAGCAATCTCTGGTCCTTTTTTTTTTGCACACAGACACACAGACACACACACACACACACACACACACACGTACAATTCAGTCTCGGAGCACCCTGTATCAACAAGCAAAAAACAAATGGTAGTTATCAAGATGAAGCACGCTGATAATAGGTTCACCTTCTCTTTTGACCTAATGGGGAAAATCAAAAGCAGGGGCTGAAACGGATTGCTGAATCGATATAAAGCACTTATCCAGATTGGGTGCTACTATAGGGACAACAGTGTTAAAGCTGGTAAGGTGGTCAGCTCACTTTTATATGCAGCCTTTCTGTTGTCTCCTTTTCAAACAAGGAGTGATCCCTGTTAAAGAAATGCATGTGAGCACACTCAAACACTGACACGCACACTGAGGCTAATTTTTTAAAAGGGTTGTCAAACATGCATTGTTATGTGTTTCTGTGGTACACATCTTATAATACAACACACATCACTCAGTAATGAACAACATGTGCTTACTCTAAATTAGCATTGGTGCAGCTGTCAGGTATGATTCAGTACATGCACTACTATCCCTCAGCTCTGTAAATGGAACATGGCCCCTAGCCTCGAACATGTTATCAAGTACAAGTGTCCATCTGCCGAATGCTGAGCATTTGACAGTTCATCAATAGTGAT
>JAPZEB010000006.1:9522244-9533819 GCA_029783705.1 Chaetodon striatus
ATAACCGGGTTCTAACACAACAGCCCAGGGACTTGGTTAGATAAGAAAACATTCGTCTCCTCAACAAGTCAATCCATTGTGCAGCATAAAAAGGCACAATTGCAATTAACAGACAAGGTACTCAATCAGCTGCCATCTCAGCAGTCATTCCACAGTTATCACATAAAACAAAGTGCACTTAATGAGGTAATGCCCAAGTATAGACTGTCATTAGATTTAATTATCTATGCGATACTTCTTGTAAGATACATTAAAAAGTGAGATTTCCATTCAGTAATGACTGAAGGAATGATTAGTCACTTGAGTTGTTAGTTTCAGTCTGAACATAACTGAACCTGCGGTCTGATAACTATTGTACTGGATTGGAGAGGTTTTCTTTTTTTAATCTCTTTTACAGTTTAGGGATCAAGGTTATCAAGTACATACTGTATGTACTATACCTACAGTGACATTTTATAGCCTCTGCATGTCCATGTCAGGGTCAGGATTGAATGTTTGCCTTGCAAGCAGCTCAATGAGTCCCAGAGCTTTTAATTTGATACCCTCAAACAACAAGCTAGACACAGTATAGTTTTGGCAAGTGGAAGCTGTTTTTTAACAGCTAATGTATGCATGATGTGACACAAAGGTGCTGTCCAATAAAATCAATGAGCATTTTAATGGATGTGGGTCAGTTTGTCCAATAATGTTATATAGGTCTCTTACTGTAATTCAAGGCTAATTAAGCTAGGTAATTTAACTCACTCCCCTACTCCAGACTCATTGATCCAGGTATACGTGTAACACACTACACACCACCAAATATCACTCATGAGTCACTGCTGGGAAAAACAAACAAACAAATAAACAGTCAAAAAAATCTTTTTTAAAGTCAGCATCAGTAAATGTGCTGAAATACCAACACACCAGTTCAACACAAAGATTCCAGTTGCATGCACAACAATTAATTAATTCTTCATAAAATTATGTAATGGTAGGACAAGATGGCTTGTTCTGGACGAGGTTCATTACACTTGTTTAGGAGATGGCTGGGATGAAACTGCAGCAGCTAAATTACTGGCAGTTTTAACAGCCATGTGAATTGATTTCTTTTTCAGGTGAACTTGATGTTAGATGCTTTGTTGAAGAGCATCTTACCAGTCGGAAGGGAAAAAATGAAGTGGTTAACAATTGTGCACATTTTGTAATTCCATGTGGGATTGGACCATGCTAAATCACAAACCCATTCCTTCAACATTTACCAAAGAGACCACAGCTCTCTTTAAGCTATTGGATCATGTGTGAAGTGCTGTATTACTCATCCTTTTAAAAATTAACACTATACATTAATCATACTGAGGGTAAATCCTGTGAGGGAAGTATACTACACTCATGCTTTTCTGTTTTCTATCAAACAAAATGACCTGGTGTTTTCAGCCTGGTTTATTGGGACAAATTTGCTCTTTATCAGGTTTTACAGTTCTAAATGTATTCAGGCACCTGATGGAAAAAAAAATGCATGGAGAATCCCTGCTACCTATGTGCTGATGACATGTCTCAGTAATACAAGCTACGTTCATCCTTACTGTTTTAATAGTGCCTCTCCATGCCAACTTATCTGATGACATCACTGGGTAATGCAATTCTCTCCCTTGTTTTGCCTGGGTGTAAGAATTCAATTCTCATGTGATGCAATTCATAGCAATGAGTTTTATTCTATTGAAAAATAAAATAATTACAAGAATCCAAAAATTATGTCAGCAGTATACTACTTTGTAGTATAAAACTGGATTTATATTCACTTTGAAAGCAAATCAAAGCCATTTGGTATTTTCCCCTATCACTTTGCACTTTCAGTGGGGAAGTTCATAAAGTGCACAGTACATTATGGGTAACTTAAATGCAGCAAACATATTTTTGTCAAGGTTATCACACTTAAAGCAGTCTCTAAACTCTTATTACTGTTATGCATTACCTTTTGCTTAACAATTCCATATTTATCCTACACACCAAAATGTTAAGCCATTTGCCCATTGTCACATTTGTGTACCAAAAAAACAAGGGGTCCGCTGATTTATTGGCTGCCCATCAATGTAGGCTGATATTTGACTTGTTGACTGCCATTGGTAGTGGCAGTGTCCATTGTTGTCTGTTGTCACATCAGTTTTGCACAGGCAAAAAAACAGGGCTTGAAATTAATGGCTTCCTGTTGTCCCAGGGACAAAAGAAAACATGTTTGGGATGAACAGCGATCTTCCCCGGGACGCCATGGGGACGAAAGGATGCAGTAAACTCACTATTGACGTGTCAGGGGATGCACCCTATTGTTTTCTGATTATGCTACACTGCGAATAACAAAACCATGTTGACAACAGCAGGAAGAGAGCTAGTTAACCTAACTGTTAGCAGCCGGTGGCCAAAAGTAACTGCTGATGGAGGTAGCACTGAGTTACATTATAATGCGTTGAAGCTTTCTCTGGTAAAAAATAAGTATTGGGCAAAGGTAAATTCTGTTATTTGTCATGATATATTCAAATGTGATCTTGTAAAGTGTAGTTTTAAATACAGTTGTTTGAAGGAAACATTTGTTGGTGTTTTTACAGCAGTATATAATAGATATTGGAGAGGAAATTATGCCATATTACATTTAGTAAAAAGGCTTTTGAAGCAGTTATTAGTTTTTTGAAAAAGAAAAAAAAAGATTTTAATGTGAAAGGTTTTATTAAAGTTTTTTTCATAAGTGTGTATGATTGGATTTGTGTTAATTCAAATACAGAGTAATGAAGGACTGAATGACTTTAAAACAGTTTTTTTTAATTAATTAATTCATTAATTAATTTTTTTTCCTCTGTGATGAGGTTTTCTTTGTTTCCCAGGCACAAAAGGGGAGATAAATAGAGAAAAAAGCTGTCAGCTATTGGCCAAATTGTTCTTGTTAAAAGTTGATATCGGCCCAGAATTGCACAGTCGTCGAATCCATACAGAAAATGTGTTTGTTTAGTTCACATAGGTGCTCAATTCTGAGTTGTGGAATTCAAAGTAGAGGAGATAGTATACTTGAAAAATGTTCTACTGATATTGGTCAAAAGGCAGGAAAGATCAATGGCACTTGACAGTCCTTAGGCTAAGTCAAAAGAGATTGAGGTTTTCATTTATCCCATCATGCATCATATAACTTGCCCCCCCTATATTTTAGACAATCCACTTGCTGCCTTAACTTCCTTGGGCATTTAATTTAGCACTCTTTGCATTTTTCCCTTTCAGTGCATTTTGTTTGCGTCTGTGTTTATGTGTGTAGTGATGTATGCCTCTAATAGATGACATTTGGGTTCAAGTCCTGAGGTCTTAAATAATATGTAAAACAATCACCCTCCAGACACTGAATGTAAGAATACAATGTATGAAGGCCTGTGATGATAATTGCATCACCACAAAGATATAGTCATGTGATGCCACCACGGTGATGAGATCATCACTGTCATAAGTGCATTTTTTTTTAATCAGTATAGAAAATTTATTGAAAAAATACACTGCTTTGGCTTCCTAACTGCCAAACTGCAGTGATACATAGCTTCCTCACTGTTGTAAGAAAATTCTATACTGTCACAGCCCTAAATGTACGTCCTCGTCACTCTCTCTATTCAACCCACTACATTTATATTGTTTTATGCATGAGCATAGAGTGTGTGTGTCGCACACTGAATATGTTCAAGTGAAGGGCTGAATAATTATTGTGCTAAGATTTTGACTGGAAATGACTAATAAAGGCTGGGCGCCAGGGAATGGAGTAAGGTTGTTCAATCTTAAATTTGGCTTTGGGCACTAAGTGAACCAGCTAAATGTACCCGACTTCCATGGTGAAATTGCACCAAAGAGCCCATTTATAGTGACACAAGGGTGATGATTTATGTTGTCCTTCGGAGCCCTCAGGAAATGGACTCTAATGTCATCTATATACAGGTGAATCACCTTTTCTTCACTGTGCTTGAGCATTCAGAAACAGTAAATGTAAAATGCCAGCACGATGTGAAGGATACCTGATGTTAGATTTGTTACCCAGAGAGACAAAGTTGGGACAATTATGCAAGGACAATATTGTTGACAATCAGTAATTACAACATAGACTATTAAACTCTAAGGGAGTGTTTGCCAGTGAGGCAATTTGGCCCCATGAAACAAGGAAATGAATGGTTTAATTAACAGCTTTTTAAATTTACAACTTGACAGGAATTTCAGAGACCATTTTCTCATAGAGTCTTTTATGCAGCCGTTTAATATGTTTTTTTAGCTAGACAAAATATGCATGCTGACAAGTGGGGCAAATGTGTTTTCCAGCCATATCATTATAGATTAGATAGATAAGATTTACCGCCCTCTTACAGACTTCATTGGCTTTAACATAATTGTGCCTTCCTGCCTTATGATATAACTATATGCAAGTTGACAACCGTGACGATAGTATATTAATGCATTTCCCATAAGAGCAAACTGGGTCATAGATTTATCCATAATCGAAATGTATCTGTAAAAACAGTTTTCATAGGACACAAATGGCAAGGATGATCAGAGAATGAACAAACAGAGCCATGTTTACTGTAGAAGAACAGTGTGGTCTAATGGCTAATGAAATTTCATTAGGCTGAATAGTGAAATAGGATCTGATTTGAGGTCACCATACATTGCTTTAGTGTTACACAGTGCAGGTTCTAAAGCGTATTAAAATAATTAGCTGATATTGTTTTCCTGTCAATATGTATACTGTGATGTTCAGTAATACGTATACCTTTTATTAAATAAAGGTCACTGGAATTAATCATCCTGGTATTAGTTATTGAAAAATAGCCAAGTAAGTGATGAAAGGAAAGCCATTCATTGTACTTGAAAGCAGGATGGATGCAGTGATTGGATTGATTAATTTACTTCTTAAACTGTCAAAGCAGAGACTCAGTGATGGGGAGAACCATTTCAAATATTCAAAGGGGCGAATGTTCTTGTGAAACACCTATTAATCATGGAGATTTTGGCCGAGCAGATGAATTGTGGTGTCGGTTTTCTATGCACGCTGCCACAGAATCATTAGCTACAACAGTCGCTCAAGCCAGAACAGACATGGAGGCTAATCAGCAGCTGTAATGGACACACTTCATAATTGTCAGTCTTTTGCAGTATGGTAAAGAGACTTAAGCTGGGGAGGCTGAGAGCACGCTATGAAATGCAGGCAGCTTTGATCGCATGAGCTGAGAAAGTGATGTGCCTATATACTCATTATTTTACCTCAAGACTTGTGTCTAAAGAATACAAAGGATTTTCAACATTTAATACCACAGTATTTTCAAAGTACAAATGTCGTCCTTTTCTTATAGTTACTGAAGCGAAGTGAGTTCCCTATAATTAAGGCAACTTTATAGGCACTGTTCCCAGGCGAGTGTATGTACGAGTACCTGTGTTAGATGTTTCATCTTTATTAGCCAGAGCATGGTAAGCCTAGCTCTTCATGCACTAATCCCCAGCTAAAGAAACAGCTTTCAAGGAATTAACATCAAAAGTAAAGCTTTGCGTGCCGGCGGGGGAGCTTTCAACAGAGCCTGCCTCAACTATCTCCTAAGTATTTTCAGAGCCTCGGGGATGAAGTGGAAGTTAAGTTTAACTTGCTCTGTGTTCTTCTGCAAGTCTTTGACCTTGTTCTCAGGTCTCTTAATAATCCCTGATATGTTTGAATCCGTACAGCGTTTGGGGCATTTCCGTGGGGCGCTGCCAGAGGGTGAGGATTTTTCACAGGGGCCCATTGCCCATTCTTCCCTTTAACCATAATTCCTGTGATCAGCAGGTTGGGGTACATGCAGCTGAAGTTTTGGATCAGCACCTTACAGACATGAATTACCTACAGCATTTCCTACTGTGCCCAATTAGGCAATGAATTTTCATATATGTTCATGCAGTACGTATTCATTATAATTAGCTCAGTATGTCATTTCATTACAGGGATGTTTGGCAGATTTTCAGCCAGTTTTGTATCATAACAATGTGGATGGTATATGTAAATTATTTAGGTTAATTTTTCCTCCACCTTGCCAGTGCCCAGATCTCTTTCCCAATTTGCCAGCATCTCATTTCTTTAGTTTGGAAACAACAACAACAACTAACTCAGAGTGAGATTCAGATTCTGTATACAATATTAATAGTACAACAAAACAAAATCTACCACAAATTACGCATTTACACAGCTCCCAAACACAAAAAAATGTACCCTGGGATCTATATATAAATCAACAGGCGATTGCCTTCTCTTTTAACAAAATCCTAAATGATCAAGTTGTTTTTTTTCCACCTGGATCTTTATACTCATTTCTTCTCTAATCATCTCACTGTAACCTGTGGCAGGCTGTTATGCTACCATAACTACTGCATATTAACATAGATCTAGTTTTTAGTTAAGTTGCGAGCATCACGTAGGTTTACATTAACAAAGGTTTATGACTAAATCACTTCATGACACCAGCTCCCATGTGTGCACAGCAAGATAGGAGAGGGAGAGACACTGTGCCTCTACTAAAGGACCTGCTAAATGAAATCTGTTTCAGTGGTAACTCGCTAAAAGAGTCTGAAAAGTCTGCGGTTATGCATAAAACATTAAGGATGCCCAGGCCTAACGACGCCAGTTTATTCTAGACTATTGAAGCTGCTCCTCTTTTTTGGAACCACCGCAGAGTCTGTAATAATTTTAAAAATAATAATTTAATAATTAACTGTTATATGAGGCTATTTGTTACCAGCTGGCAAGCTGTTTTCAGGTGGCTAGCTCACATGATGTCACCTGACAGCGAGAGAGTATATTGGTCCAGTGCGGTGCAATGCATTCTTATAGCCCTTTACCTCTGTTATCTCCGGTCATGTAGCACCACTTTCAAAAGTATTTGTTTTCTACTGCATAGACAGCCTAGTTTTGTGAAAAGACTGCATGTCCAGCGGTGAAATGCTTCAACTTTAAGTAAAAGTTTCCACACTGTAATATCACTGTTAACTGACTAACATGCATTTAACCAGTGAAATGTTTCTGAATGGGTCATAAGTGACAAATTAGCATACATTATGATTTTATGTCATTATTTACGTATTGATGTTGCAACAGTTATGCAGAGAAATATTAAGTAAATTTGCGGCACCATATTCCCGTTCATTTAAATAGCATTTTGTTGCCATCTTGCTTCTTCCATCCATCCCTTCAGATCTGCAGATGAACTGAACCAACAAGTGTATGGAGCCTTTATAATGTTTATTTTTAATGTCTATATATGTGAGTCTGTAAAGCAACACATCACTGCCTCCCAGAGCCCCTTTCAGGAGATGGTTCTTTGGCCAGTGATGATTGCTTTCACAATACTTGCTCTTGCTTATGTTCCCATAACTCATTTACTCTTTCATAGACTGTGACAGCTTGGATTGAGCTAAGGGACAGTGATGACTGATTCATTGTGTCTTTCCAAAGTACAGTTGGAGAAAACGACATTGGCAGCTTTGCTTTGTAGCTGAAAGCAAAAACAAACCGTATATCTCCTATTTTGTGAGGTCCACAATGAATTCTCCATGGTACAATAAATCGCTTGTCTACCTGATGTTAACATCCCATCAGGCAATCATCAGGCAATCTTCTCTCTCCTCTCTAAATCTATTTATATGGCTTTCTTGAAAGAAGTGCGGCGGGATTTATTTTGTCACATGTCACACAAGCTGTGGGACTGAGAAACAGGCTGAACCTCAGGTCCCATCACAATGTCTCCATTATACACTTATGACAAGGTGAGGTAGTTTGACTGGGACATTGCATTATGAATATCTTTGATAAGATTTGAAAGTCCCAGACTATAAAATGGTGTGCCAGAGCAAGAACTAGAAACATTTTCACAGCGGCAACATGGTGTGTATTTTTACAGCTGCCACATTTCCTACAAATGATGTTACATTACCATAATATGTTGTGTGGGGAAATGTAATGCCACCCAGTTTATGTATTCATTCCTATTGTTCTTTAGTATCCTTCAATATCTCCACATGGGTGCTAAATTATGTTTTTTAATGAGTTGCGTAAAAGAAGTCACATACCCAAATGGTCACATATTCTAATGCACAAACAGAAATGAAATCACAAGAAAAAGCTAAACTAAACTCCCGCATTCTGGCCTTGAGAAAAAGCTGCCCTGAGGGTTTCTATTGAATAGGTCTCCAGCTGGAGGAGATCTTTGAGTCTGGCCCTCCCCATCACTGGAGTGTTTTCGAATTACTTCAATAACCTGAACTTTAGGTCAGTTTGGCTCCTTGTGACCTGCATCTTTGAAGTTCTGGTCAATTGGATAGTTCGGAGTTTTGAGATCAAACTGCATATTCATATTTTGTGCAGACTTTAAGTGCGTGTTTTGTGTGCCCAATATACAGCAAAGAAACCAAAATCAAACATGGTTAAAAATGTTGTGTTGCAATTAGCAAAGTCATTATTCTGTGTGCTGTCAGTAGTCATGCTATCAAAATTGGTGAAATAGCTGCCCATGGGTTTGGGAAAACAAGGATGTGGCTGTATAGGGGAATGGAGATAGCTCCTTTTGTTGGAGCCCCTATAAAACAGTAGGCAGGACACTTTGGGAGGTAGAGGTGGGGTTACTGTGAATAATGCTAAATTTTCATCCTATCAGTCTGATGTCATACACTCGTGTGCTCAATTCTCTGTATATCTTAAAGCCTTCAAAGTCATTGCCAAAACAAATATTAGAAATAACCTCCTGAGGTGAAAACAGTGTTCACTGTGGATACAGTAGATTTGTGCAGATGTCCATAATGATTGACAGATTTTGAGGTCCAACAAATGAAAAGTAGTAAAGCTCTAAGCTAAAGTAATATTTTAGTTGAATTTGTTGAGGAACTGATGGGAATCAGTAAGATGTTGGTTGAACTTTAAAAAATATAAAGCATGCTCATACATGATTGACTGTAGACACAGCTCCCTTACATTTGCCCCAGGATGTGGGATTAAGATGAGGGCAACAAAAGTCAAAGTCTTTTTATTTATTTATTTAGTTTTTGGGGGTTGATGTTTTTGCTGGGAATCTTTTAAATAATGATGATACAAATACCAATATAGTATCCTTACAGCAATAACAAAATCAGTAGAGTATTTCATTTGATACTTTTTTTCCCTACTTCATCCAATGCCCATCACATGAGTGGAAGCATTCAGCTGCGTAAAATACCACCAGATGCCACAGGCATGTAGTACACTGAGCTTCTAGCTCTGTCAAATACGCCACGCTTTACTTCACAACACCGCGGACTGTATGGTTGTAGCTGCTGCGGTAGTGGACCAATCGCACGTTGCATTAAATCAAAGAATGCTTGCAGTGATTGAGCTGTGAGAAAATCAAACACATAGTCTTTTTTTCTAGGTCTGGATACAAAAATGACTCAACTACTTGTTACTGGATTATTTCGGTCAATACCTTAAATGTATCGTGTATTGATACCCAGCCCTATTCTGACCTTTTTTTATGTGTAGTATTTGTACAGAGCCTCAAAATCCATGATAACTTAAACAAAGCAAGTAGAAAACATCTAATATGAAAATGTATGCATTTAACTGCTGGCTCAGTGATTGTCCTAGTACCACTAATTGGGACACTAATAATAGGTCTGTCACTGTGATTGTTTAGGTCTCACTATGAGTCTTACAAAGCAGATAAAAGAAACCTAGTGTGGCAACAAAAAAATACATTCTTTCCCCATGAACCATTTATTAAGCATTGTGGAGACAGATATGTTTTTGAGTTCAGTTTTGGTAAGTTGCAATATGTTACAAGAGAGAGGAGCATCGACTTCCCTATCACTGAGTTGTCTGTGTGTTTCATCAATATATTGTTTCTTACTCCAGATAACAGTAGCACCCCCATTGTCAGATGTCCTCGTTGTGAGATCATCATTATTTTGTAACCACTGTTTGCCTTCCCCCTCCCCTGGGGACACATTGGAGGCAGCCCTGTCCCTTCCTTTCTGGAACAGTTTGTCAATATATCAAACAATGTACAATGTATTATTTTCTTAGAGAAAGTATTAAGTCAGACGGGGCTGTTCATAGGATAGTAGCTGGATTTAGCTCTTCATACACTATTATGCTGTTTCTTTCTCCTCAACTGAGTACTCACCACTGTGTTAGAATAATTATTATAAAAATTTAAATGTGTATAGGTCAACCTTAGCTTGGAAAACGGTGCAAAAAAAAAAAAAAGTGCTTATACATTTAAGACATACAGTCATAGACCAGAATTGTATCTGCACCTCTCAGTCCTTAAACCTTAGTCGCCCCAGTCTTTTTTTGGTCTCTTTCAGTATTGACTCATGAAAAACAAAAATAAGAGATTCACAATTCTGACAATGATTCAACATACAAGTGAGTCTTGCTCTTGCCCCTCCTCATCAATACATGAAATTAAATCAACCCTTTGTCAATGCACCCCTCAAACAACATCACTCATAACCATTGTGAGTTTCCTTCACTTTTAACTGTACATTTATCCTACAGCACAGGTACATGTTAATTTTGTACAACAGCACTAACAAAAAAGAAGACAAGAATTATAAGTTTATATCAGGAAAAAAGGGAAAAACATTTAAAAATGGTTGGCTTAGATTTTTTTATTTTCCTCCCCCATTTCTTTTTTACCTTTCTTTTCTTTTATAGCAACATTAAGCACTTTTCCACTGGTGCCCATGTTTCAGCGTATCCTGTCTTATTATTTTGCAGTCTGAAAGCTACCTTTTTTCAACTTAATCGTTTGTATTGCTGCAGTCATCCATTCTTTGAGTTGGTGTATTTAAAGCAATCCAGTTTGTCATGATTACTGTCTTTGTAACCATATATAACGAGAGAAAGATCTTTTTATTCTTTGAGTATACTATGCTGAAGTTATGCAAATCTACCAGTATAAAGTGCATTCAGAATGTTTTTAGACCCCTCCACTTCCCCTCCCCTCATCAGTCTACACAATGACAATGCAAAAACAGGATTTTAGAAGTTTTTGCAAATTTATTAACAAAGAGAAACTGAAATATCACATTGACATAAGTATTCGGACCCTTTACTTAGTACTTAGTTGAAGCACCTTTGGCAGTGATTACAGCCTCGAGTCTCCTTGGGTATGACGTGACAAGCTTTGCAAACCTGGATTCGGGGATTTTCTGTCATTTGTCTCTGCAGATCCTCTCAAACTCCATCAGGGTGGATGGGGACCGGTGGTGGACAACCATTTTCAGGTCTCTCCAGAAATGTTCCATTGGGTTTAAATCAGGGCTCTGGCTGGGCCAGGGCCACTCAAGGACATTCACAGAGCTGTCCATAAGCCACTCCTGTTTTGTCTTGGCTGTGCGCTTAGGGTCAGTGTCTTGTTGGAAGGTTAAGCGTCAGTCCAGTCTGAGGTCGTGAGTGCTCTGGACCAGGTTTTCATTAAGATATCTCTGTTCTTTGCTCTGTTAAGCTTTCCCTCAACCCTGAACAGACCCCCAGTCCCTGCTGCTGAAAAACACCCCCATAGCACGAGAGTATGGTCACACATGAGTG
>JAPZEB010000006.1:9582050-9600687 GCA_029783705.1 Chaetodon striatus
GACAGTGGTCTGGTGGTAATTTGAATAATAGACATGTTGTCTATAGAGGATGAATCTGTCTGCCTTTAGTGATCCCCTCAGTGTCTCTCTAATGCCGTCACCAAGTTCACTTCTGTTGCTTTGAATGAAATGTCTCAACAACCATTACTGAATAGATTGCCATGAGATTTTGTACAGATTAATTTATTTATTTCAGTGACTTGTAATAACCTTGGTGATCCCCCGACCATTCATCTCGTGTCTAGTCTATCCAGCATTTAGTAATTTGTCCGATATGTAGGTGTATGACTTAATACTTGCAAAACTATTGTACTTCATGGTTAGTGCTAATGTGTAAGCTTTCTAACATGCTAAACAAAAGGTTCTTTCACATGTAACCTGTATTGGTGGTTCAAATGAACTCTGTATGTGCTGGCCTGCTTAGTTTGGTTTGTTTGGGTTGCTCCCTAATCCAAACAACCGGACATTGGGCCGCCAAAAAAGGTGGATCACTCTACTTTCAAGCAGATCTTGGAACCCGCCAGCTATTGTCAGAAGATGATAAAGCCTCAGTAGGGGGCAAAGTTTTAGGGCTGATACAGACATCCAGGCCAAGACTTCCTCTTCCCTCTGTGCATCATTTTAGCAAATCTCTATAAACAGATATCTGCATATGAATGCATAGATGTAAATAAAAAAAAGGTAATATAAAGCTAACACGTTGTCAGACAACGCCAGTGGGTTCTGAGATTTCATTTTAGCCAAGGCATTTCGCCTCTCCTGTTTATCTGCCAGTGAAAATTGGTGAGCATACTAGCACACATATGTACATATCTATTTATAGACATTCCTTTCAAGCAAAATCTTGTTATTTGTGGTGTTAAAGTAAAGCAGCACATGTTTCATTATAGTTTATACATGATTTTATTAGATTTAAATTTATAGGTAGGCTTCAATTAAAGTCCATCTGCCACTGGGAACTGCTGAAGAAGCAGCCTTAGACTATATATGTAATCTGTAAAGGCAGTGTGTATATTTATGCAAGATAATTTGAAACTATAGTAACTTGTTTGAGATTTTTCCTGATTAATCAGAAAGTAAAAAACAATTAAAACTGTAATGCAGTTTAGCATTTCTTCATTAAAGTGATGTAGCTATTCCACAGTAACCCCCCTAATAATATTAATAATTTGTTAGAATAAACCAGTTTTTGACCTGTTTATCATTATTATTAACATGTTCATCAAGCAACAGTCCAATAATACTAATCACGCTCAAATCATTGATCACTTTTACCAACAAAGATTTGTATACACCTAAGAATCAGTACAGTGCTGCTACCTGGCATTAGTCACTGGAATTTTATTTCTTCCCTGTGTGGGTCCATGTAGCTGATGATACAGCACGACTGCCTCCAAAATTGTCCTAAAAATAACTTACCTGTTGGTTTGTATAACATCACTTACTGCTCTTGGTTTGTCTATAAAAAGTCAATGTGAACACAAGCTGCACCACAAAAGATAGTGAATATGGTAAACCTGCTTGACATCAGCACTATAGAATTGTCATTGCGAGCATGTTAGCATGCTGACGATAGCATTTAACTCGAGGCACAGTTCTGACTAGGTACAGCCTAACAGAGCTGCTATCATGGTAATGAACTCTTGTGTCCTGCTGCAGTCTGACAGCCTATAATATTTAATAGTTAATATACAAAGAAGAGGTAGACACGATCCTATGAGAGAATACAGGCTAATGATGATCCCACATGCCTTCAGCAGTCAAAAAGTATGTGGATCTCAACCTCTTGAAGACAAACAACTGATTGGTAAACTGGACCTATCTGCCCACACAGTGTTGGTTGGAGAAATGAGATGGCAAGGCATAACATGTCCTTGTGTAAGAGCACATGCCAAGCGTCCAAAATGTTTCTTGTTTATTTTGTTTTGTGAGTAATGTATATTGATTGATTTTATTGATTTGTGGACACCAAGGGGTTCATGAGCCAAAGCCAGCAGGGGATTTAAAGGTGTCTCATTTCTACTGAGGTTAACTTAAAATATTTTAAAAATTAAAAAAGAAACACTTCAAGTTAATATTGCATTTTGTTAAGTATTGGAATTATACTTCTATTTCACTGTGTCCTGTTTATGGACTTTAAACAAATTACATTAAATAGAAAAAATGATAAAGAAAACAAAATAAATGTGCATTTAAATCTGCACTGCATTGCATTGCAATTTTCAATAAAAATGATTTTGTAATAGGAAAGAGACAGCTATGGAAACTGAAAATTAAAATGATCATGTATTACAGACTGCAAAGTCGCTGCATATTTATGACCAAATGGGACAGCAGTCAGCAATTGTGCTTGTGTAAGCCAACTGTAATTGGTAAGCAGACTAAAAAAGTGAAAGGTACCTAAACACAAATTAAATGATTCTGGAGGTGATGAGTAGTAACGCTCTTATTGTGAGTTCTCTCTCATTTGTTTGTATTTCACCAGTCACATCACTCTGGTTTTTCTGTGCATATGTTTGAAGTAAAAGTGCAGACGTAACAGAAATCTGCTGTTCCAAACTTTATCAGACATAATTGACATTTGCAACCTTTATCATGCCTCCCCCAGGCCTCGTGTGAATGAGTCGGCATCTGAATTGTGGCCTGTGACATTTAGACAACAGTTAGAGCAATTTCAGTGGCCATTTAAGCACTACTAGTTGCTATAAATCCTTGTTTTTATTTGAACAGATTTCCAAGAATAATGTCAGTATGTGAAATTAAAAGCAACTAATTCAGAATGACTTGGAAAATCTGTGAATAATTCACATTCAAAAACCAATAATCGCCTTGCCAGATAAATCACAAATTATAACCATTTAAACCTTATGTTGTAAATCCCATTGCTTTTTAAAGTGCTGATCATGTGATCATGATTGTTGATTATCAAGGGTGGCCTGTTGGGACAATTTGGCAAACAGCTGCTTGTTGGTGCAAGGATCTGACGAGCAGTTGCGCTGCCAGCTGCACAGACTGTTTACAGTAATACCTGTCTTTATTGAAACTAAATTCAGGAAATGAATATAATCAAACATTATGTCACCGGCATGCTAGTTGAGCTTGCAAATTCTGTAGAAAAAAATCCAACACTTTGGATGCTGGTATCTATTACTTATGGAGGGACATTGATACAGTGGCTATACTTCAGTGTGTGCTGACATGCGCTTGATGGGACTATACAATCAATTTCACCAGTGCATGTCATAGTATAATAACATCATCAGGTTCATGGTAATTATAGCTGCAGGCTCTTCATTGATCTCCGGGCAAAAAGGGTGATCCCCTTTCAGCTGCAGAATAATAGCTACACCTTTAACCTGGACTTGAATCAATACAGCTGTAGGATTCCCTCCTCACTGTGAATGAGTGGTGCCACGTGAACACTCATTAGGCATACTGGTCATGAAATTTTATCATTGTCTTCTTCCTCAGAAACTTGCTTCATTAGATAAAAAGCTAGTGTGTTTGATTTGCGATGAGCTGATTGTTCTTAATATTAATTACGTTGAGAAAACCAAGAAAATCTGGGTATGGATGAATAATTCATGTTTGTTTTTGAACCAGCCTTGTGAAACTGGCATTCACTAAATAATGTATGACTGTGTGTCTTTGATAATAGGGTTTGCATTAGAAGTAATATGCTTCCCTTCATTCCACAGGGCAGATTCTTGCCTGGGCTAGTTATTGTGCAAAAATTGATTTCCCTAAAACCCCGTGTGCCAGAAAACATTAGTCAGCATTGTCTGGGAGCCAATGCTGTACATAAGAAAAGGGCCCCACGTGTTGCCGTTGGAAGGTGAGGGATATTTTTTAATCTCACATATGCAGCCTTGGTAAATCTGATTATTCCCATAATGAAGAGAAATTGCTGAACAAAGAGATCAATAAGATTTAAAGTACACAACCATCTGCAATGATGAGAAATCTACATTCTGAAGTTGAAGCAGGACCTCTGTTGAATGGGGTTTATAGCATCCAAATGAGATTTCCTGGTACTAAGTGGCAAGAACATGAACCTTTAACAATTAGTATTTAAGATATCCCCTGCTCACTGAAGCTTGAAGGCAAAGTGTGATTCACATATAATTCACTAAAGCGTGTGTAATTTCAGTGAGAGCTGAAAGAATTGCTTTAATGAATGTTCAAACAAAGCAGGGAATTAATATGATATGCGTGCATCCAAACTTGTAGTCTCAATGCTAAATAAAAGTGTCTTCTGGTAGAGGAGATAATTGTGGCAATACACTGAGGTTAATATACAAGCTCCTAATCAGCACTGGTGTATTAATGGTGGATATATCTTTAATTGCAGGTAAAAAGAATGACTTTCACTAAACCAAAGTTTTTATATTGTGTCTCATGGGTGAACGTCTGTTTTTCCCTTTTCTGACATTCAGCAAAAAATATTTTAAATACTTTAAAGTGAACAGAGACCCAGGGAAATGGTTGGATTTCAATTTGACATTTGTAGGTTTCATGATATTTTTAGATGCTCTGATACAAACAACAACATGGCAAAGCATTGATCATTGTATTTGTCACAGACATAGAGGAGTGGGAGAGAAGAGACTGACAGAAACAGATTCCTGTCAAAACTTGGCTTCATAATATGTCACGCTCAAATTCACAATTACAAACGCATTGACATAAAACTGGTTCATTTTCCCCATTTATTATTTCAAAGCTGAGATTAATCACATGGAGGGAAATAATGACTAAACCTAATCACAGACTTCTGCTTCTTGCTCAGCAATAATTACAGTCAGACTGGCTGCCCAGCTATATGATTTATGACAGAACATGATGGATATTAATGGATTTTGTAATTGCTGCATATGTTTATGAAAATGGCTGTCTGGTTCTGACAATATGAAAAGATGTCAGGTAAAGCAAGACCTGTCCAAAGACTGACCAACTAAGGACAGCACAGAGACTGTTTCACTATTCTAAGATCAAGGTAATCATATCCAGTAAACATGTTGCCACAATTTAGATATAGTGGACAAATTGGTTTTATTGCAAACAACTCTGAGCATTAACAGAGAGCTGCAATTGAGCACAAAATTTGCATAAATTCCCCATTCTGACTCAATGAATTTGCACTTTCAAATGCATTTCCAGGCAGAAAAAAATATGTAAAACAAACAAACAAACAAGAAAAAAGGTTGGCAGCACATGTATTTGGGTTGGCTACCAAAAAAAAAAAAGTCTATACAAGGCAAAACGGACCAAGTCTCATGTTCTAATTTATGTATATCGTGTTCTGCACTTATTACTGTTGTTCCCCAGAGTTTGAGGCATTATTATGTAAAGTCCTGCAGGCATATGAGGGCAACAAAATGCTAGTCATCTCAGCAATTACTAACTGAATAAAACCTGCCCATGTGCTGGGATCAACCATACACTGTATATAAGAAGTGGATATAGCCTCCGGGGCTGAACAGTGAAGTCAATGTAGAAGTGCATTGATCCTGTATTCTTTCTAATGGCCAGCAGGGGGAAAGTCCATGGGCTGCAAAAAGAAGCGCAATTGTAAAATAGTCTGTTGCCTTTTGTAAACAGAGATTCCACCCTACTGCTGTCAAGAAGATCTGCCATTACATTGGCTTTGCTTTTTTACGCTAAGCCAAACGACACCAGCATAACGCTGCTCCAGTGTGTGATTTTAGTTTGCATACCAGCCAGCTTTCCGGAAATAAAAAAAGGTGTAACATGTAACACAGCAGCATGGGCGTTTGGTGTGCGTGTGCATGATGTCCTGCCATGCCAGTTGTCTCTTTTACATACCTCCAGTGCTGGGTTATCAGTGTAGCAACATTGCCCCCTCCATGCCATGTCTGTACCTATTACACAGAACAGTGAGGTTGAATAACGGTGCAACCGCCGCACGTATCACTTGACTTATTACCTGAGTTTCTGGTTTCAATTAAATCTTTGTCTTGGTGAGTATACACAAATGATAAATTAGCTTTAGGGTGTGGCTACCTTGTGGTTGACAAGTAGCTACCACAGTGACCTGTCAATCAGGATAAAGATGTAATGCATATGTGTGGCACCCTGTACATGGAATTAACCGTGAACTTGCTTTTGTGTGTTGTTTGTGTTTCTGTCCTTTCATGTTTGTAGTTTATGAAAGTTAATTGGTATGTTTTGGTTGCCCAAAAATTGGTTATTCTACACTTTAAGAAATCAGCTTTGTTTTAAGCCTGTTTTTTGGTAGCCGAAATTACCGAAATTACACATTGTGAATTCACATTATGGATGCACCTTGCATTAGCTGATAACTTAGGGTTTAATCTTTTGCCAGTAAGAATTTGCACGGCATAGCCTAGAGCCAGGTGCAGTCATGTTGCCAGTATAGGAGGGCTTGCACTGTGCTCTCATTCAGGTCTACCTCTCACTCTTTCCCAGCTCCACCCTCTTGTCAATATATGGTCACAGCTTCAGAAAACCAAGATAGCAACAGAGGCTATATCCACTCTTTTTATACAGTTTATGGAATGTGATGGTATGTGATGGACGCAGCTACAAAGTTGATCATGTGCCACGTCAAACCTGAATTCAAAATTGTCATTCCAGTGGACACAGCAGGTGGAGCAGCAATCCCTTAGGACAACCTGAATGATGCCATAAGACAATCTTGCCATGCCCCTAACCACTGAAATAACTGGGTGAATCATGCTGTAGTCCAGTTATTGACAGGTTGTGCTGGTTTGTGGCACACATTTTGTAATCAAATTCAGTGCCCTTTTGGAAAATTTAGTAATGTTGGGCTACTTTCAGACCAGATATGATCTTCCTGGCTTGCTATCTACTGAGTACAACACTTGAAACTACTACAATTTACAGACATAACACTAACTTCACTGTGATAGTGAGAGAGAGTGATAGATAGTTAATGAGTCATAGACGGTGAGTGTCTTTGAGTGAGTTTTTTCTTTCAGTGTGCAATTGTGTGACAGGCAGAGGAGACAGAGACAGAGATAGTGAGAAGGGAGATAAGAGGCGAGATAAGAGGTAAAGGGTGGCAGGTTGAGGAGCAGTCAGGCTGTTCACATTGGCAAAATGGATCCCAGAATAATGTGAGAGGTGCTGGACTCAAAACTATCCTGTATCCTTACGTGTCAACAAGCAAGGAGAAAGTTGAAATAAAGAAAAGCGTTGACATGCGCGGGGCAAAGGACAAGGATTTGTCAAATCGACAGTACTTTGAAAAGCAGTAATTCTTCGCCATGGATGTGCCCCCAATATTCTAATATATTCAATATAATACCAAGAGGAGACTTGTACAAGTGCACAATCAGAATAAGTCCTGTCAAAGTGGTCTGCAGACAAAAAGTTTCATTGCAGTCGTTTGGTGGACATTTCTGGGAAGGCCTGCAGTGCAATAGCAGGCCATTATCTTTTCCCTTGTATGGGAGCTGACATTCACAAGTGGATGAGTTGGTATCTTCAAAGTAATGAGGTCAAATACTTCACATTCAATAACAGTTCACTAGTTAAGTCTAAAAAAAAATGTAATATGTATTTTTTGGCAAATGTCAGATGACGGTCCAATTATGACACACCAAAGAGAATAGTTATTTGATTTTAGCTTCTTTATTATGATAATTGTTGATACACTCAAAAGCCTCTACTCTGTTTGCTGATCAAAAGGTGATTGTGCTACCTTAATATTTTCATCATAATTTTGAATGTAGTGTTTGAATGAGAACTGATATTAAAGAAAACAGAGTATTATCTACTGGAGGTAAAAGAAACAAAGGGACATTTTGTCAACTGTCAATCAATTTTATTCTGTGAAAAAGAGCATCTCTTACTCATGGAAAGGGACCTGGATGGTAAAATGACTTTGAGAGAAGGTGGCAACCAATACCTTTACAAGATTACTGTTTCATCAAACAGACAGAGGCTAAAACACTAAACAGCCAATCAGCAAAAGAGATGAGCAATTATGTAATCGATTTCTTTAAAAATGTGCTGCATCCTAAAGACTGCTTACACACTAGAGCTGAGACTTTCATAACAAGGCAGAGTAGAAAATGCATTGTCCATTTCCACTATGTAACTATTGCTTTGCTGAATTTAAAGGTCAACTACGGCCGGTGTAAGCTGCAGTCCATTGAACAGAGCCTGTGTTCCGCCTGACATTCCCAAGCTGAGCTCCATATGGAACAATTGAATGGCACAATTCAAAGGTCTGCTTTTATTTTTGCCCTGTAATTTACCTCATGAAGTTGAGGATAAATGTGTATTCCTAGTCTAATGATGCCTGTAGAAAGTCCTTTTTTTTTTTTCCTGAACAAATTTCCCTATGTCTTCTTAATTTTACGGTTAGACTCTGGGGAGTTTTTGATCCCCCCCGTAAGTAAATTAATGGTTGACCACCATGCAGTTGTCTCAGGTGTCATCACGTGACTCTGGAGTGAGGAATTTAAAAGTTCCGGATGTAGTGACTTTGCACTGGTTAAATTCAGGGATGCGCGATACATATCAGGCTAATAACTTATCAGCTGGTAATAGGAAATGTACATTATTATTCATTGTTCCAATAATACAATTATTGCCAGGAAATAGAACCAATAATACAAAGCAAAACTGCTTTCATTGACTTAATTGATGCAACATCTACACTGCCAATAAACACGGACAAGGGAAAAAGAGCAAGGGCAGTTTGCTTACTAAAAGGCCAAATGCCAGTGCGCACGTTTTTTGCAGTTTAGTCGGGGACAGCAAGATTGTGCTGGCTGTCAGATGGAATCTGCCTTACCGGCAAATGGTCAGGTCTATGTCTGCCAGTCTAACTGTTGTCTAGCTCGAGCTAAGACAGCAGGAGCAGAGGCTAACACCCGGCACTGAGCTGTGAAACGGTCCCCACAAACTACACCGACACCAAAACAGCTCAGCTCTGTTGTTAAACTCGTTAATAACTAGTAGGCAAAATTGGCAGTGTAATGTCATTGATAGCTGTAATGTAACCTTCGCTGTTTGATGCTAACAGTTAGCCCAGTCACTGTGTGTGTGTGTGTGTGTGTGTGTGTGTGTGTGTGTGTGTGTGTGTGTGTGTAGGACTACGGGGTGCGCTGCTGTCTCATGATGAACGGATCAAGGAGGGGCTGAGCAAATCAATACGCTGTTTGCAGCTCTATAAAAAAAAAATCAGAGTTTTGCTATTTTAAATAGTAAAAATTATGAAAAACTGTAAGTCTATTTGATTTTCAATGGGCTGGACATCACCTTTAAATGTACAATCTGTCAAATAAGGCACTTTTAGGCATTTTATAAAGAACATTTCATGACACATGCAAGATAGAGGAAAGCCCAGCTCTAAGCCGAGGCTAATTAAAATTAGAGGGTCAGATGTTTGCTGCTGCTATTTACTAAACATGACCCTTTGGCAGTTAAAGCTTCCTGCCAACATTAGAGATTTTGACACCTCGTGAAGTGAAATTCAGACACAAGTTCATGACATTTGGCTCATAAATATGGGTGGGAGTTTTGGAATGTGAAGGGTGAAGGCGTGCATCACATTGCTGACAGTGCTAGCCAACGGCAGGACTCTCTGTAGTTGAGTTGGTGACAACAAACACACAAAAATGATGAAATACTGTTTAAAATCAGGCCTCGACACTCTGCTTACTTAAACATACTGGGAATGTTGCCTGTTGCTGTAGAAACTCAGCATCTAATCTGAGATAGATAAGCACTCTGCTCTTTGTATGCATGCTGTCTCAGAAATGAGCCAATCGCAGACCTTCAAAATTCAGGTCTAACTGTCTCAAAATGCAGATGAAACATTCAACAAACATCACACACACATGCACATGGCCTCATTCTGCTGCTTAAATTATGATGTGACATAGATGTGCTAGATGTGCATGGCATAAATTAACATGCATCTTGAAGACTCAATTCATGAACAAAATGTATTATATTCTGTTAGATCTCATTCCAGCATTGCATTGGATCTTCCTGACTGGTAACAGCAGGGCCTTGTTCATCAACTCTCTTGCAACTCTCTCTCTGGACCTCTTCTTTGAGGTCATCCGACTCTCTGACCTGCAGTGTTGCCCTCGCTGCGTTTCTGCCCTGTCAGCTGTTGCTGCCATGGAGTTTGACTGAACATGACTATCATGATAAACTGTGACTGTGAAGAGCCTCCTCGGTACTCCCCTCAACCCTCTCTTCAAATGTTCTGGATGTTTTCTACCCTTTCCAGAATTTGAATCAGCTTACAGCCATCATCTTATCCATGAGATCCAGATTGCTCTACTTCTACAACATTCTACATCCTGACTGGTTGCCCGTCATCCCCCATTGCTCTGACTAGGGTGAGTTCACCCGAGCACACGGGGGCTATTATTGGCTATATATATAATAGCCCCCTTTTTCACTAACAGTTCACTATGGAGTTAGGGCTGAACAATTATGGCCAAAATGATAATCACAGTTATTTTAAACGATATTGAGATCACGATTATTTATCAGAATTATAAATTTTTTTTTAGGGACAAAATATTTATATTGCACTTTCACATTAAAATAAGCAGAGCACTGATGTCACTTCCTTGCTGTGCTACATTTCTGCTAATGTATGAATATTTGCATCAAGTAAGACCGCGATATGATTTTTTAACAACGGTCACAGTGCTGTCATGTGTTGCATGCTCTCAGCATCTGAGTTGATGCTGGACAAGGATGGGAATTCGGTGAGGTAAAGTTAGCGAAATTAGAGATTTTTATTTATTTATTATTTGATTTTTTTTTGGGTTCTTTAACATGTCACTAGTGTTGCTTTGCCTCATATACACAAGTCTTGTGCACTCTTTGCATATGACTTGTTCTCTCCTAAATCCAAAATACTACCAATCAATGGATGATAGTGAATGAATGTATGATTTTCATTTAGTTGCAACGTTGGGAGGGTTTGTCACATGCCGCTGCAGGGTGCAAACACAGCAGACAGCTCCCAAAAGCGGAGGGTTGCCATTATTCTGGGTAGAGCGCCTATCTATCTATCTATCAATCTGTCGATCGATCGATCGTAGGGATGGAGTGATTCTTTTTTTCCATTTTATTTTGAATTCTCCTCTCACGTTGTAATTTCTCCTGCTTACAATTAATAACCAAATGGAAGCAAAGCAGGTAGGTTGAGTATATGACAGCTGGAATGAGCTGCAATCAAGCCTCTCTGTCCCTCAGCCTTTGCTGGAAGCAGAAGTGGTGCTCTTTCTTTACTTACGGTGTGTATCCTTCCTGTGCCACTGCACTCTTCTGCAGTGTGTGATGTCCTGCTATGGTCTTGTTTTCCTGTCTGGTCTCCTGTTTACCTACCGGGAGTTTGGGAAATCTTCTATCCAAGTTTTCAGACACTGTGAGGGGTGTGTCATCTGTCAGGATTTAGGGGGAGGGATTCTGCATTCTCTCAGTTGTCTGCTCAGCTTTAGAGTTAAGTATCTGGTCACCTCTACTGGGACCTTCCTTTCTACCCCTTATGCTTCCCCCTTATGCTCTGTATTCAATATTACACCGTAGCTAAAAAAACAGACTAACATAACTGTCCTGATAAGTCAAGATGAGTTTAACCGAATATTTTAGTTTGTTAATGATAAGGTGTTTTCAACTTATCTACTGGTGGAGTAAGCACATGGACATGAGGTCAGCCTATGGATCCTGAAGATTGGGACCAGAAGTTTGCTAGCTAGGCAGTGAGAAATAAACAGCAGCAAAAAGGGGCCAGTGGGCAAAAATATTTTGAATCAATTTCAGATTAAACACAGAACTTAAAAGCTGATGGAGTAAAAATCATTGTTAATGTAATGTGTGCACAAAGCTGATTGACATAAAAAAAAAGAAAAATCTCAATCAACTTGTAATCCTCTAGCAGCCACCAACAAAAAAAATTGGTTATTTCCATAAAGTTTGAATAGAAAATGCCTTTTAACAATTAGTAACCTCTATGTTTCCTCAATTTTAATCACCACACTAAATATAGAGGAAGTCAGGCAGGAATTTTAACAGACCACCAAAGTCATATATATATATTTTTTCTATTCCTTTTTATTTCTATCAGATGAGTTAATGTTGCTCTACTTCTTCATGTGGCCAGTGTGAATTCATGCAGCATCAATTTATCAACTCACCATGTTCGCTGAGCATACTTCAACCATGCTGTAAAGTACAGCCTCAACACATCCCAGTCTGTTTGCTGCTAAAGGTGGAGGAAGAATAAGAGATTTCATTTAATAAGCGTCATTTAAAATGCTACTGAACAAACCAAATGGTACAGCCATAGTTCCTTGCTCTAAGCTATGAGGAGACTCTTCGCATGTGTTGGTCTTAAAAAACTGACCTACTTCCAAAACTAGCAGACAGGACTGTTTTCTGAAGTCTAGATGGATTCTGGCAGAGTCAACCGACAAACAAAAATTCTTTGCAGATCTTCCAATGTTTGCTTCAAAATAACTTCAAGCATGTCGCATCAAGTCCACGTTACCCCAGGCCAGTAACATCTCCAATCCATCTCCAATCTCACACAAAGTCAGAGGAATCAATTTAGGTGGACAAAATATACCTATGAGTCTTAAAACCATCTATAAAGGAGGTCATAGGAGGACATGATTTAGAAAAGAGCTATAAGGTAACAGTTATGGAATAGACCTTAAAACATTAAAGAACACCTCACTGTCATTGAAAGAGGGAGTACAAATACACTTCTAGGACAAACTGCAGCTATATAACGCCAGTCAAATGCAAAGGGAGTCAACCATAAACAATTCAACAGTCTAGTAAAAAAGACCATGCCTCTGTGCGTGTTTATTCCCCCATTCTCCTGTGGATGATCATGCTCTATGCATGTGCACTCAGCGTGGAATCACCGAACACGCCCACAAGCACAGCAGTGAGTGAGACATGCAGATAAGCAGATGATGCTTGGACTTCACCTAAACACACACACAAACTGTGGTGGACCTTTTGCACAACACTTTTTATTAGGCTTACTTTACACACACCATTATTTTATATCTGCTTTGATCTGCGTCTGGGTAAACAGTCTGAACTGCAGAGCTGGACTCTGCATCACTCCTTTTTCCACACTCATCTGAGCACAAAAATAATGTCTTGATCACACAGTGTGAAGCGATTACTGCCACACCCACTGATCCACAATATACACACTTTCTCACACAAGTCTCAATATGCCACATACTGTAGTTTTCCTGGTGGGTTACTCCTTGTCATCTGCCCCATTTTCAAAGTCATATATTGTGGGAACCAGTGTTGGGCTGGTGTAAAAAGAAATTAAAACCGGTTTGACATTAAGTTTTACATCGAACTGAACCGAGTTATATACTGATTTTTACCACTAGGTGTCGCACTTGACTCAGCAGCTGCTCCTGAGTTGAACATAATGACAGTGTCACAGAAGCAAACAAGCGTCGGACTATTGCGCCACGTCACATAACACCGGAGCTGTCTGTCAACATGAAATCCATTAGATATGCACCTCTATTACGTTATGAAAACAAACCAGGTACTGATCAGCTGTGAGTCTGACTGGAGACATGACCACTTAAAAACTGGGTGAGTGTTTGCTATCTTCCAAAGGTTGTACTTTTTAAAAGAAAACAAACACTTTATAATGGGAAACTTACTGGAAGTGACATAAGATATGGCTGACAGCACGTAGGTTTTAAAGTCATCTATGAGAAACTTTCAGCATCCTGGCGATCTCTCTCCGGACAGCTGCCACCTTATTTGGTTTTTGCAGTCAAATAAGGAGGTATTCTATGGATAATTCCTGATTTCAACATCGTGAATCAGCCCTTCCTTGTCCACAGCGGCTCTTTCAAAGCAAGCGTCAGGAATAAATATTAACAGGCTGTCCGACAAAGGCTCTGCTCAAAACGGCACAACCCGTCGCTCACAGCCAGTTACAACAACTGAGCTTTAAATCCAAAATGTTGCCATATCAGTGCAGTTAAGGGACCAACTCTGCCAGGTCATGTCTCATTACCCAAAAAAATACATGAACTTCCTTGTAAACAAACAGTGTGGCTGCTCGTCCACCTCTAAACCTCTACTGAGATTTGATCTCCTTTATGTTGCTGGTGCTTGGCTCTGCAATAAATTGCACATGGCCTGTTACGATAGTGGCTCTGTTAGTCCATTTATAAGCATAAGTATTATGTTTATCACATTGTCATGTTGCTTATTACCAGTGCCATACAAGTTGGATTAAGTGCAGTGACACCTCAAGCACATGTTGATAATGTGGTCTACAGCTTGAGGTTTTGCATAAAATCAAAGTTGCTTAATCTTGTACACTGTAAGAGATGGGCAAAATCAGCAATCTACCCAACATTAGTGAGACACATTTAAATTGTGAGGCATATTACCTTTTATTGAGTTTCAAAATCCGACCCTATTCCATCCTTAAACAGTTCGTGGCAGTTTACCACAACCTGAAGGGATTACAGTTGTTTTTGCAGATTTTACAATACTTATTGGCTTGACTTGAACATGGATAATTAAACAGATTTTTCATTGTTTGGCCGGATGCAGTCAAGGTTAAAGTTCTCTGCTTGTTATAAAAAAAAAAAAAAAACCCTCTCTCACTATGCAAGGACTGAATCCAGTTAAGACTTTCCCACCTGTCTACCCTGTTCCCTTGTTAGTTTATTTCCATTCCTGAACAAAGAACAAACACATTTTAAATGATGAATGCGCCAAATTGTGATAGGACCTACAAAGTGAAGCTGCTCATGCCAAATTTGTCATGTTTATCTATTATGTCAGACACTCTGTGGCACCTGGTTTGGCCTTCACAGTATTTGAGTGTTAATGCTGCACTAGTGGAAGCTGATGGTGCTCAAAATATAGCAGACCTCCACATTCTGCAGCTAAGCATATTTTAATTAAAGGTCCAGTTAGTGTATGTAATACTGCACTCTCATTTCTCCTCAGTACCCCCTTTTTTATTGTCTGTTTCCTCCAGTGAGGGGGGCTGGCCAGTGATGCCAGGCCAGGGTTGTTTCTGTGGTAATGAGCTGTCAAGGATATAAAGAAGGCTGTTCTTTTTTCTTTGCATATCTCTTCCTTCCAAGTAGGGGAAGTAGATGGGAGAGCTAGTCTGGCAGCAGCATCTGTGGAGAGCACGCCCTGGGGATTCTAGTGTCACAGATGCAGTTTAAAAACCATGTGAACGGAGTGGCTCTCCCTGACTGCAGGCTGTGGGACTGGCATGATTAGACCTTTAGATGTTGTCTGTTGAATGAGAGCTGGGTTTCGAGGTGCTCAGAAGGACCGGTCTAAAGGACTGATTTAATTTGCCAGCCTCTAATGACAAAAATAAATTCTCCAATCAGTCTCTGCTCTTTTGGGTTTGCTGATAGGTTTCCCTCTTATTGTGTAAGTACTAATTGTCTCTTTCATCATGCATTTCAGCTTGCCTGGAAGCAGCACACTTGTTCACCAGTAATATGCCCAGTTATTAAGGCTAGCTGAAAATGGAATTTAATTATTTTAGTCATCCCTCTCTCTGTCACTCTGTACCAGTGTTACACACATGCACACTGCTTTCCATGATTTCATTATGCTATTTATAAGCTACACAGCTGATGTGAAAATCTAACTGAAATCATAATTAGGATCTGAATTAGTTTGGATTAATTGCTTTATGTGTTTAAAATGGACTCGCAACTGGTAGAAAAACTGTGGTAGAGACAACACTAACATCAAATGCAGACTCATGATTTGCCTTAATTGGTGGCATGACCACCTACTATCATTCTAGCATGCACGAAACTGTTGAAACAAGGATAAGCTATATCCTTTTGCCCATCACCCCACTAATACAAACTGCATGTGCAACTGGTTCCTACAGAGCCCGCCTGTGACATTTGTGGGGGAAAAAAAATGCTTGGGAACGAGATGATGAAGTCGTGGTCATGCTTTCCTAAGGAATGGGAATTAAATCATTTTCTGTGGCCACAAGAAAATCATTAGTTATCTCCATGGAGATGACTATTGATCATTGATAAACTGGCAGGTATATTATTATTAACTTAAGCCACTCGCAAACATGGAGAAGTTTGAATTGATTTTGCTTTATTTTAATCAAGAAATGAATTACAGTGACATACATCAATCACATGTGGTTAGCCATGGAGTCATTCTTAGTAACTGGAAGTAGCAATAGGCTGGTGTAAAACTCTTTAAATCAGTTTGATATTAGGAGCTTGACTGGATCAGTATATTGAATTTTACCAGATGTCGCAACTTGACAAACAGCCATTCCCGAATAGAAAATAATGACATCATGCCCCAGCAAACACGCATAAGACACTGGGGCTCCCTGTCCATTAAATATGCTCTTCTGTCACCTCGTGTAAACAAACCAGAAAATATCAGCTGTGCGCTCAAGATCAGACTGGAGATGTAACTACTTAAAAGATACGTGAGTAGCCCACTTGCTACTTTCTACATTTGTGACATTAGTTTTTAAACAGAAACCACACATTTTGCATTGGGATATTTACTGGAAACTACATAGCCAACAGCAACTAGCCTAGCTTGTTCATAGTGATGGTCATTAAGCTTACCAGAAATTTCTGGGTCCCTGGTGATCTACCTTCAGCCGGCTCACACCTAATTTAGGTTTTTGCAGTAAAATAAGAAAGTATCTTTTAGATATTTCCTCATTTCAACTTCACAAATCAACCCTTCCTCGTCCATTACAGTGATTTCATATTGAACGACAGGAAGGCTATAAATAAGAACAAGGCGTCAGGCAAAACTTCCACTCCGAACGACAGCGCTGCATTGCCCACAGCACGTCAAGACATCTATCTATCTATCTATCTATCTATCTATCTCTCTATCTATCTCTCTATCTATCTCTCTATCTATCTCTCTATCTCTCTATCGCTCTCTCTACTCATTTATGCATGGTCTGAGAGATATAAAGCGTCATCATACAGTTTAAGTAGCCTTTCAATCATTATTTCAACTCAAGTTTCCTAACTTAAATCCTAAGTGTAGATGGGCCTGTAATAGCTACACTTCTATCTTAAGATAAGATAGGATTTTGTCCTAAATGTTAGGAAACCTGTTTCTGTAACACCAAGAACCTGAATGTCATCCTTAACTGTGACAAGATAGGTTTTCAGACATAGGAAGTTTCTGTAATGAGGCCCCAGATAACCTGGTTAAAATGATGGAGGTCCTTGAGCTGAATAAACTGGATGAGGAGGTGAGTCATTGGAACAGAAGGTTTCACTGGCATGAATCATGACTATAAGATGTCTGTTCAGTGAACAGTTATGGAACACATGACACTTAGACGATATTTTTTTTTCCCCAATACTATTGATAGAATTCTTTATAAATAGTGCACTATAAGTACATTTGATAACAGCTCAAAAACATTGTTTATGTTAAATTTTCTCTACTTTTACAGTCTTTAAACATTTGATTTGAGCAGTTGCCTATTGCTGAATTCACTAAATATGGGTTGTTACTCTAGTCCAGGTTTTCCTTTGCTGTGTGATTGACAGGTCATTAATTAGCTAATTAAGAGTTCAGAAAATGGCAATGTTGTTGACTTCTGTAATGTGTCAAGAAAGAAACCCGTCCATTTGAGTTTTCACCATGCGAATTAGTGAGAAAGAAAAAAGGCATTCATATAGTCGTTTTCAGTGCCGGTAAATAACATTTAGTGCAAGATTCACAGCTCCACTGTTGGCATTTGTTGGAGCGGTGCAACAGGTGAGTTCTTCCAAATTAATTGAGAGTTGGCACTGACTGTATTCTCTGCCTTCACATATTTTCACTGTTATAGCTGTAGCTGTAGGCAGATTGTGTAATGTATAACAGCTTGTTGGCATCATTAAATTAAGCAGTCCTCACATTCTCTGCCTCAGATACAAATGTACAACACACACACGCAGTGAGGTGGCCATCTTATTTCTCACGTTTTGGTACTCAGTTAGTGTTAAGCACAAACAAACTCGCCGTACCGTTACATTTTGAGTTGTCATGGTGAGGCTGCTCTGTGGAATGTGTGGTTAAGGTTGTAATGTTTTGCTCAAACATAGTTTATGGTTGTATCATTACTATGTCACTGTTATGCCTGAATACTGAGGTTCATCTCTTGCTTTATTATATGGCTTTGTTGCATACTCAATTCTGATTGGTTTGTTATTTCCAAATAACAGACTATGAAAAAGGCTATGAAAAACAGCTCAGCGGAAGAGGTCATTTTTAAGTCAATATTTTGTGTCAAATGATAGATTTCTTTAGTAAGTAGCTGTGTAAAAAGCAGGATAAGCAGTAATAAGTCAGATGTGTTGAGGTCCTGCATCTCTCTGTCGGGGTTCATTTCTTAATAATGAACCACCTGCTGTAGATCATCCCTTACGTAACAACCTTTGCCATACGAAGTTGTTGTTGTAACATTTTTTTTTTTTTGTCTTTTGCAGTTCTGGTACAGTCTGCATGATATTATTTGTACAAAATAAATGTTGTTGTTATCCTGGCACCTGGACATCTTAGAGAAAAGCTAGAATATAATGGGTTTTGAACTCATAAACATTGT
>JAPZEB010000006.1:9610676-9629506 GCA_029783705.1 Chaetodon striatus
GTTGCAAGTAGTTGCCTGTTTCAACTCATCTTGTTGGGAAACTTTGGTCTGAACTGTGCTTAAAACAACAAACGCAACTGTGCCCAAACCTACAGTTAAATCATTCCACAACCAGAAACCATGGATTACAACAGTTTTAATCTGAGTGTTTTCAATATGGGCACGTGTTACATTACGTCAAAAGCTTTTCTTACATCTGTATGAACTTGTCCAACCAAAAACACATACAGACATGTATAGAGTTTTGAACCAATGTGCCGGATAGTTTACTCATTGATTAACAGTGCTAATGTATAAATCTCATGCCATACTGTATGTACTGTATGAAGTGTAAGTGAAGTGTTCATACCCCCTCCTGTTTATTCCACATTCTTTATTTTATTCTGTACATTCTGTACATAACCCTCTTTACTGTTCTTCTGCACTTCTTCTTAGATGCTAAACTGCATTCAGTAAACTTTGTACTTGTACTCTATGCAATTAGAACACAGTTGAATCTAATCTAATTTAAAAAAATGAACTAGGTATGAGTCACTCATCAAAAAATATAAAAAAATTACCCCCAAAAACAAAACAAACAAAAAATGTGCCATCTTTCTACTTACCATATGGGCTCAGTCTTGCCGGTAATTAAGTGTGTGTGTGCTTAAAGCTCCATTAAGCTATGTTTGTCATATTAACAGTATATCAAATGACTGTGTAATAGGAAAGGATTGCTGTACTGTCAAACCCACAGTGAAATAACACACAACTATTGAGCTCTAAGGAGCTTTTGGCCACTTATTGAGCCCACGCACTATATAGTTGGCTCCCAACAGCTTTCACCAACCAACTGTTACTTAAGTTCGGAGTCTTTCTTTCTGCAAAACATACTTGTTATTTGACTGAATCCAGCTCATGATTTGATGAACTTCTTATACCCTGAAATGCATGATTCTTTTACCTGCATCAGGCTCCATAAAGAAACTCCTCTGATCCAGTGAGAATTGCTAGAGGCACTGCATCCTCCCACTGACAGACTAGGCTTCATGGAGGTGCTGGATGGCATATGTTCAAATGTGAAATTTAAATGATAGCAAGGTACTTGAAAAGGTGTTTGTAAACACTAAGCTGCATGCATGTTTACAGCATTGCAATTTAATACATGCATATGACTTTTTCATGCACTGCCATACCCCTTTTTTTGCAATAATTGGTCCCCATAAAAGCCTTACAGATAAATGTAAGACAAAAACACCGTGCTTTGTCTTCCCTTTATAACTGGGAAATTGAATTTGCCATATTCCACACATCTGAATTTTCATTGTTCAGTTACACTAAGTACACTATTTTATTTAATAAACTGATTAAGGATATGCTGAGAATCCACTGCCTGTGGCGTTTGTCTTTTAACTAGGAACCATTAGATTAAATAGCCACATTACCATCTGGTGTGTGGATTAAATGCATGTGTTGGAGTTGTCTTATCAGCAGTGACAGCCGACCAAAAGATGGCACGTTCCCTACAAGCCAGCAGGCTTCACTCAGAGTCAGCAAACTTAATGCTTTTAATTACAGCTAGTGCAGTGCCCGTTCAACACATGCCTGTTCGGAGCGGGCCGGTTGCTTGGCCTTCGGCGGGCCCAGTGGGATGCCCCGCAGAGCTGCCCCACCCCCCAACCATAGCCCACTATCGATTGTTTCATTCCAAATAGATTTTAACAAAAGTAGCAGAGGGGAGGCCAGTGGGCAGACAGAACAGGGGTGTGTTCAGAGTCTGGCTGTCAGGCTATTGCTTTTTTTTTAAAAAAAACAAAAAACAAAAATGTTATTTACTGTAAATATTAATTAAAAAAACCCATGTAACCACTGAATTTTGTGTGGCATATGTAGCTATCCCCGCCCATTGATGCACATGTGGTGGAAGGTGTCGCAAAGACATATACTCATTGATTATTTGCTAAAAGTCCCACATGTTTATGTATGTCTGTGTGTGATTGGTACAAATCAGCCATGTAGATGCATGCACATGTGCATGTGACTAAACCGTCATGAATGACATTACTGTCTGTAGGAGGCTGTGGTGCACTTATTATTTAATCTAGCCAAAACTTTGAAACTAGGCATTGGTATCAACCATGTTATGCTAGCCTATCAGGAAAGGGGACTAATAAAACTCCAAAGTTAGGCCAAATTTTGGCGAGCAAAATACTGGCATAGCCATTTTCAAAACACAGCAGTATTGCTCAGGTTGTCCATTTTATGTCCTGTTATGGCGAACAGAGTAATACCTGACCAGTCTGATGTGCGTAGAGATCTGAATGTTGTAGAGTGGCCGGGATGATTTGTGGTAGTTGCGTCGCAACCAGAACGAGGTGCAGCTGCACCTAGTGGAATCCAGGGCTTCCTGCTCATAGCAAACTTAGTCAGCACAGGCAGCGTCTCTCCCTCCATCTCCTCTCGCTGTGTACACACAGGCAGGAGTGAGTTACTGTGGTTAGCTTGCAGCTCTCTCGAGAACCACTAATCCGATAAACTTCAAACTCAACATTGTGCTTCATTGAGTCCGGTAATGAGAGTGTTTATTCTGAAAGTTACATCACTGATGCTTGAAATGTTTGAGTTTCCTACAATGGCTACGTTTACATTCACACAAAAATTCCGCTATTACTTTGAAAATGACACTATTCTGAATTTGATGCAGGTTGTGTAAACAGCATTTTCTGTGTGGATACTCCAAATAAGGCCTTCCAAATGTAACTTTTTTTTTTTAGGTAAAGACGTGGGGTATGCCAGTATTATTTGGACATGTATCTTAACTTTTACCACAGTTTGCATCATACGACCTCTTGTTTATTACACTACACAAAGCAACTTTAGTAAGTATATAGTCTTTTTTGGAATAAGGACAAAAACCAGGAACATTTTGTGCATGTTAGCACAGTCAATGAAATATCTCTGGTCCGTCCTTCTTTATCTGTTGTTTAAACATCCTCCAGTAAATGACAGATTCCTTGCTTACATAGGTGAGGACTTGCTTGACTCTCCACAAAGCCCTGTAGCCCAGCTGCGGCACAGAACGCTGGTTGCTTATTTATTCAAGGTTTATTAATATTAAACAAGTTGCGTGTCCAAACTGCACCACATTCGACACTGCACATCCTTGGATCCAAGGATTTTCTTTATGACCACTATCTGACTCGTGCAGTCGACACTGTTAAATGAACAGTCCTTCTATTTTCATCTCTATTTGACTCAACATACAAGACCAAGACGGGCACACATTAATGTGCCCCAAAACTAATTAAACAAAGGGGATTTAAGACTGATTAGCTGAGCTACCACTCAATAGCTCACACAAGGGAGGCCTGCTATGTTGGTTTTCCTGTTAGATATATGTGTGCATGTCATGTTCCTGCAAGGGGAATGTATCAAAGCATTGCACCAAAGTGAATATTTCTCCCTGATATTTGCCATTTGTATTTTTTACACTTTACTGTCCAGTCCAACAGATGACATTGACATGCTCGCTGGCTGCACCAGTGGCAAGTGCTTGAGTTTAAACCTGCATTAATTTATTTTATGGACACTTGGGGACCAGCAAAAACAAGATGTGAACACAACACTGGCATAACTATGGGTTGAAAATGGATTCAAGTCTTCTGACCAAACCCATCATCACCTGAAAAGGTGAGGGTTATGTGGAGTGATCAGTGGGTATAGATCCAGAGAAAGCAGGTCCCCTCTGCAGTGTGACTGCATGTGTCTAAGTTTGTTGTTCTCCATTTCAACATGTATTTCCATTGATTCTGTGGTTGGGCTGTGATAACACGGCTAGTGCTGTAGTACTAGACCGGAAGTCTGTGACTTGTGAATGCAGACACTTCCTATTTCAAATTAAAAGCCCCATGGGTTTTGACCTGGTCTTGGTTTTTCTTGTTTTATGAATCATACAAGAGGCATGATGAGTATTTTGAAAATACAAAATGACGCCACTCTAAAGTTTCTTGTTTTCCAGCCCTGTCAAATAACAATTTGAATAAGAAAATACTTGAAAGCAATGAAAGTACATATTTCAAATACAAGTAATATAAACGCTGCCTATCTCTGATCCCCGTTTTGTTTGGAGGCTCCATACACAAAGTGAAGGTAATGTCACTGTGTACCTGAGAATCTCAGGTTGACTCTTGAGGAAAATTAATAACTCAAAAATCACTCCCACCTAGATTTTTGTTTTTTTTACAATTAGATTGATGTTCGGATTGATATATTTATGTAGGTATTTATTACTTTTAGTTTGATATTCAGTTATCATGATTTATTTGGTTAGATATTTATTACTTTGACTTCAATGCTTATTTCAACAGCCATCCAGTTTCTAATAAAGTCAAAGATTGTTTATTTCCGACACTGTCAATTTTTTTTCTGTGGGTGTGGGGTTGATATTGGCTTATTCAATCAGCTGTTGGCTTTCTCATGTTCCAAACTATCGTTACAAAATTGACTCTAATTTGTCGTTTGTTCCAGTGTCTTTCACACTGGAGATCACAGTTTGTGTCCTATCTTTTACCAGCTGTCTGTGTTTTTTTTTTTTCAGCCATTTTTTTCCTCACCATGACGATGATCATTTACGAACAAAAGTTACAATCTCAATTTTGATTATACGTCTGGCAACATCTGAAAGCTTTTGATGTCTGCCATCCAAGAGTACATGCACATGGTGTGGATAGGCAAACAAGCTTTCATGCAACAGATACAGACACTGAAGATACTGGTTCTTGAGTATGGAGTGATGCTACATTTACTGGCATTCATGCGTGAAATTGACAACTCTTATAAGTTGAGAATGTCAAGATAAACATTGAGATAAACAGTGCAAGCCTCCTGGAATATATCTTGGTATATATCTTATTTCACTTATCAAGAACTTTTTAGACCCTGCAGTGACTCTTCTAGTCATGTAAGCAGCTGCTTTGCTGTCATTGAAAACTCACAGCAACATAAACAGAGAAAGTGTCCTTCACAGATCTTATTACTTCGGCTAAGTTTTTCAAGTTTGTATAAATGACAAGGCAAAGTGTTGGTTTTGCCTTAAAAAGCTTGTCAGGAGTCCACATCACCACAGATAACTACTTCATGAAGTTATACACAGTGCAGGAAAGTGAAGAATTGTGTGTGTAAATCAGCAGATAAAAGGACCAGACAGTTTTGAAAGTGTTTCCACTAGACAGGGGGACAGTTTTATTCAAGCTCTGAAACTAGTTCTTCGCCAAGTTGCTTCAAATGATAGAAAATGTCCCTCAGAAAGTAAACCTTGGCTGCAAATGCATCACTCAGCCTAAGCAACACATCCACTACCTGTCAACTGCGGATGCTTATTAGTGACAGAACTATTAAGCATGTCTGTAACCAATTTTAATTGACACCAGCTTTTACGTCAAGATTTGAGAGAAGGAACAGATTAGTAAACACAGATCAAGTTTTGACAGAGTGTGAGGACCAATTGTGAGTGTAATTTATGAGCTGCAAGAGAAATTGAGGGAAGTTGTAAATTTTTTTTTTGCAAGCTATCTTCAAAGCTGCACATTGCGTAGTGCAAGTTTGGCAGTTTGTGTCCCCCACATGAAAACTCTTGGAGAGAGAGCAGTAAAATCCACTGGAGTTGACCTTGAGTTGTCAACCTATTACACCCCACATTTTACAGTAAGTAATGTCAGACTCAGTGCTCAACTGTCAATAAGCCATGATCCTGATAGCCACGTGTGCATATGTCCTGTTGAAACCAAAGGTTGTTGGTAAGCACCTCTTCAGATTCTCATGTGCTCAGAATCTGACAAGAAGCTGCAGCTGATATTAGTTTGTGTTTTTGCGTTGTTTGTTCTCAGGTAAACTTCACCTCCCATTGCACTGCCCATACACTTTCAACCCAGGGTAAGGGATTGCTAAACAGCCAGTGCAAGCATTCCATTGTTTTTGCTTACATTCACCGTGTTAATTTAAGGGTACATGATTATAAAGCTGGAAATCAAGAAGAAATGTAAAGAGTTGAGAGGACGGAAAAAGGAAGCACAGGATTAGGAGCATAGCAATGAACACAAAGAGAGCTGGAGGACAGGAATAAATGAGAGGAGCAGAAAACACAAAAGGAGAGGAGAGAATGGAGGAGAGAATTAAGAGTAAAAGGCCAAGAGGAAAGATACAAGGTGGAGAATAAACCAGGAGGAAACAAAAGAGGGAAGAGAGGAAGTATTAAAAAAGGCAAGCAGGAGCAGAGTAATACAATTATCACAATAGGAAGAAGGTGGGAGAGGTATGAAGACAAACAACCAGCGTGTAAAAAGAAGTGTGAATAACAAAAGGTAAAAATTACAGAAGAAAAGCAACAGGACATAAAACAAATGAAAGGAAGTTGGAGAGAATTTTAAGGGACAGGGAACAAAGATAAAGAAAATTAAACTGTAAAAATGGAAGGACAAAGGAGACATTAACAACCTGTAACTTTTAAAAAAAATAGCAGGGAATGTACCAATTTATTGGCCAGACATCGGTATCGGTCGATATGCGTCTTGTTGACTGCTAGTCTCCCTATTGGCAAATTAGATGCCATTCTCAGATGGCAGTGGCCAATGATTTTCTGTTGTCTCACAATTTTGTGCAGGCTAAAAGCAGGTCTTGAGACTAACAGTGTCCCATCATCCCAGGGACAATAGAAAATGTGTTCGGGATGTACAGACATCTTCCCAGGGATGTCATTAGGACAAAAGGATACTGTAACCTTACAATCCACACGTCAGGAGATGCACCCTATTTTTCCCTGTTAATGCCACATTGTGAACAACCAATACGTGTTGACATCAGCAGGAGGACGCTAGTTAACGTTAATATGTTAATGTGTAATACTCATTTTTACTGAATATAGACTAAATGCATCATAACGTTACTCAGCCCTGCTTTTTTTTTTTTTTTTTTTTTTTCAAAGGAGTTTCTTGGTAAGGTTAGGAAAAAACGGTGGTTTGGGATAAAATACATGGATTTCTGCCACAAAGGGCAGAAAGTCCTGAAGGCAAACTTTTCCGGTGTGCAAAAACATTGGCCACTGCCACTGGTGAACATCATCTTACTTGCAGATAGGTGGATGGCAGTCACAAGGCGAATATTAGCGAATACTGAAATGCAGCTGATAAATTAGTGCATCTCTAGTAAAAACTATTCTGAAGCTGTTATTACTATTATTTTATTTTTTGGAAGATTTTTTTTTTAATTTGAAAGGTTATATGCAAGGTTGTTTCATAAATTTGTTTCATGAATTTGTGCTCATTCAAAGGTAGTGTAATGACAGACTGAATGACTTGAAAAAACATTTTTTTGTAATTGTGAAAATTTATTTTTTTGCCTTTTACAAAAGCAGGAATTAATCAGCAAGAACAATATAAACCACAGCAATAAAAAAACAACAAATATCAGTATCCCAGAGTTTTCACAAAAAAAAAAAAAAAATCATCAGTTGTGAATGTTGTAATAAACAAACCCTAGAGCGCATATAATCAGTAGAAATGAAACTCTAAACATCTGTACTCCACTGTAAGGTGGGAGATTAATCCAGTAAGTTTTTAAACACAATTGAGGAGTCTTAAGTCCAAAGTTCTTGAATCAAGCATTGCAGAAAATTGCATTTTCTCGTTTTCCTTTTTAATGCTGTTAGAACACAGAAGTGATAAGAATGTCAGCTCACATATTGTGTAGAAACCAGTGTCCCCTTTGTTCTGTTTTATTTATTTAATTTATGTCTAGATAATGACATAACACTGTTGTAATAATGGGCAATTGAAATGCATAGAGAGTGGCTTTGGCACTGTCGTCTTAATTTGTATTCTTCTCCTACTGTATAACCTCACATAATAGTACGCTGTCAGTTGCAACCTTGTCTTACTGACTGATGTTTTCATGTCCTTTTTTAAATCCAAACTGTTATAACTTTGAAGGTACCACTGCTGCACCGGTGAGATTACTGTGAGCTTGTCCAATTGGCCACACATAAAAGATGATGACATATCAACAACGCATGTCACTGAAGAGGCCAAAGTATGCTCTCAGTGTGTGGATGTGTGAATCATATCCTCTGTCTGAGCAGATATAGATTGTTTGATAAAAAAAAAATAAATAAAAAAAAAAATGTCAGAAGCATTCAGAACAGTTTTGGGAGTCCAGACCTTTTCCTTCACTTTTGTAACAGTTGATTTGGTTAGACGTGTGCAGCTGAAAGACGCTTGCTTTGTCCAGAGTAGCAAGGTTTGAGCATCAAAGCTGTGGATGTGTTAATCAGTGCTGTATGTGCTGAGAATGATTGACCCATCATTTTTAATGCACCGGCCATCGATATTCACTGAATGCCAGAATGTCCAATTTAAGCCTTTTCATCTTTCTGGTAATGTGAGCAGACTTTGATATCATGCCTAATACAGGGTTTGATAAGCCGAACATCTGAGATTTTTTCAGCGCTTGTAACTCAGTGTTAGCATGCCACTCCATGTGTATCTGTCCTGATCGGAAGTTCTTAATTACGGGCCTCTGAGGTTGCTGAAAGGCAGCATAAAGTACCCACTATTCTGTCTTCTCTGAAGCTGTAGGCCATGTCTGCTGGTTGAATTAATGATTGGGCTCACGCATGGAAACGAATCAGGCTCACCCAAAGGGTACACTGGCCTGTCAGCTGGAATAATGACTGGAGCGTAGCAGATCACTAATGAGAACAGTAAACGGTCAATTGTTCCATAGTATGGCCAGAAGATAAAAGAAGTTGTGCTACAGCCTGGTTAGATTGGAATACAGACTTAACATGGTCAGGAACACCGGGTCAAGTTTGTTACAGAAAAACAGTTTACATTGTGAAAAAGAACGGATAAGGCAACCCAGTGTGCCCTGTAGAAAAAGAAGAAAAATGAAACACCAGAACACTGCATCGAAACTATCAGCACGGTTAATGATTTGTAGTTCGAAAACACATCACACTCCAACAACTTAGTATTTGAGACAATATAAAAGAAGAGAAACAAAAAGGATTGACACAAAAGAACAAACAGATAAAAGAAAATATTGAACTTATTTGAAGAGGAAATCAACTGTAAGCAACCTACATCTATTTAGAGAGATGGTATCTTTGATTATTAGCATAAAAGAAAAAAATGGTAACACTGTATATTAAGGTACAAATATTGACTATTAACAAGTTGCTTATTAGCATGCATATTAGTAACTTATTAATTCTTTATTAGTCATTGTAGGGCAGTTAAGAGTTCACTCAATAACCCCTCGTGATCTTAATATGCTGTGCTTAGTGCAGGCTCTATAAGGTAATAGAGGTGGGCGATATATTCAATATACACGATGTATCGCGGCTTGTTCCTCTTGGGATGTATAAAATGACTATCATGAACATCGAGTATAAATTGTCTCATTTTTTTGTAAGCCACAGGCATGAGGCGTTTTGGCTCTCTCCCTCTCTCCCTCTCACAGACAAAACCACACACACAAAGGGAGACTCACAATCATGATACATCACACACACTCCTCTCTGCCTGCCCAGATCACTTTCCTCTGAGCTGTGTGAGTGGGAGAGGCAAAGTATTTTTGTATCTGCAGGGCTTCAAACTGCTACTATGTAGTTGTATTTTGCGACCATGGAGCACCACTGCAACTTGGAAATGCTATTATAACTAACTTGCTAACTTACAGTGAATAAATCATCAAGTTCAACGGTGTTGCTGTAACAGTTTAACTTAATGATTTTAATGCCAGTGTGTGCAGTCAGAGAATGTGTTTTTGTAACTTGTTTTTGTAACTTTGTAAGTAACCATGACTATTTAGTCGCATTTTGTGACCAAGGAGCTCCGGTGCAATTTGCAAATTCTATTAATATATGAAGGGGTGAGCTGTTAGTGTGTTTCCAGCTCACAGTAAATAAATCCTTAACTTTAGTTAACAGTATTTTAACTTTATTTTAATGGCATTTGATTTAACATTATTAAAACAGTACTTTAACTTTCTTTGGAAAGTAGCTACTTTATTTAACTCTATTGTAACTTTAGTTCATTGAATAATTTTGTATTTTACTAGTCTACAGTAGTTAAGAGGAGATTTAAAAATACCGAGCTGTATCGTGTATCGTGATATAGCCTAGAAATATTGCAATATTATTTTTAAGCCATATTGCCCAGCCTTATAAGGTGGTAGTACCACAAGAATAACCATTCTCCCTTGATTACTTGATTAGACTTGATTAATATGGTCTATTTATATGTAGCACAGCACATAACTACAAGTGTTAATAGTTTCCAATAACTCCAAATTAAGTCTTTCTAACTCAGGATATGTTTACCATTCTATAGTAAGGTGTTGATCATAACTAATTCTCTCATGGTCTAACACGTATTAACCCACACAGGTTCCTTATTCTAAAGTTATTTTCACTTTCCTTACACTTAGTGAATCCATTATAGCACCAAACTACTGCATTTAACAGACCCTATATTTTTTAAATGATGGGTTACACCTTGAAAACATGGAGGCCTGTTGAAATGTGCTGGTTTTATCCCCTTTTGGTAACAGAAGAACAAAGTCAGCACAAGCAGAGATACCCCCATTTTTTGTTGGCCACTTAAGAGATTTTCAAACATGTCTTTTCAAAATGTAAATGCTTTATCCCTTAAGACTAGGGTCTGTTAAATGCAGTCATTGTGTGCTGTAATAGATTTACTAAGTGTGAAGAGGAGGCAACTTTAGAATAGGAAACCTGTGTGGGTTTATAAGTGTTAGACTAGTGAATTTGTTGTTAGCAATACCTTGTTTTTACCTCATTTAGAATAGGGACCATATTATAAGATAGAAACACTTAATATAGCTATTTTGACACCATTAACACTTGTAGTTTTGTGTTTTGTTTCATGAGGATAGACCAAATATGTAGTGTTTTTAAGGGAAGATGACTATTTATGTGGTACTACCACCTTATAAGGGCCATACTGAAATTCATAATTCATGTATAACATTTTCCTTACTCTTTATTAATAAGTAGTAATTATGAGATCAGTAGTTGTAAAATGCTGTCATCAGAATAAAGCATTGATAAATGCCCTATAATGACTAGTATTAGAGTATGCTACTAATATGCATGCTAATGACCAGCTAGTAAATGGTGAATATGTGTACCTTAATATGAACACTTACTGAAAATACTATATTATCCAGTCCAGCTATCTGAAAGGAAAAAGACAATACAAATCTTTACACTGTCCATTACAGCCACCTCTAAAGAGAGGGGCAGACAAAGACCAACAGAAACACAAATTACACACAGGTGTTTACTTGAAGTATTCCAACCACTGAACTTCATTTATCTTGTTTGGGATCACCACATGCAACCGCTTCACTAAGTAATTTCTTAAACATCACTTATACAGTGTATGCCATCCACTTTACCACTATTACCTTCAAAAGTGAACGTGACATCCTGGCTGTTTGATCTTTTACTATAAAATATGTTTTTTTATCACAAACAATGTAATTGTGCATGCTGTTCAGCAGTCGGGGGTCAATGTGAGACTGAATCACAGCATAGAGTGTGTTTGTGAATACGCACTGACTTGTTATATCCTTATGAATGAACAGAATTGTTTCCTGGCGTTTCCTTTTTCCTCCATGTGTGGAATGGCTTATTCACTGTGCCATGGGTTCCCTGTTCCTACACTGTCTCACTGTTGGCCTACGGAGGGGATGAACAGCCATGTAGGAATGGAGTCGCATTAGCCGCTTATTTTCATCTGACTGTGAGGAGCTCGACTGGGAGGACCTAATCCACACAGAGCTTCATGGCGCACTATCCACCCCTGAAGATCCCACTCTGTTCAACCAGTAGGAGCAGTGAGTGCAGTAAAGAGGATGTGATCCCTCACTGACTTCCCACATTCGTACACTGACAATTTTTTTATTTTGTTTATAAGGCCTAGCTAGAGGTAATTCTGCTGGAGTCTGAACCAGAGTTACTGCAGTCTTAGGTTAGTTAGATAGTTTTTGTCTGCTTGGTTTTAGTGTAATGGACATCAGTGTTTATTGGTCGATTGGTCTGTCCTCAAGACTGAAATATCTGAAAATCTACTGGGTGAACTCCCATTCTGAAGGCATTTAGGATCTATGACGATGTATCCGACTGACTTGGTAATGCTCTGACCTTTCCTCTAAGGCTCTATTAGGTTTACATCTATGGTTTTAACCCCCCTGCTATTCTACAAAGAAAAAAACATCCATTATGTTTCAGGTTGGATTTACCCACACTGTTGAAATACACGCACAAACAGGAGACAGTTTTGCATAAGGTTGATGTTTGGCTTCTTGAAGAATGTAGTTTGAGTAATTATTAATTATTTTGTCAATCATAGCCACAATTTTGGGTTGGAAATGTATGTGCTAAAATAGCAGATTTAGTTCATATTTAAAGAATAATTATTATTATTTTATTATTTTAATACTTTCCATATCTTTTGCTCATAGAGAGGCCAAGTTCCTTCCCCTATGGTGGACCACCATGGGACCTTATTTCTGAAAAAAATCTGTACATTAGATATTGGCGATAGACAAACATTTTTTTAATCTTGTCTTGGGTGTGCCATGAATTACACATGTTTTGCAAGTCAAGAAAGTTGCAATTTGTTTTAAAACTGTTGAAGTATAACATTGTGATAATATGCTATTAGAAAAACTACACAAGTTGTGTTAGTGATGTCATAGCTTTCTCTCTCTTTTGTTTCCTGACTGATAAAAGGCCGAGAGTTGCTGGATAAAACACATCAGGTGAGATAACGTTACATTTATGTGTGGGACATAGCTAAGTTAGCTGGCTAGCTAGCTGGTTTAGGTGATGAGAGATGTTGCTCACTGGGTGGTTTTACACAAAAATAAATTGTACCATGTCAAAATTAGGACAAACTAGGTCCTCTTGACTTGAAAAATTATGTTTTGAATGGACAAACACCATATGTGTAATTCATAGCACAATTCAAGAGAGTCAAAAAAAAAAAAAAAATGTCTCTCACCTTTGGCTACTAAACATATTTTTTTCCAATCCATTTCAAATTCAAGAACACCAGAGTTGGAGGGATTTCACCTCCCTGTAGTTATGCTTTACTGACTGACATCCTGGCAACAAATGTCAAATTGGTTATAACCATGGTTGTTGAGGGTGTGGCATGATTAACAAAGGAAATTTGAAGCACGCAAAAACAAGTCCTAGCTGAAGTTGAGACCAGACACAGTTTCCTTATCATATTACCTCTTTGTTTAACAATCCCTTGGCATCAACCTCTATACATACACTGTATGATCATCTGTTGTTTTCTTTCACACACATGCAGACACACATGGCCTACATTTGAACCTAACATTGTTTATTGCATTGATCTAAAAATTGTTGGTAAGATATCTGAGTTTAGGCTATTTATTATTTTCAGACAGTGCATGCATGGTCCCTGAATCTACGTGAAGTTGTGTTAAAACAGTTCTTTAATTGCAGGGGCAGTGGCTATAAATTTGTAACAGAAAAGCCACAAACTGGCATTTTGACAATTCTTCTATTAAAGTATCACAGGAATTTTCACTTCCTGTAAATGGTCCTCTGTTTTCTTGCATTTTGTAAAGGTAAATATCAACAGTGCAGGTTATTAGAATGCTACTACAACAACTATAAATATATTTTTTCAAAAATCATCCTAATCAAGTGGATTAGCCCACAACTGTACTGACAATGATGCTGTCATTCATCAGTGTGGATGCTCACATTGTTATTGTTATAGTTGTATTTATTGTCCTTGCATGCTAACATGCTCACAATGACAACACTAACATTCACTATAATTTACTCATGTTTACTATGTTTGTAATTTTGAGGCCTTGTCACACTGGGGACATAACGGGACTAAACAAAAACACAGGTTAATTTTTGATGATTTTTTTGCATTCAAACTTTTCACGACAAGGCGACATAAATATTTGCGTTCTGTGCATTCCACCAAAAATTAAAGTTTTACACCATCACACAAACATAGTTGTTTTTACTATAATACACCCAAACTCAGCTCTTAATTCCAACTGTGCAATACTGTGTAGACAAGTTACAATGTGGTTGCATTTCTTAGGGGTGGAGCCATGTTACTGTAACAAGTGTAAATGCTGAGCTGCACTGGTTTTCATCATTGATGACTGAACTAAACAGAGTCCAGATTTGTTTATTATATGTAGGCTATGTGTTTGTGATTGTGGTCGGCTTATACTGGTCATCATATCATATGGGGGCGCACAGGCTCTGGGATTTTTCAATAGACAGTGAACTCAGCTAAATATTCATATAATGCTATTGCTTGACCAGTATGGCCAGGTTTTATGATATACCTTTTACAACGACTAGGCTACATGTTATTTCTGACATGTGTAATGTCTGCAGCATATTGTAAACTATTATTGTTATTATATTATACAATGTTATTATTTTGTAGATGAAACATTAAGAGAATCATCTGAGTCTTAAAGATTCATCCTCTGACTTATATTATAGGCTATGTCAATCCACACAGTAGTTGTAGAGACATGTCAGTCTGGATGTAAGATATGGTGGACCAACAGATTGATATTGTCATCTGTGGAACAATGCTGATTATTGCTGGAATCAGATGGAAAAAAAATGATATACTGGCCTTCTTAATAAGTGGTAGTGGCTGCTACAATCATATCACACTGGACTGCTGTGAAACATTAAAGCCAGGGAAAATAAGCAGGGGGGAAAACAGAGAACTAAAGTCCTCTGAAAACTAACAGGTTGTTGCAAAGGTACCTTTTTGCCTTGTGTTGAGAACTGGAACTGAGTGAGAGTTCCAGTAAAGTAGCCTAACTTTATGGTGCGTCCTCTAATTTGCTTCTTTCTCTTGCTTGTGTCTATCTGTCTCACTCACAGTATTTGTTTCAACCTGACTCTATTCCCTGCATGCGTGTCTGATACAGTGTTGCAGCACATTTTACACCTTCTTTCCCCTGACATAAAGTATCAAACACAATTTCCTCTGTTGCATTGGACAGTATGTAATAAATAAGGTGGGGTGGCTATTTGTATGGCTTTCCATTTCTTGCTCCCATATTTTTTGCTTCTTTACAGGAATGCCTTAATGTAGGCTGCATATTGCATCAGACCAAATACCCAATTTTCTTCGGTGCTGCCTTTCCTCTATTTCACAAGGGCAGAGCCTTGGTGGTCCTTTGGTAAATATAATAAGACAAACACACTTTGACTTATTAGCGGGTAAATGTGGGCTGCACATCCTTAGTAAATTTTCATATTAGTGTTGATTTTTAACTGCTTGTTTGGTTTTCATCCAGGGATATTACCAGCAATGATAATTAACCATTAAAACTTCCACTGACGACAGATCTTTGTCAGACCTATAATCAGTCAGTCAACCATAAAGGCTGTGGAAAGAGGGCTTCACTTTCAGCTGTTACATGAGCTACTCTCAAAGGTGTTTGTTGTCGGCTGATGGCAACACCATTGATAGAACTTGTAACAAATTGTACAATATGATATGCAAATGAGCATTTGTAGAAGAGATGCTGAATACTGGAGTGAAGGCAGAATTGTTTCTTCATAAAAGCAGAGATTTTAAGCTGATTCAAGTATTAAATGTGCAGGTCTGACTCAGTTATATTGTGAATCATGTTGTGCTTAAGAGGGATGCTCTGGGTTGTTTTGAACAAGCATACAGTGTATGTGAGACTCTTAAAGAAAGGTTCTCATTTTATCAGTCCTTATGAGACTGGTCCTGTTAGGCAAACCTTGCTGCTCTTTCATGCCTTGCTCATATCACCATGGCAACACACCAGCCCCTGCAGGCGTCTGCCAAATTGACAGTGTAAAACAGAGCGCACACATCCACCCATTCATCCAACCCCCACTCTTTCTTTAGCACAGAGACACCGGTTATATAGTTAATTAGTTTATGTATACGTATCATGCTGATCATTTATCAAGCGGTACAAACTGTCATATATAAGCTATAAAATCAATGGCAGCTTTGTTCCTTTTTCAAGGATTAATTCGTTGGAATTCAAGAGAAGTAAATTGCAATAGGTGTTGCTGACCAAAAGCCTTACAGGTTGAGATAGAATCAGGCGTAGGAGCAGGATCACAGTGTAGGAGGATTTAATAGACCCTTACCTGCAGGGTATACAGACATTTTCAACAATTGAGCTGTGATGTTAGTAAGCTGTTAGAAAGCTGGAGATGACACACACTGTGACAGTTCACCACTGTCTCTCTACATAAAGACCATCCATGTACTTTCAGCACGCAGCATGCATCAATAGGTATGCTACAAATCTATTATTTTTGACATTTTGCATTTAGATGAAAGGGCAGAAAACCAAATGTGGATAATTGACATGACTAACATGCAAAATTGCATGCACAAAAACAAAATAAGTGTCTGAAAATGTTCTTTTGGATGGGATTCAGTGAACACCAAATGAACAGCACAGGCTTGTTTGAAGATATTTTTTTTCCAGACCTGTATACTGTGAACTGATAGCCTGCAGACTGCGTGGTCTTTTTAATAGACACTCCCAAAGGATTACAGAGTGCCCAAATGTTCTGAGGCTATGTATGATGCACTTGTCAGTCTCGACTTGTTTTCAGTGCAGCAAAAATGTAAGTAATTATTATTAAAATATGTTATATTACAAAAGAGATACAAGTTGTTCATATTCAGCTTTTCTTTATTGTAAGGGCCTTTATTTGAAAAACTTTTTTTTTTTCGCAATTAATTTGGAATGTGACAGCAAGATTGCAAAGCTGAAAAGCAATTTTTCTGATGTCTTCTCCACTGCACACTGGAACAGCTTGCAAAATAAAATAAATACTAAATAAACTCTCAATTCATTTTAAGTGCTTGATAAAGAATAATACTGGTATAATTAGGCTTCATGCATGTGTTTATGCACATTATAATTTTTAGTACTAATTTCAGGTTTCTACTAAATACGAAGTAATGAATGAATTAACCGTAATATATTCCAGTGGATAATAACAGCCTAGCTAGGTTTCCAACTATTATTGCACACAATGAAAAAGTCCTACCTAGTGTCGTGTATATATACATATGAAAAGAGATTTCCACATACAGTATATGGTCATGAGCAGTTGGTGGGGGCCCTGCTGTGCTAAAGATTGAAATGATCTATGCTCATTAACAGTCCCTAGTGCAGTCTAATTAGCATGTAATAGGACACCAAATCCAGCACAGGAGGCTTGTTATTTAAGGATAAAGCTCATCTCTCATTTGAATGCATTTTTCATAAGCTGCTCTAATTAAGTTTCATTAGCATTATTAATTAAACATGAAAAGCTTCTCATTTCCTCTGTATCTTGGCGTCTACTTCAAAACAGCACAGAGTGACATTTCTCATGGTAATGACAATCTCCGTCATGATATCATATGCCTCACAATATGATCTTCTCCAAATCTTGAATGTTTGAGAAGAAAAACCCTATGAAATGTCTGTTCATGATACAATTGTCTGAGTCATTAGACCCATCTTTTTTCCAAAATAAAAAACCCAAAACAGCTTCATGTGTGTCAAGTCTGACCTTGTGGAACAGACTGGTGCTTTTAAACGTCCTGGTAAAAAGTATCACAATGGATGGTTGAGGACTCCCAACTATGGATTACAAAAAGCCTGCTGCTCACAAAACTGCTAATCTGTATCCCCTTGGTTCACCCAGGATAGCTCGCTATGTCACAATTATTCATTCTCACTTGAAAGCTGAAGTACTATCATCCTTACCTTTTCAAAGAAAAGCCTCTTGAAACCATCTTAATTCTGTTTCTCTGTCGCCAGTAAATCATGTGGAGTTACAGTTGTAGAGCCCATCTGGCATACTGGCAAAAGCTGGCCTTGGTTTCAGCAAGCAAGCTTTTTTTCTTTGCCACTTTAAACATGACTCATTTTCCAGATAATGTCAATCTTTGCAGTTTATATGCAGGCCAGTATTTTCAATTTGGCAACCAATTTGTCAAAATTACCCTTGAAAATATCATACGACATAAATCCAACATACACAAAAGGAAACATCTCTGGAAAGTCTGTATTATGGCAGAATTTTGATAATCAAAACTGCTATGATCTGATTGGGTATGCAAATGAATTTGGCAAAGAAGCGTTATGTTTTCACTGCATTGCCTTTCCTAATCATAATCAAAATTATAGAGTACTGCTGTGCATTGATATACGAAAGTTGTGTGCACATTACCAACAGTTCCTCTGGTGTCACCATCAGTTCAAAGTTTGACTTTCATTTTCATGTGTCACAAATTTTCCCCTGAGACCAGTGAGTGAATATGGTGTGGGCAGATTCCATCGAGGTTCAGTTATCAAAAGCACATTTTTCTTTCCCTGATTCATTCCTCGCTGCATGCAAAACGAGGCACAGTTTGGATGCCCCTATGAACTGAAGTTTGTCTATGACATGCATATAAATTTGGTTGTACTTTTGTTGAACGAGGAAGTGAAACATCTCTCCACATTGCTTTGCCTGTTTATTATCAGAGCTGCTCACTATACATAAGCCTTGAATTCACATGTATGCAATTCCCAACAGTTCCTTGAGCTCCAACAGTTCAACCCTGTCAAGCTAAACTTAAGGTCAATTTCCAGTCTATTGCCCTAAAATATTGGGAAACACACACACACACACACACACACACACACACACACACACACACACACACACACACACAGGGAGGATATTTACCATCTTTTTA
>JAPZEB010000006.1:9635316-9667875 GCA_029783705.1 Chaetodon striatus
CTTTCAGAACACAGGAACAGTTTCAGCAAATATGACAAAAGCTGCTTCAATAAAAGTTACCAACTTTAGCTTTAATGTACAACTATACACTACAATGGCCTTATTTTTCTGCAGGGTTTATCATCAAAATGTATTTGGAATAACACTGATATAAGCAAGACTTGAACAGCATTGAAAATTACTGTGGATTTGACCCTATTGGCTTGACAGATGAAAAATTGTAGGTGTATACCTCTTGAATCAAATATTCAGAATAAAGTACAAATAATAATTACTTGCTAAAAACCCTTGCCCTTTGCTCTGTCTAGACATCAACTGAAGTGGCACATTGAATTGGGGAATGAATAGCAAAGAGAACTAAACCAAGGACATAGTTTTTCAATTTAGAACATATTGTCCTGAAAATGTGCATATCTGTGGTGATATTGTAGTTAGGGTGCTATTGAGATGGTACAATAATTCTACAATGGCAGGTACTAGAATTAGAGTAGAAAATAAAGGTTTTATTTTTAGTCAGATCATCTTAAGATGTGATGGATTCACATCATACTTTGAATGGTTGTCTATAGGTGACTGCATGTGTTGGTTGTCAGTGTCTATGATATGACTTGTACATATAAGAACACTTTTTCTTATATGTACTATTGAATTTGTTTTATATATTTTTTTAAAAGGTTAAAAAATACAAATGAAACCTTATGACCTATCTGCAGATTGATTGCATATTCAGTACTGTGGCAGTTCATTAGTGCATACACTACCAAAGAATATTGTTTTTCAAGGACCACAGTTTTATCAACAAAAAAATCAATTTGCAAGACCTGCTTTGATAATATTAAAGAAGGTAATTCAAATTCACAACTGACCTGAGCTGGCATAAAAAAAACAGTTAGATATGGAGGTGTCTCAACAGGTCAAGTTCAAGTTTTTAAAACCTGACAAAAATGCGGAAAAAACCAATGTTGCCTCAACGCGGCCACAATGCCTTTGAATGAGGTTGTGTGGGTGAGCTTCAGCAATCACCAGCTAATTTATTCTCACCTCAGCCAATATCTAAAGCTCGCTAAAGAAATTAGTGGATGTAGCATTTTTAAAACTGATGAACCAGTGAATGGGTCAGCTTCTTTCACTGGTGGCTGAGGTCTAAGGCTGCTGCTCCTACCTACATCTATTTGTGTTTCACTGCGAGCAGCAGGGTCTGTGTGACAGAATGACTGACAGTGACTCGCACACACACAGACGCTGCCATTTTGTTGTTCTGCATCCAAATGGGAAAGCATATTGTAGTATATGTCTTATAAATAATGGTATTAATAAATTAATGGACTTTAATAATTTGAAAAGGATCAAAAGGACTTATTTCCTGCTGTAGCCCATGTCCAAAGTTCTTTACAGGCCTGAATCTGATTTTAAACAATATTAAAAGAGATCCCCTTTTATACAACATCTAATAATAAACATAACAATACAGTTAAAATTATTATTTTGTCTGTCCACCAGATAGCCTTTCAACCCTTATATTTCCCTGACATTTTAAAGTTTTATGGAATAATATATTGCACCAGGTGGAACTCTACAAATCATCAAATTTTCAATGTTATATTGGATTTGATTCCAGGACATGTTGAAATCGTTAATATTAAAAGCATGCTAGTCATATATCACTCAGATTTTAAATGAAATGCATACACCTTTTTGTCCAGAGACTCTGCAATACATCTAAATCCCAACCTGTTATCTGCCATTATATTGCATTATTTTATGAGTGCTGCCTGCTCTTAGACTATTTTTCTCATTTGGGTTGAACCAGTATGAGCAAATAGACATCTGACCGAAGATGCCAAGTCTGTTAACCCTTGATATACACTAGAACCTTTTTTCTTTGTTTAATCATCCTTTTAGGCTCTGCAGTTGCCCAGTGAGAATCCAACCACGTGGATGATACTGCGCTAATATTACAGCTCTCAACTAAGAGCTTAGAGAACTGTTGTTTTCCTACAATTACATCAACCAGGGGATACAAATCTTTGAACCTTTCCACTGCCATTAGAGTGAGTCTGTATTTAGCTGAATGGTTTGGCACAGAACACAGTAAATAAAAAAATACAAGTTTGGAAAATGAGGCAAAACAACTTAACATTCCTCAGATCAACAATTCAATTCGGCCCCCAATTCAGACTGCAAACTTAAATGAATGCTGCTATTGACTGATCCATTCCAATCTATAGAATTTATTTATGACTTAGTACATAATTTAATCTTTTTCAAAAGCAAGCAAGAAATGCTAAGTAGCTTAATTTGCTCTCTCTCCTTTTTTCTCTCTCACACTCTCGTTCCTGCTTTCTTTATATGGTGTACGCTTTGCAGCTGTGCTGTGCAGCAGATGACTGCAGGAGTGTTTAAAGCCTACTGTTTCACTATCAGAAATGTTATTGTTGCTGCCATTGCGTGCCTAACTGTCAGGATCATGTGGATATAATCCCAACCCGGTGGCAAATATAAACAATGAAGAAAAAAAAAGGGGGGAAATGCAAACTAGTGTAGCTCCTGGCATGGTTAAACACACTGCGACCCCCCAACCCTTTAAGAGAAATACTGTCATCCAGCGCTGCTGCATATAATCTGGAGCGCGCTGAATATGATAAGGAGGCATGAGGCACTGTCATAAGACATAGAGACATGTTTACATGACAGTAACAGGATTACCTATCCATACAGTGCGCTATAGTCGTCACGTCAGGATATTAATTTTCAAAATGAATGCATGGGTTTGCTTGTTTGAAGTCCAGTTTTTTTGAGAAGAAGGAACTATTTCCAAAACACCTTATTTTCCCCCAAGTTCAGATATTGCATTTCCTACAAAGGGGAGGAGTGATGTAGATCCTCCCACCTCTTAATACTCTCTGCTTGCTAGAGAACCCATTCTGTTAATTAACCAAACCACATGGGGCCATACATAAGTCCAAATGCTCTGTTGTTTTGATTTAAGTTCACTGTATGCGCTTCCAGCAAATCAGAAGAGGAGCTGTACGTAGAATACATGCGTACATATACCTGTGTGTGGGATGATAAGGGCAGTTGAGGGTCAGACCTCATGGAGGAAGAATGAATGTACCTTAATTTAACAATACTTGTCTTTCTCAATTGACAGTGTCAAATAATGAACGTAGCCACCGTGACGCCATCTATTGGTTTGTGGACTCCCATTTTGAAGCCTTGAGTTTGGCATTTTGGTCATTGCCATCTTAGATTTTTGGAGTCAGAAGTGACCGTATTTAAAGGAGATGGTGAAGATATCCCTAACATTAGCTGTTACCTTGGTCAGCACGGTGCGTCTACAGCTGTGGTTAACTGTGATAATACTAATGCTAATTTTTGCTAGCAAAAAACAGGCTAAAAACCATTAAAACAAAATGTATTTACCAGAAACATGTAAATGCTGAACAGGACTTTTTCGCAAACAAAATGTTACAGTTAACTTTCATTAACTGAAAACACACTGAAATAGTGGAAGCTACAGCTACACCTATAAACTGTGAATGTGGGTTACACCATGGTTACATTTCCTAACAAATGATGTTGCTGTGGCAGCAACTTGTCAACCAACAGCACCCACCTGTCACTCAAAGCGGCCACATCCTTAATTATGTGTAACATTAAGCCTTAAAAATATTTAAACAGGTGAGTTATATAAAACATCACCCCTGGTACAGTTGCCATGAACGGGGAAATTAGCTATAGAGACCAAAATCATTTTTGCACCAGACAGTATGTATTTGTTTATTTCTGCCATAAAGTTGGACGTTTTAACATGGGGGCTTATGGGGATTGACTCGCTCTTGGAGCCAGCCTCAAGTGGCCACTCAAGGAACTGCAGTTTTGGCACTTCAGCACTGGCTTTATTTTTCAGTCCTGGAGGTTGGCGCTTGCTTTCTACTCATGCTGGGTTTGTCACCTCACTCATTGTCTTCTTCTCCATTTTTATACATCAGTGCCTGTCTCACTGCTAAGCTCCCCACCTTTCTCATGTATGATATTGTTAAGAAAAGATAAACAAGTGTGCATGAAGTGATAACTGAACGCAGAGCTGCCGGTGGAAATATTAGCAGGTATATTGTTCAGTCTTTGTAACTGCCAATCAGAAACACACACATACAACCACCCATGCAAACACACACACACACCCCCACACAAACACACACCTACAGCAAGCTAAATTATGACAGGGATGATGGTGAGTTGTTCATGTGGTGCTGACAGCTTCATAAACACACCTCTTTTAAATCTCCTCAGATGCCAGTGCCATTAGGAAATCAGTTGTCCATTAACATGTTTCAGTCGTTACATTAAGTCAACCTTCAGAGAATAATGCCTTCTCTTTTTTTCTGTTTTTCTGTTTGTAATTTACATGTGTCAGAACCACCAGGTGGAGTTTTAAAAAGAGCTTTATGATATTATATGCAAACATCTGAAACATCTCAAATACAATGCAAACACATGAGAATAAAAGCAGGCATATCATATGTCCCTTTAAGACAACATTTCATGTATTGTGTGTTTATAGTGGCATTAACACCTCTACACTCATATATCAACATGTTCATTAAGACGGTTACAAAGCTAAACCAGCTTTGCACCCATTGTACTGTAAATAATCCTCACTTCCTACTCTCCTCACCAAGTGGAGTTTTAAGTTGCATAATGAATTAGTGATACCAAAATAAAATCTGTTTCATTCTGAAATCATGAAACCATTTGCTTAGCTTAGAAAAAAGGTTTTGATTAGACATGCGCAATCACATTATTACAAAGTTACATAAATTGTGTATGAAAGTATGGAGCTGAATCAGAAATGAGTCATGTAGGAAATCTTATTGAAACTGGGCAGTGTACAAAAGAGAGTTGCTTTTATGATCATACTGTTACTGCTGATAAAATCTTAAGAAGTGCTAATACATGCACTTGGCAATTAAATCTAGGAATTATAATTGGAGATGATGAATGGATATACATCCCTCTGAATTCAACAGTTCCTCTGCAGTTTGTCTTTGTAGCCCACTACCATTTGTTTTGGTAGATGCTGGACACATTTATGTCTTACTTTTAGCTAACTGTTTATTCTTCTCTGCTGCCTGCTGACTAGTTTTTCACACACTCTCAATCACAACTTGTAGTGTTCAGATGTTAAAGTTTACTCAATATGTGGATTCGTTTTTAATCAAAATGCCATTTACTATTTTTTTTCAAACCAATTGAACTATGTTAAAATCTTTACGCGTAACCCCCGGCAATCCAGCCTGTTCTCATTCCCAGGTTGTCAAATATGATGCTCTGAGAGGCCCCAGGCCTTCAACTAACTTCAATGGACAATATTTGATGCTCAGAGCAACTGACGTAGTAGAAAGAGCGACAAAGTCTGGAGGGATGGGAGTGAGAAGGTAATGGGGGGGTTGGTGTTTGGCTCAGACTTTCACCCAGGAGACTGCTGCTCATTTTCCTCTGAGAAACCAAAAGCCAGTGCTGTTTTAACATGACATTAAGTAACTTACGTCCATCCATCATGTACTTACTTCATGTTACGTATTTATTTTAACTCAAAACATGATGATTTTTCTAAACTTACAGAGTAGTTTTGTTCCCTAGACCAAACCATGACAGTCTGACAATGTTAACCATATTTTAGAAGGTGTTTCACCCAGGAGATGAATGTGCATCACATACAGACCCTCTCATACAGATGCCAAAGGAAGCCTTTGTTGTCAGTATCACACACCCAGGAGTGTAAAAAGCATTGGTATTTGACGAGCTGGGATGCTACAATATGTTTTACCTCATATTTTAAGACCTGAATTTAGCACGTTTTACAAAAGTGCTTATGTAGACAGTTGTTTTGATGTAATTCTCCAACAGCAATTTTAAGATCCAATTAGAACTCTCAACTTTGCTTTCTGGGAATAGATGTCATTACTGAATCAATGCCTACATTTAAATATATTCTATGATTGCAGATTCTTTTTAATTTGTAAATGGAAACCTAATTTCAGTAGCGTTGAAACCTATTCACTAATCAGATCTACAGTACATCAGTGCAAGCTCTGCCTCATCAACTGCTGACTCTGTGTTGCTGGGCTTTGTCTCGGGGCTGAACAGTTCAACAATCATAAAGTTCCCTTTTCCGCATCACTGCTCCCTCCATCCCTCAGTTGACCCATCTGTAACTGCTCCTGCTCCACAAGTGGATGTGCTACAATTTTGAATGCAGCACGTTCTTCAACTCAGTGTCTGTTTCTCTCCATAGCAGAGGATGATAAACCCAGACTCTAGTGTTCTTGTGGTGACATTTAAAGATTAAATCCACACCTAATCACAAATGGCAGTAAAATGCTGCTGTATTGATTGATGCCTGTGGGCGTAAATGCTGTTTTACGTCTGGCCACGCCCTATGATGTCACAGCAGGTGTTTTTCACCCGCCGTGACATCACTGACTGGGATGTGACAGGAGGTAAGGCATTCCTATTAACATTTGTACCTACAGAGAGCACTGCAGCAGCAGGTGTTAGCCCATTTTCACTCAGTGTGGATTTACTCTTCAAAGTGTGCACTGACGACTTTTACTGCAATTTTTTTTTTTTACTTTTTCTCTTCTACCTGACTTTCCTCTCTTTAGATGTATCTCATTTGTGAAACATGTGTATGTGTGTGTGTGTATACTTTTACGTTTGTCCGTACTGTCTGTCTGTTGGAGAGGAGGAAAGGTGCTCCAGGTGTGGTATGTGATAAGAGAATAGATGTAAATGTATACAGATCACATTCACGCACTGTGTTGTTGTGTGCCGCAATAGCAAACAAACCACAAGCTTCAGAACATTCTGTCTGCCTACAGACTGTTCCAGTATGCCGAGCTTCAAGGTTTTCAGCTTCAATTGACATAAATGGAGATGGGTTTCATGAACATATTTTTTGAGGAAAAACTTGCCAAAGGCTTAATTGATGCTTGTTGAATGTGTTAAATCGACTCAACCAGATTTGGAAAAATGTGTTCCTCATCAGAGTATGAGACTGTAATATTCAGGACACTGGCCACAGACAGTGTGCTGGCCGAATACTGCGTGGTCGGCAGACTCTTTTGGGGAATTTGGGAGAGTTTGAGGGCATTCTGTGCCTTTGTTCTGATGCACCGATTACCCTCGCCTTGTCCTCGTTTTACCTCTCTCATATTCAAATATGGCCACAAGGAAAAGGTGAGTGGGAATCAAACAGGCCTGTGCTCTTTAAACTGACTGGTGAAGACATCAAATGAAGCAGTTTTTCAGCCCACACTCAGTTATTACTTGAAACGGACAACACACTGTTGAAACGTGGCCTCAGTCTGTCTCTGCTGTTTGGTTCAAGAAATGCATGAATTTCAATAAATGGATTCTGTGACTGCCACGAACCTTTAACATCAGTAAGATGACAATGCTTTTGGTTCGGTTGAAGTGTAATTATCTTGAAACACAGTCTTAAATGCCCCCTTTTTATGGTTAATTACAAAAAACAGCTTGAGAGAAAAAAAAAATGGCAAAAGATCATTAAACTAAGTTCGTGTTCATGGAGGAGACACATGGATTTAAATAGTTTGCAACAACCTGACTGATGTCTGGTCACTCTCTGTTGAAACTCTAACTTTTCTAATTACATGTTTTTTTTCTTTTATTCATAGAAATGTTAACTTCTGCTCCACTAACATTGTTTCCCCTCTCTTTCTATCAGCTCTCTTCTCAGGCGACTTATGGGCCACCTGTGAAAATACTTAAACGTTATTAGTATGGCTGGTGAAGAGCAGCATAGCAGTGGCAGTGCGTGGGCGGGAGCTCTAATATGATTGGCTCAGGGACACTGTAAGCCTGAGTGGCAGCCCTTAATGGGAGCCCTGGAGAGGTAACCCAACAGCTGTGTGTTTGCAGCTAATGAGAGATGGGGGAGGAGTAAAGGATCACAGACTGGAAACACTCTGATAAACTCTTGCCTCGGAATGGCTGGGGAAGATAGGAAATCAAGTTTTCTCCGGAGGACATTGCTTAAGGCTTTTCCTTTGTCACAAAACTCCTCGTTTGACTCATTGCTCCTGGTCCATTGCTTATGCTTAAGCAGTTATGATCACTGGCATCAGTGTTGTGGAAGAAAGGAGGAGAATAACTGTGGCGTGGGATGGATTTCGCTCCCTGCTGAGCCATGCTGATTTATAGCCCACAGCAAGAGCATTGTGTTGTTGTTTTTTTTTTTTTTAATTACACTGCTGCAGTTTTAACAGATGATGTCAGACATAACCAGTGTATTCCAATGTACACCAATTTTCATTATCTTCACTGGCATAAAAAAGGGAAAAAAGCATAATGTGCATTACTCCAACATCAAGAGATGTTAACATTCAATTCCTCTAATTTCCCCAGCTGATGTAGAGGACTGTATTACTTCCCCTCCTTATTATAACCGCCTGAGGGTGGCGCCAAATGAATAAATAGTGGCCAGAGCAGCTTCTATTTTAGGCCATTCATTTTGCTACATGGAATGCATATCAACAAGTAAACTGTCAGCGCAGGCTACCTGTTACATCAAATTTCGACAATTTGTACAATCAGTACATGTTGTGTCGACAGAAGCAGCGGCCGTTTTGCAGCAGGAGCGCAACACACGCAGTGTCTGCTGCAGGAGGCGCACATTCTATAAGGTACATTTCCCCCCCGTTTGAGGTGACCCAGTTTGATGAGATCTTCTTAAACTGTAGGAATCACACAATTTCCTGGTAGGCAGCCCGGGCATAATGTGATGTTGAGTGTGAAGTTGCTGTGTGCTGCGGTGGATGGGAGCCCCACCTCCTCCCACGCTCTGATGAGTAGAGAGAGGAAGGGAGAGGGAGAGAGAGGGGAGCAACTAACCTACCCACAGTATCTCACCACTTGCTCTCTGGAAATGCTTCAGATGGGCTTCTTGTTTAGGACCGGTTAGCTATTCCGTTTAACGTTGCAAATATGAGAATGGTGTTGCAGTCGTTTGGACATCCAGTGCGTCCTTAGAGCGCGTTCCAGGCTACTTCTATCACGGGAAAGCGCTCGAGAAACTTGGACCAAAGGGATGCGCCAACGAGTGCATATCTTGGCAGGGATCAGTTATTGAGGACTGGAAATGGCACACAGTGGGCTATCCCTATGGAATGAGACTCTTCATTTTCCTGCTCTGTCATAAAAGAATCAAACAGCTCATAACTTCTGATATTTCCCCGGACTGAAATCTGCTCGAGACCGCCGGACGACGGCGGGCACCCAATCCTGCATTTTGATGCGGAAAGTTGCAAATGCTGTGAATGGATTTTGTGGCTGCTGAAGTTATTTTGATGTCAGCACTGTGGCGGAGGTTTGAGGGTTAGACACCTGCCTCTGGGATCACCGGTGGACATATCAGCTGCGGACAGATTTGGCGACGCGATAAGCGCTCATAGAGAAGTCTCTGGCACAGGTACTGAAATGACTGCAGAATTAACCGAGAAAGTTGTTTTGATCGGTCGATGATGTTTGAGATTTGTGTTGCGGAAGTTTGAAAAGATTTCTGACTTGAAGTGGTGTCTAATAGCGCAGGGCCAAGGCTCCAAAATAGACTGTTTATAGCCTACAACAAGTTGTCCGCGTTGCACTTAATAGAGAAGCCGATAGAGCTTGCTCGGCTCGGTGTTACAGGTTGATAGGACACAGTGATAGAAAGGTAACAGTGCAGATATGTCACCCGCGATAATGATGCGCTGCGTGATTGATAAGACGATGCATCGCAATTAAAACACATCGGAGTCGAGTGAGTGATGGCATTAAGTCGTTAAGTGTGCATATCATTGCACTTCACCTACAATATAAGTGCATTCGCTTCAATGTGATGTGTACTGACGATCGGCTAATTGCATCTTATTATACCATTATGATTCTGTGAAGCAGAAAATGTGATCCATTTGCATCATCCCTTCCTCGTCATTTCTTTTATACTAGCTGCAAACATCATACTAATTGCCTTCATTAGAGGATCTTTATTTAGAGCCTTTTACTCACCATTTTTCTTTTTTTTTTTGCGCAAATAATTCTGACGTACAGCCTGCCATGTTCATAACTAATCGTCAGTTTTCCTATGAGGAGAATCGCGCATATAATTGGAGGGGGGAAAAATCTTTGATCAGCGCATCCGCACGGGTAATCTCCTCTGCTCTCAAGCGAGAGTCTGGGGTGTTGTTTCTCGCCACTCCACCGACCACCAGGCACATTTTAATAGTCTGCTTCACGTAGTGATGTCGGTCTAAGTTCCCACACATACTGTAGGCTACAAGGCCGTCAAAACACAGCACATCAAAACAGGCCTATTTCCCATTTCTACCCATATCTGACAAACTGTTCAGAAGACATAAACCTGATGATTGTCCATCTGTCTGTCTATCTATCTATCTATCTATCTATTGAAAATGACGAGTAAGGGGCAAAAGGGCAGGCTGTCAGTTCCTTTAATTTTGTCCATTTGCCATGAAAAGAGGTATATATGATCAATGGTGAACTTTACACATGCCCTCCACCCCCCTCTGAATGCTGTACAATAACATGCATTGTGTCATGTGATGGTGTTGCTGAAGGAAGGCTACCTGTTTGCCATTTGCTTAACATACCAAAGCCTGTGCAAAATAATACAAAGCAGTAACTTAATCTGGTTTTAGTTCTACATTCAGACCAACAAGGAGTATAAAGTATATGACCTGTATGTTCGCATCTCCCTGTCTGAATGCAGCCTCTTTGATCTCAGTGGTATTTTTTTGTAATAGGAGTGACCCGCCGTCAGTGTTTTTGTGTGGATCAGACTGGAATAGCTAAACACTCCTGCCCCTAGCAAGTGTTTCTAACCAAAGGCCAGTGTTCTCTCATCACCGATGACCAGGGTTTACTGTCTCTAGAAGTGTAACATTTTGCAGTAAATTCTATTGGTGGATGAGCTGTAAGGAGACCTAAGCTGTGATACTACCCATCATAAATCATGCTGGTGGGAGGGTAATGGGTTTTACCTGTTATACTAGCTAAAGGCGCAGAGTCAGCCAATATATCACATCACCTCAGTTGAGAAAATCATTAAATCAGCCGTTATCTTTCCCCACTCGAGCAAAGCAGGGAAGATCGCATCTTATAGACGTTCATGAGCCTGATTTGTACCAAGTAACAGGTGAGAAATCTGCTTCTGTAGGGGAATAAGACTGGTGGTGCTGCTGGATCCTGATCTTCATTCCTATACTCTCATGATTTTTTCCCCTCCCCATACATAACACTAACCCTTTGACATATTATTAATTTACAATTATGCCTCAGTTGGTTCTGGGCGTGAGTCATTTCTGCCGGACCTGTGGAGCGGCCAACTTAAAGAGCAAGTGTCACCCAGTCAGTCACTGAGTTGACTCAGTCAGTAGATAGTCTGTCTCTATGGTAACCAGGACATGCGCACATGCTCTGCAACACAATTATATTGTTCTTTTTTTACATACCTTTTCTTTAATTAAATATGACAACACTTACATATGCATACACACTTTAATTGTTCTACTTCAGGCCAAGTATCTGATACATATTTCTTAAAAAGCACTAGTTTTGGTCTCTTTCATTACCCCATTGCTAATTATCCTCCTTTACAAACAAATGGTGGAATGGCCATGTTGCATACAGGAAGTAGATGATGATATACTGATTGTTTGCTGATCTGTAATGGAAGAAATACGCTTTTACTATCTTTTTTTTACTGCTTTTGTTCTCTTCATATCTTTTTCAGCTGTATCTTTTATACAGAATTTCTATTCAATGAAGCTCAGTCCTTTTATTTCTGTATTTTTTTCCCTGTTATAATCAGTAACATTACTAATTGATATAATATCACAACGGGATCTACTGGTCCAGACTTTCATGGCATGATAACCACACAGCTATTAAGATTCAATTAATATGGATGTGTTGTGCCCAACAAGTTGTTGTCTTCAAAATGAAAATCACAACACTTAGCTTAGACTGCACCGGTTAACCTTTTATTTTTCTTTCCTCCCAACTATGAAATGTCAACATTCCCGAAGACAGTTTGACAACTCCCTGTGGTGCAAAAGGTTTTTGGCAAAACACATGCAGAGCAGTTTTAGGATGATGGTTTCGAAGTCAGAGCGAATGAAAACGATCCTACCATAGGTGTGGATATTTTTGCATTTTCCACTGACCAATATACAAACAAACCACAGGTGGTGGAGGTTTTCCGTGTTTGCAAGCAAAGATGGTAGCAGATTTTTTCAGAGGTCATTGTTATGGCTGGGTTCAGCACCCCTGGCCTCATTAAGGCAGAGAGCTGCAGCCCTCTTGGGAATGAGACCAACTGTGTAGGGTCAGTGATTGTGGACATGTAGGCGGTGAAATGTTCTCGTCAACTGTGGGGTCAGCTGGGTGGCGCACCGTGTGAGGGCGCCAGGTGAGACTCAATCAGACCTCGCAGTTTGACTGATGTTTAGCTGCCAGAGAAGTCTTTCACCTTCTCCTATGTGAGGAGCAGAGCAGTAGCACTGGGCGCTGAGCCTCTAGGGAGAGGTGGAGGGATAGAGGATTGTAGGCAGTCGCCAGGAGGAATTTGGGAGTTCACTGCTGTCATTCAAAATGGCATTGGAGGAAATGGGTAGATCCATGAGGCGAGGGAGAGATCATAAGGAAGGGAGGCACAATGTGAACAGACATCCCCTTATGTCTGCATCCACTGGTGAGATTCGAGTCTTCTCTCTGTTCCTTTTGAAGTTGTTGCAGCTATTCCAATATTCTGATTGAGAATGCTTTTTGCTCCTTGCTTTGTCCTCTTTTGCATATTTAGTTTTTTAACAAAACAAATCCTCTTTGCTTTCATTATTAAAAGGCTACGGTTGCACAAACAAACAAAAAAATTATCCCTGCACCAGTATTTGACTGTTTTTAGAACATACATTTCACACACTATCATCTACATATTCTTGTCTCTTTTAATTGACAATACTGTCTCATAAACACATTTTATTTACCCATAGGTAGAACAGTCATGTCGTCATATGGCAATCACAACACCTCTACATTTCAGTGAAACTTCAACAGAGATGACAACAGACTCGCAGGTGACACAGTGGGCAGACGTGAGAATCACTTCTCCTGCTCTCTTAGAGCCACTCTTATCTATAGAGGTCATTGGCTGGTGAAGGGGTATGCTTGGGTGAGTTTCTCCTGCCGCTTGTGAGTCTGTGGGGCGATGGCCATGCTGAGAATGAGTCATGAAACACTGACTCTCTAGTCCAGTCTTGTACTTAGACTTGGCACCCCCGATGGTCTTAATAAGCTGGGTTTTGGCCAGGAAGTGTTCTTGCCGCGTGGCAGGTCGACTCTGTGATGTTCCTAGGGGTCTTAAACTCCATCGCTGAGCAGTTTTGCTTTGACTGCATTCTTGGTTGAAAAGTTTAACATCTTCACAGGAGATATAGCAAATTGCAGACCCATCAGGCAGTTTGAGAGTGTCTTTGAAGGTCCACCTCCATACTGTGGTACAGGCTGCCTTCAGTTTTTCTCTATGCTGGAACCATCTGGACCATTGCATGATCACAGCATGAGGCAGTGTGCTGAATGCTGCTTCGCTGGTAGAGTTAAAGTTCTTTCCTCAGTAAGACAGTGGATGCCTTGATTGTATTTGGAGAGATATTTCTTCAGAATATTTGTTGCTCTTCCATGAGTGTCTAGCTCAGTGTGTTTGTTGGTTTGTCTATTTGTGCAGGATGCTTTTTGCAGCATACAGTTCTTAAGGGAATTACAGTATGAGCCCCTTTAGGCCGTGCAGAGACCTAATAGCTCTGCGTAAAGGAAATACAGTGTGCACTGCACCCGTATAAGTTGTATTACAGTAGGGGTCACCCAAGCATTAGCCAGGTCTAAGTTGCCTGTGGTGTAGCTACCACAAAGTAGCTGCGGTTTTCTAGTTATAATGGGTAGTCAGTGCCACAGTGACTCTCAGTTAGACACCACTGTGCTGCCACAGCTTTTGGGTTTTCATTGAGTGAGTTTTAAAGGACAAAAGGATTTTGCTTTCTCAGCCTGTTGCACTTTCAGAAGATTTCAGTGTTGCAATGCCTGATCCAGTTCTAGTATCTGCCCCAAACAAGCCAATCCTTACAGAAGCAGTGGTTAGAGTGGTCGGCCAGGATGACAAACACATTTGAACACACTGGAAGAACTAACTTCTTGTTCCTTCCTTTGATTTTATGCTGAGTTATGTATCGCTATCTGCCTGAATCAGCTTGTAGTCTTGTGGGTCTACCACACCATCTGGGATGGCAGATGATAACCAAGTTTTTCAGAGGCAAAAGCGCTGAGATGCAGGAAATGTCACTCCTAGTTGTGTTCAGCAGTTCTAATTCATCCATTTTGCTGCTCAGGTAGTGAACGTTGGTGAGACGTGCAGTAGTCCAGTGGTGAGAAATCTCAGCACAACTTCCCTTTTCGCCACCACCTCAGAGAGCTTTGAGATGACGGAGAAAAGAAAAAAAAACTGCATGCTGTCAGGCTTTTGATAAAATATTTGTGAGATAGCTGAGAAATGTGAGATAGAAGCCCAAAGGCATGGTGTCAATAATATTCAGCCGATAAGAGATTCTCACTGAGTGATGGCAAAACGCATATTTCACAAACAACACGAATTTTAATGTCAATGTAAACAAAGAAAAAAGAACACCAATTCGCTGTGGCTGCCAGGCACGGTGCCATCTGGAAGACAGGCATGAGGCCAACTGGAAGACATTAAGTCATGAGTGTCATCAACCATAACAATCATGTCACTATCAAAGCACGCCTATTCATTCTAGAAGTGGCTGTAATAGCAGGGGGACAGTTACAGCTAAACAAAACATTATGACATTAATTATGGTTTTCATTCTGAAATGGCCATTTTGTAAAAAAAAACCAAAAAAAAACCAACCAAACAAACAAACATTTTGTAAACTTAAATTCAATGGTGAATGTTAGAAAAAGAGAGACAAAGTAAAGATGATGTAAGTGTTAAGAAGACGAAGTCACTTATCATGTGACAAACATTGTGCGTCATATAAGGAGTCATTTTGAAAGAGTATGAATAGGTTATTCAAATGACAAAGCAAAAAAAAAAAAAATCAATTGTATTTATTTAACCTTTTCCCTAGCTAATGTGTTTAATGTAAGCAGAGACAGAAATATGAAACATTTAAAATTAGATTCAGAATGACCTTTACTCCATAATTATTTCACAAATTATGTTGTTTGGATGTTAACTGTCAGTTGTAGGTATATGAAATGTTTTGTATCCGCTGATTATGTTTTTACTCCTGCCTGCCTTTTATTCTCTGTACACATGAACACACTGAATGCACACTCACCGTTCACGCCACATTGACTAGAGGCTCCCCCTGCAAATGTAAAAAGGGACACGTCGATAACTGAGCAATTAGTGCATCAATAACCTGCACTTCCAATTTTAATGTATTCAAAAGGAATTGGATTTCTTCATTGGATTTCTGTATATTTGTGTTTTGCCGTCTCGCTTAATACACATTTGCTTTGCTCCTCTCTGGAAAATTGTTTCATGGGAGGAGATGCAGAATGCACTGTCTTTGACCATATTCATTTATGTTTTTTATCCAAGGCTGTAGCCATTGAGTCAGCATTAGGGAGGGGTTGGGTGGGGGGGTAACTGACGAGTGGTCTGGGGTAGAGCCCTGTGCAGAGCTGTCTTCCTAATACCACTTCCACTGGATTTCTGACCATGACCACCCACTCCTACAGAGCATGTTGTCTTTTCCTGCCCTTCCTGCAAGGTGTGTGTCAGCTCCCACCTGCCCCAGCAAACATTCTGACCATACATACCCGCATAATTGATTGATTATCAGTAGATTGATCATCAATAGATTGAGTCTTCTCCTGTGCCGCAGGGTAAAGACGTTATTTTACTGTGGTATTTTAAAGAAAGCTAAAGAAGTTGTGAAATGATGTTCTAGAGCATAATTACATTCATAGCCACAGTCACTCTAATGTCTTTTGGATACAGTGTAATTATTCTTATCTGTAATATTCCTGAAAAATGTCTTTAAATGTCCAACTTGATCTCCACCAGCAGCAAAGATAAAACCACCCATTCCTGCAAGATTTGTGTTGGGTCCCGCAGGATCCCAACCCAATGCAGTCCTCTAGTCTGGGGGTCGTCCCCCACAGCCCCACCCCCCTCAACCCCCACCCTTAGAAAAGAAATTCAAATTTTGAAAACTATTAGACTATACTACCTACGACAAACAAGTACACTGACATGAACGTCATGCTATATGAGAATGCAATGAGTGACAGACTGTCTACATAAATTACACATGCAGCACAACATTAATGACTGACACCTTGCTCAAACTTGATACGGGCTGTCTGACATATTTAACCCAATAAGACATTCCTGTGAGTTGAATATGTCTGTGAACACCATTGTTCAAGTTTCAAGACTTTTATTTGCCATTTGCTTAAGGACATCTGTAGAAGGCCATTGGCATTCTTGTGCGCATTGTTGGCGGCTGGGTGATTGTGTGGTTAATTAACTGCAGGTAATTGAGCAATGATTGCCAACAATAGTGATGGTTGATTGATTACCACTCGCAAATAGGACTGTTTTCGCCATAAATGGGCAAACCAGATGCAGAACTACAGTACATCATTATAGTAGAACCAATAGTATTAATAATGTCTATATATTAATCTTATTCATGATTATGATTACACTTGCTAATGATTATTTTTGACGGGTGTGCAGTTGCCTGCTGTAGTGTAGCAATTTTTTTTATTTATATTTTCATAATTCTATTGGTAGGGACATTATTAGTGTGTTTGAATATATCATAATTACTGCCTTGTTTCTGTCTTTCTCAAAACCACTCAAACTAAGGCTGCACTGTTCGCACTTATCTTACCAATGTTAAATCCAGTACCTGTACTCTTTTTTTCCTATTCAAGTTCTTTCATGCTTCAACTATGCATCACTTTTTAACTTAAGGTGGTGAAGCAGACACTCACAGATGCACCACACATACAAAACTGGCAAAATGTTGCCTTTAATAAGTTTTCCAGAGCACTGGACCTTGATATTTAACTTCAACGTCTGCTCTTATTTCAATTACCAATAGCACTCTACACACGCACACACATGCACGTACGTATGCACATATACACACACACACACACACGCAAACACACACACACACACACACACACACACACACACACACAGAGGAAATAATTATAGTCTAAAATCATTGTAGCATGAAAAAAGCCAGAATTCTTTAGCTAGAGGGAATACAGATCAAAGAAGACACTAAAATAATGGGTCGTAATTACAGAGTTGAAAGGTTCAAAATCAAACATAATGATTACAGTGTTTGAGCTAGCCAGTAGCAATGGAGCGTGGATAGAAATTTCTGCATTCTGCATTGTTTCGAGCTGCATGTGATAATAACGGCCAAATTGCATAATGTGCACGAGAAGAAATGTCCTCATTGCCTCCGTAACCCTGAGTGTGCAAGCACTTGTTGATAGAGGCCTCTCTGGTAATGATATCGATCTGTTCGACTTTGTCAATTGACACTATCTTGGCAGATTCGTGAGGGTTTATGTTTGAGGGCATGTTTTATACCGCAGGTTACTTTTGAGCTACAATGCTTCACCACTCACTGTCTAGTAGTGTAATACCAAAATAATGAGTCTCTTAGGCAATCTGATTTTGTATTACAGTTTTATTTGATTACGCGGCTGAAACAATCCAATCCACACTGGCCCTCAAGTTTGTTCTGCATGTAAGCTCAAAAGATACAATTTCTTGTTCTTACATTAATTTCTACATGAAATTTGTAAAGCCAAGACATCCATAGAAGATATTGAAGCTCTGGGACAGAAAAGGAACCAAGCCGGGAAATAGTTATGATTGCACTGTTAAAATATGCCTCTTTCCCTTTGTTGTTATTGTTGTGTAATTATATTTTGTGCTTCTAGGCCTGTTGTAGATTTTGGTACTACTTATTGACAGAAATAATTCATTTTACAGCGGTGGTGTTATAGCGGAACAATACACTGAAGACAGCTTTTTTTCTCCTCCTGCTGACTGCATGTATCACTCTGGTGTTAATGACTTTTTGATGTGATGTTTTCACTTTATAATCAGACTTAAGTAATTATTGCCTATGGGTGCTTGTACAGCTACTAGGCGTTTTATAGCTAAATCTTTAAACACGATTTCCAAAAGGAAACACAGTTTTGACACAAATACTCTTTGTCATTTCGCAGGCAGATCTTCTGATGATCTAATGGAACTGAATTTACGAGTAGTGCTGTTCTGGGTCCTGGTGCTGCACTGTGGCTCTGCTGAAGGCAGTATCCTGTACCGGGTCCAGGAGGAGCAGCCTCCCAACACTCTCATTGGTAGCCTGGCAGCAGACCAGGGCCTGCCGGACTCGGGTCATCTCTACAAGTTGGAGGTGGGTGCCCCTTACCTACGCGTGGATGGAAAGACGGGAGACATTTTCACCACAGAGATTCCCATAGACAGAGAGACCCTGAGGGACTGTCGATCCCTGGCTAAAGGGAAGCCCTGCTACCTGGAATTTGAAGTATCAGTGACCGATCTGATACAAAACCAGAGCCCACGACTCATTGAAGGACGCATTGAAGTACAGGACATCAATGACAACACTCCACAGTTCCCCTCCTCGGTGCTCACCATCTCTGTCCCTGAGAACACGATCATGGGGGCTCTGTTCTCCATACCGCTTGCTACAGACAGAGACTCAGACAGGAATGGTGTGGCGGATTACGCTCTGACTGCAGGGCCAGACGCGGCAACCCTGTTTGGTTTACAGGTGGCTGACGACAGGGGAGGGAAGCTCCCACAGCTTATTGTCCTGGGCAACCTAGATCGCGAGTTAAAGGATTCCTATGACCTCACCATCAAGGCAGTGGATGGAGGAAACCCACAGCGCTACAGCAGTGCTCTGCTGAGAGTGGTAGTCACTGATGCCAACGACAACTCTCCCAAGTTTGAGAGGTCCACATATGAGGCAGAAGTGTCGGAAAACAGTCCAGTTGGGCACTCTGTGTTGCAGGTAAGATTGTGATGCAAATATACTTGCCTTTAAGAACTTATTTTAAATCAAATTTCAGTCTGAAGTGAATGGTTATAGTAAATTGCGATGAAAATTGCTTGTGCTGCTTGATGTACTGTTTTGAATTTCATCTTCAACAGTTGAGAAACAAAGCCTTAAAAAAAAACCCTCGGCCAATTTATCAAGATGTATTTGAAAAATGAGTGCGCGTCATGTTTGTGCAGTACTTATTCCTCAGATACAGTCGTAATATGTTAAACCAAATCAAAGATGGATATTTTTACTCTGCCGTTGTGCTTTAAAATATTTAAAAATAGTCTTACAACTCTGAATGTTAAAAATTGAACCTCTAATGCTGAACTCTTGGGAAACCAAGGCCACATTTGCTTCTTGTCAGCTCACATATCTTCATCATAGTTGTATTTTTAAACATTAATTATGTGTAACTTCACTCCTATTACTCTAATGTGCATGTTCAAGTAATACTATCAGTACAAGAGCATGGTCATATTATGCTTGTACAGGTAATTAAGCTGCTTATTGCTTTTGTTATGCTATTATACTTGAAGAAATAGAATTAGAAATACACAATGTCAGAGTGTAGGAGTAAGATAGTCTGTGTAGGATTTTCTCTGCATACTGCTGTGAAATTGTACAGACTGTCGTGAAAATAAATAAATAAATAGCAGCCCTAATATTTTATCCATATGTTTTCATGTGAATGTTTTCTCTAGCTCATTTTCTGAAATAAAAGAAAATTGAGTGGGAGGGGGGAAAAGAAAAAAAGGCTAGTGACATAACCATCAAAAGCAGAAAGGAAGGCAATAATGAAATATGCCCAAATAAAGCTGTTCACGTGCTGTGCTTTGAAGTGATCAGACGTCTGTTGATTAATTTATTCATTCATTCACTGACCAATGATAAGTAGAGAAAATCCTGCACTGGCTTCCTTTAATTCTTACTTCATGTTTGTGTGCATAAATCATGCCTTTAACCACTGAATTCCTTTCATTGTAGGTCAAAGCAAATGACTCTGACATGGGCCCTAATGGAGAAATAGAGTACACCCTTCACCAAGCTGTAGACCCAGTGCCGAAACTCTTACGGATTGATCGCTCCACAGGCATTATCTATGTCAAAGGACCCCTGGACAGGGAGGAAATCAGCAGCTTGTCCTTCTACGTGGTGGCGAGGGATAAGGGTCCTCAACCTAAAAGCTCCAAGACATTTGTAACCATTGAGGTGACTGATCAAAATGACAACGCTCCAGCCGTGGAGATTCGTGGAATTGGTCTTGTGACACACAGTGAAGGAGTGGCTAACATATCAGAGGACATGCCAGTTGGAACAGCTGTTGCTTTAGTACAAGTGTCTGACAAGGATGAGGGAGAGAATGCTGTGGTTACTTGTGTGGTCGCAGGAGACGTGCCCTTCCAGCTCCGGCCTGCCAGCGACTCATCCAGTGACAACAAGAGGAAATACTTCCTACAGACCACCACTCCCCTCGACTACGAAAGGATTAGGGATTACCGAGTAGAGATTGTGGCTGTGGATTCTGGAAATCCAGCGCTCTCTAGTACAAATTCTCTGAAGGTGCAGGTGACTGATGTGAATGACAACTCGCCAATATTCTCCCCAACCTTGTTTGAGGTAGATTTTGCCGAAGAAAACCAACCAGGAGAGAAAGTTTTGGATGTTACTGCTTCAGATGCTGACAGTGGCACTAATGCAGAACTCCTCTATAATATTGTGGCAGACTCATCCATCAAAGGTCTGTTCGAGATTGACCCAAATACTGGCGAAGTAAGAGCCCGAAGCCCACTTGACCGTGAGCATAAAGAACACTATGAGTTCCGGGTCACTGCAGCCGATAAAGGGTCACCTGTTCATAAAGGAACAGCAACTGTTGTAATAAAAGTCCTTGACCGCAATGACAATGACCCCAAGTTCATGCTTAGTGGCTACAGCTTTTCAGTTTTGGAAAACATGCCTCCGCTTAGTCCAGTTGGCATGGTGACAGTCCTGGATGTGGACAAAGGTGAGAACGCTCGTGTTCACCTCTCTGTAGAGCCTGATGGAGGGAAGTTTGTTGTTCAAAATGGAACAGGCACCATTCTGTCAAGCATCTCATTTGACAGGGAGAAAGAAAGCAGCTATACTTTCCGTCTCAAAGCAGTGGATGGAGGTGAGCCACCTCGGTCTTCATATGTGGGCGTTACCATCAATGTACTGGATGAAAATGACAATGACCCGGTGGTCACCAAGCCCTCCAATTCCTCCTTCAGGCGCTTATCACCTCTAGCTTCCCCAGATAGCCACGTTGAGGTAGTGGAAGCTGAAGACCTGGATAGTGGGCCTAACGCAGAGCTGGTCTTCAGTATTGCTGGTGGAAACCCTTACCAGTTATTTCGCATTTCCCCCTCCAGTGGGGAGATCACTCTAGCAAAAGAGATGACCCGTAAACATGGCGGACTGCATCGCCTAGTGGTGCGAGTGAGTGACAGGGGGAAGCCTGCACGTCATGCCACTGCCCTGGTCCACATCTATGTCAATGAAACCATTTCAAATGTCAGCTTAGTGGAAGCTCTAGTAGGACACAGCCTTTACACTCCACTGGACAGGGACATTGCTGGTGATCCTGACAATGGCTTTGCTGCACAGCGTAGTAACATTTTGTTTGGAAGCCTTGCTGGTGTGGCAGGTGTTGTCATGTTGATCCTAGTAGTGGTATTTATTCGACACCGCATCCAGAGAGAAACTAAGAGTGGGTATCAGGCTGGCAAGAAGGAAACAAAGGACTTATATGCACCCAAACAGGCACCAAAGAATGCCAAAGGGAAACGTGGAAGGAAAGGGAAACCCCAAAAGTCCCCAAAACCACTCGGAGAAGACGAGGAAGTCAGCCTTCAAAAGAGTCTCAAGTTCAACCTCGATGGAGTCAATGATAGCCCCAGGATACACCTGCCCTTAACATATTCACCAGGAAGCCCTGATATAGGCAGGCACTACCGCTCCAACTCCCCCTTACCCTCCATCCAGCTGCAGGCCCAGTCCCCTTCAGCCTCGCAGAAGCATCAGGCCGTCCAGGACCTTCCTGCCGCCAACACCTTTGTAGGAACGGGAGGAGATGACAACTCTACCGGCTCAGACCAGTACTCAGATTACAGCTACAAGACCAGCCAAATGAAGTACAGCAACAAACAGGTAAGGTCATGCCTTACAAATCCAACTGCTGTGTAGATGGTATGTTAGAGGAGTGGATGGTTGGTGTGTCACATTGTTTGAGGGTATTGAAGAGCAATAATTGAGTTTTAGAACTAACACGTATTATTCTTATTGTGTGCAACAGTTTGAAAACATTTTATAGAATGAACGACTCTTGCAGGAATATATTGTCCACTTAAAAGACAATTCAATATCAAATTTGAATACTTTTCTATGGCTTTTGTTATCATTGTGCCATCAGTCTGAATTTTAAAAATGTTAAATTATAGGTTTATATTGCAGATTTGTTATCGTCATTTCTGCCTTACTCAGAATTTAATTTTCTGCAGAACAATACAAAATGTGTGAGACAGCAGATTAAGGTGAGAAAAAATATCTTCTTCCATTTCAAAAGCATATAACTTGCTTGGAATTGAATGACATGGTATTACCCTAAATTTGTTTTGCCATTAAAAAGTTTCTTTAGTCGCGTGGACTATATTAAAATACTTTGGGGATAATGAAATTTTGATATTTAGAGATTTTTGACTTCAGTCATGGTTTACATAGTATCAATTATTTTTCTTAATTAAGTTTAATTATATGCTGTCTTACTATTTTATTTTGCTTCAGTGTAACTACTCTGGAGGGTGAAATTCAATACACAACGAATGTTCCTGCTGTCTTATTAACTCCAAGTGTATGATCAGACGTGGCACTACTAGAAAACTTAGACGGCCCTTCACATTTTGTTTTTTTTCCTGGGGTTGGCAGTGGAGTTGAACAGGGAAGGTCCATCTCGCAGTGACTTACTTCTGCTCCTCTGCCTGACCTCTAGTGCTCTGATCTCCGCAGGTCACTTGCTCTTATCTCCCTGCTCCTTATGCTCTTATCTCCTCTTATCTGTACAACATTTGGCAAGGCTCAAATAGCCATGGAAACAGAAATATTAATAGACTCAGAGGGGATTACGAAAGGGAAAAAATGTAGAGTCTAGGGATAGAAAGCTATTGTGTCTCTAGGTTTCTGTGTCATCTGCAAGTGTGTGAATGAATGTGCGTCTTGGACCTGACAGGCATAGACATGTACAGTATGTGTCTATGTGTCTGTGTGTGTATGTGTGTGTTCAGAGGGGGAAAAGGCAGACTGCTATTATCCTTCAATATTATAACATTCTTTATAGTACAGCAAAATGTTCACATGTCAAGATCCCATTAGTATATTAGGATCGCTATACGCAGACTATTGAAATGTATCTTGCTTTTTTCCAGTAATTGCCAGAGGTGTGGACTCGAGTCTCAGATGTGATGACTTTAGACTTGACAAAATGAAATAAAATATAGCACCAATGACTCTTTATTTAACTTGGACTTGACCGTTTGACCAGGAAATACTTGACACCTCCCTAAAGCCCACAGAATAAAAAGAATGTTGTTTAAAAAGTGTGCCATGAATCCGTTCATTTCCCTTCAAATTACAGACATATAGGCAGCTTCTTCCAACAGACTTGTTTTAACAAATTAGTGGAAATTATAATATTTAATTACTCTTTTGTTAAAATGGCTTTACATATGGTGAAGACTCCAATATGACTTGTTTAGGACTTGGGACTTGGGTGCAAAGACTTAAGACATATGTGTGACTTGCAAAACAATGACTTGGTCCCACCTCTGTTGATTACTGTACTGAACTTTCATTGTGTGAAAAAAAATAATCCAGGAGGTAGATACAGTATCACATGCTTTCAAAGAGCACCTAAATCCAAAGACCGCCCACTACAGGGGCATTCCTACTCAAACAAACGTAGTGCAACTGTGATCTGCAACCTAACATGACTGATAGTTCTCATCACATCTGAGTTGTAACTGATACATTCCTAAATCACACAATAATGACTAGCTCCAACAATGCATAATTCATGCTGCTACGGTGGTATTCAAAATCTTTTTTTTTTTTATCAAAAATGTTTGACAGTGATGTATGCAATTTATTTACATCCAGGACAAGTTGACATCTGCTTTCAAGATGCTTCCATATATCAAATCACAGTGTCATACATATTAACAGTATGACATTCTCCAAGGCTTTGCAAAGTTTGACACATGAAAATTAGCAAAAATAGAAGAGGAAAATATGCCGCTGAGTTCTGAACATGTGTAGGTGACACATTTTCAGTGGAGATATCTTCAGAGCCACTATCACAGTTGGCTGGTCGGTAGTTTTAGCAGATGCTAGCTGACAGCTTAGGTGATCACAAGCCTTTGTGGGTGGAGTCAGCTTAGAGAACAGTCACCACTGTCTCCTTGATGGACAGCATAAGGGACCAAAATGACTGCAAGCCACGGGGTGTGTCTGGGTATTTGTGTGTAGTGCCAATCTCTGTGTTTGTGTGTAGATTTGCTGCTCAGTGAAAGAGTGTTAATTGTAACTGTGGCACAGATGTAAGCTCACAGCACTTGACAGTGTTTGTGGTTTCTCAATGTGATAACATAAATGCGTATGAGACATGACTCAAGTGATTGACAGGCTGTGTAAAAACATGGACAGATGTTGAAGCTCATGTGACATACCTCAGCAGATGTTGTCTCATGTATGGCATCCCCTCTCACATCAGGAAGAACAGATTGACCAAAATATATAATTAAAGTAACTGCCAAGTGATGTGACAGATGTAGAGTGGTGGTGCCCTTGCTTTAATTAACTGTGCTACACTCGACAATGGCTTTTTATTGGGAATGTGGTCAGGTGCCTAGGTTTGTACTAAACTTCTTGATGTCATGTCTGAAAGTTACAGCCTGCATGTTTACAGATTATGAGCACGCAGAATTTAATAAGCATTTTTAGTCAACCTTTTTTTTTTCACATTTTTGTTAGAGTTTTGCTCTGTAACCATCTGCTGCATTGTCATTCCTTTTCACCAACTTCCTAAACACCAATCTATTGTTGAGCTAAATCTGAGTGAATGTTCAACAAACTAAAGCAGTCTGATCTGGAAACTGTGGAAAAAAAAGTGTGTGTGCCTCTTGTGCTTATGTCTTTGTGAGCACTAGTTTGAGTTTAAAGTTCCCATGAAATGAAAAATACATTTTTGCAGTTTAAATCCTGTGCCCCTATGTTAAGTGATCATTTATTTCTTCTTATATGCCAAATATATGTAAAAAAAAAAAATCACTATCAAAGTATTTTACACAAAAATCCAAATTTTTTGTCATCCTGTAAAACCAGAGAAAATGGTTTTAAATGTTTGATGACTCATCCTGCACTCAGTGGTGTTTACGAAACTTCATCCAGTCAAATGAAACTTTGGGTGACTAGCTAGCCACATCTGTCATAAAAAAAAAAAAAAAAACCTTCACATTTTGTGGGTTGCAATAATTAACGCAAATTCAACGAAAGTCCGCAGTATTTGTGGGGGCTTGCAATTTTCCCACGATTTTTCCCCATTTTCCTGTTGACCGGAAGTCATCGCACATGCGACGTCATTTGAAAACATCATCAGACACGTCATTAAATTGCGCTAATGGCATTGCAGTATGGAGAAATGCTCTGTATTGACATAGCCTAAAATTTGTACTTTCTTTAAATGCATACAACATGTGTTGAATTTATTAAAAAATGTTATATTTACAGAAGATGTAACTTACATGTTGTTTTACAGTCACATTGTCTGGTTTGAGAGCTACAATATTCACTCAGGATTTTTTTGCAACATTATTGGATTTCACATTTTGAAACTAATTAAATAAAACTAAAGAAGAGAACTGAAGAATTTACAGCTGTTTTTGTAATATTCAGTATGGTTATTATACAAACTGATTACATGACATTATTTTGGAGGCAGTAGTTTAAAAAAATTGACATTTTTTTTCTCCAATTTTTGTCATTGGCCGCAATTTTTGTCATGTGCCACAATTTCCTGCAAAAAAATCACAAAAAATGCAGCAATTTTTTATCAAAATTTTTGACAAAATTGGCTGCAAAATTCAAGGGTTTTGGACTGCAAATTCGAGGGAGGTTTTTTTGCCACAAGATCCTGGAGCGAATGGAAAATGGACAGTGCAAGACAACAGTGCTGTCTTGTAATTTAATTTTGTAGTAGTAGGTTATTACAAAAATTGTCCAAGTGATGGACTTATGGAAGGAGGATGGACTCATGGATTTAAAGGCGTGTCATAAAGTCATTTAAATACATGTTTTGTAAAATTACACATTTATGCATTTGTTCTCGTGGCGATGACTCGGGTACAATCATTTTCCTCAAAATACTTTAAGTTTCTGGTATCATAGTTTAGCATTTTTCACCTGGTGATGCTGTAACAAATTAAGCTAATGTTAACTAAGTGTTGGCTGCAAGGGGTTAACTTTGGGTCTGAAAAGTGAAGCCAATGCAGAAGTGTCTGAAACCTGCATCGTTTCTAATGGAGCGACTTCACTGGCTGCAAAAAGAAGCCTGATTACATGCTGTAATATAAGTCTGTGAGAAAAAGACCCTACTTCTCACTTGATTTATTACCTTGGTAAATGTTGTCCTAATGAGTCTATGGTTTCACTCGCTAGTTTCAAGTCTTGTTCAACACAGCATGATGGTTATTTTGTACATTATGGTCCAATTTAGAGTAAAAATAGGGCGTGGCTGCCTTGCGGCAGGTCATCAAAACGTTGGTGTGCTTGGTCTCAGTCAGATGTTGTGTTTCGTCCTGAGCAAACAAACAATATTCTCTCCAGCTGATGAACCATGTCGAGGACGTTTGCAGCTTTTTTGGTTAATTTTTTATTTATTTTTTATTTTTTTTAACATCTTTTGGTTTTGTAAAAGCAAAAGCAAGCGCACCCGAAATGTTGCCAATAATCCCTCGAGTTTTGGTCTTCCAAATAAATTTGGCTAAAATGGGGGTTAATCCAGAACCTGAGTGATCATCTGACTGCTCTTTTTTTGCTGTCTCGTTTGCAGTTTAACCTTTTTTTTTAGTTATGTTCACTTGGTGAATGTAATCCTACCGATTGGCAGGATGGTCATAAAAATAGGACCCAGGTTGTAATAAACCTTCTTAAACCGTCTGTGCATGCTAAACCTCTCAAAGAACACTTTTTGTCCTTTAATCTACCTCCTTTTCCCTTCTCATGCCTCCACCCGGTGAAATCTTTTTCTCTGTTACCCCACCATCTTTTCTATTCCTCACACATCTCTGATCCCACACAATTATCTCCCAAATCCCTTCCCAACTCCCCCTCTCCTCTCCTCTTCCCTTCCATCTCTGCCTCTCGTCATTTATCCACCCTCATCTACCCCGACAGGTCCCATGGTTCTCTCCCTCCTCCACCTCCCTTTACTGCACCTCTTTTCCCTCCTCTCGTCCCAGAGGCCTCCTGATATCGGGGTCAGTGTAATCCCGCCATACGTAATCTCCAGTTTAATCCTCTCAATCTCCCACGATTAAACACAAAAAGATGTCCGAACAAGAGCTGGAAAAATTACGGCCCATTGCGCAACAGGCTCCATGGTTGCACTGGGAGGAGAGTGAAGGGGTGAGGAAGAGAGGAGAAAGGTAATACAACAGAACAAGGTTTTATCCACCCTGTGTGTAAACACCTTCTCCGCTGGTTTCCCCCGTTATTGGAGACTATATGAGTCTGCGTATTATTGGGGCAACAGAAGGTCACCTGAGGTAACGGGACTGAGTGGGAAGCAGCACGTCTGTATTCCAGCAGAGGAGAACAGGGTGCCTTGAGGTTAACAATGCAGAGATCTTCACCATCACTCACTAGTCTTTCATCTCTCTATCCCTTTAACCCCCCTCCCTGCTTAAGGAGGCAGCGCAAAAATCAGTTCATCATGACAGTCTCTGTTCAACATCTTTATCATTCTTTGTATAAAAGACCTCTGTGTTTTAAAAACAACAACCCTTGGTGCACAGACAAAATGGAAATCTTGTCCAAACTCAAATATTGCCCTTGAAGAATAAAGGGGGTAAACTTTTTGTTCCAAGTCGTGACAGAAAAGCTCCCCAATGTGAGGGCCTTCTGTCATCCCACAGGTAAAAAACAAGGTCATAAACTTCAGCTGCACAAATACACACACTGTCACACACAGTCAGACTCAGCTTCTGTGATCATGTGTGTGCTGTGTTGGCAGTGGGCCAGACCACATGTGTTCTGGAGCTGGGGTGGATCTGGACCCTGAAGGGGAGCCGAGGCTATGTGACGTGCTCCTGTTAGGAACGCCTGGATTCCCTGCTGACAGGGGCACAGCAGAACCGACCCGACAATGCCACTCCGGATCGATCCCGCAAGGACAAAGCAGCTGCTTTGAGAGAGAGATGAAAATGGCCCCGGTGATTGGCCCACTGGTGACTTCTCACCACACTACTGGGGAGAGAGGTGACCTTTTTGGCTCTGGATTTCAGCAGCTGCTGCTCTGATCTGAAATTTCTGCCTCCAACCCAACTCAACTAAGGTGAGTGGCATTCTGTTTGCTCACAGCTTTAAAAATACAACTAAAGGATAACACTTTGATATTCCAGATTTTTCTTATTGTCACTAAATTATCCTGCTAGCAAGTATTGCAAAACTATTAAAAACACATATGAGTGACACTACATGCACTAAGTGTATTTATTTATTGTCATAAACATGGGCACTGTAGTTTACTTTGAGTCAATCCAGTATATACCTAGCCTAAGATCGCCAGACCGAATTGCAAATGTGTATTCGTCTGGAACCTCAGTTCATTTTCAATTTCCAGGGGGCGTCAAAATGACCTCTTGGCACAACTGGATAGCCCTACTACCAATCAGAGCAACGAAACATGATGTTGCACAGAACGATGGACACATGTAAACAGACTACAGCTGCAATGGTGTAGTATCAATATATCTGTGAAGGAGTGCTGCCATTTTTTGCCATCATAATTTAAAAGTAGTACTTAATAGAGAGTTCCACATCAGTTGCAGCCATCTTGGTTTTTTGAAAATGCCTCAGTGGGGCTCCTCTTCACTAAGCTAGGTTCATGCTCACTGTAGTGTGTGCAAGCCAAAAATAACGTCCTCACCTGTTTTGTGTGAACCATGAAGGCTCCGCAAGTTGTTATCGTCGGAAACTCACCCCATATTAGATTAATTGTGATTGGTTCTAAGTGGGCCAGGTCGATTGAAACTCTGTCTGAACAGGAGGGGGGGGCAGTTGCATCTGTTGAGGCAAGTCAAACATGAGCTCAAAGATTCGTCTGGTTCTCAGCCACCATACACCATCCTGCTGCCTTAAATATTGTAGTGCACCAAAGGTGTATTAATCCGCAACTTAAAATAGTCCCCAACAAACACACAATATACTCCTGTTTTGGAATGTTTTGCTCAAAGCTACAGTGCCCAGCTTTTTGTACACACTAATGTTTACCAATGTGATAGTGAATCAAGTATGTCATTATAACCACTGGTTTTACCCACACCCATGTTTTCCACCCTCTCTCTTCTAATATCTTCCAATATGTTCCCGTTTTTCTACTGAACAAAACAGTTCCCTTTCAGCCCTCCAAGAAGACCCAGCATTTTTTGCATATATGTAAACACTCCAACAGAACTCAGACCCCTCTTAAATGAACCAAATGAATGAATCTGAATATGGTTTGCTTCAATTCTGTGTTGCGATTCGCTTAACCTGTGCACTGTGAACACAAAGTGCTCCAGGTTCGCTTTGCTCTTTGCCATTGTATTTAGCCCTCTAGATCATATGCTATTGCACCGGGATGCTTGAAAAAACAGATGAAACCACGTCGGCCTGTAACCCTAGCAAGGATGCAGGTAGAAGAGTAGTTTGGTCCATAGAAGATAGTGCATGTCTCCAGATGTGAAATGCAGAGTACATCAGATGTCAACAGTCCACAGCACACAGAAGTTCATCTGAAAGTGAGGGGCCTCATAACCGCACTGCAGTGCCATGTCAACGTCAAAACAAAACTATGCCAATATATATTATATATAGGCTATATTGTGAACAGAAAGAGGAGTAAGGCCCTATCAGAGCTGAAGTTGACCAGAGAGAGAAATTAGTCATTTTCAAATGAACTGACACTGTGAACACAAAAAGAACTGAGTCCCTGTGTTGGTCCACTTTCTGGTGCACTTTAAGAAGACTGAGTTTGGTTTGTTTTAAAAGGTACATATGTGAAAACACATTAAGAGTCTACAGCCATGCTAACTGCTCTGTAAAGCTGTACCCAGGCACAGGGATGCCTTGAGCTAAATGGTAGCTTCAGCATGCTGACATGCTCACACTGACAATGCTAACATGCAGATGTTCAGCAGGTAAACCAAAGTATGGGACAATTTAAAATTGTGACTAATTGATGTGCTTTAGGAAGAGTCAGGAGATCATCAAAATGATTACAGTTCATCCTGAGGGGAACATGAATGTGTGTAAGAAATTTTACAACAGTCCATTCAATAGTCGCTGAGATATTCTGGACCAATGTGGTGGACCAACTAACTAACATTGTGATCCACTGTGCAACCCTGCTGTTGCTACAGCCATGTCTGGACAGACCATAGCCACTCGACTGGATTCTTCCATTAAACTGGTGACATTTAACCGTCAGAGGTCCTGTGCTTCAGCTACATAAAATAAATAAAGTTGAGTTGAAAACACATCCTTACTCCAAACTCGTCAAATATGACAGCTTACTCAGTTGCCCTATGCTTCAAAATATGATGCTCTAAGTACCCCTCGTGCATCAGTTTTGGATGTGTCAATTAAAGTGCCAATATTCACTTGTTACATGCTATCGTGTCTTTCAAAATAAACGTCTCCACCTTCACAGGAAACATATGGTTTCACCACCAAATAACCTTGGGTTTAGGCAACAAATCTCTTTGGTGGGGTTTAGGAAAACGATCACGGTTTGGGTGAAAATAATACATATCTTACAGCAATAACTAGTATGTCACTGGACGACTCTGTAAGGTGATGTATGTTAGTGACTATGTTACGTGGTTAAAAGAAATAGGTTGACTTTTGGTTTCATACAAGAAACACCTGATCTGATCGGTGAAGACGGTGTGTGTTTGACCTGACCACCACTACTCCCTCCTGCCCTTCTCAGACTTCCTTGCTCTTTCTACTATGTTATTGCCACGAATGGGATTACATTCAAGTTATTTGTAGTAGCAGTCAAGCTACCATCCCTGTCAACACAAATTGAATTAACTGACAATATGTTTTTGATAAATGCTATGTTTACAAGGCTGGATTTTTAGTGCTATGTATTATTACAAATGTTTATGTGATCCTGATTGAGGTGCTTTGTGGAAGTTCCAGTTTTACTCCAGCTCTCTAATGAGTGATGTACAAACACATTGTTGGTTTCGGTCTTCTCACTGGATTTGTTGACTCTACAGAAATATAGAACATTGAATAATGCCAAGCCTTATACTTTAAAAAATTCAGCAGCAACATGTCTTTGTGTCCCTGTTATTCTAGAAAACCCACACCACTGAGTGTGAACAGTTTTCTCAGTGACAATTGTTCACAGTGTAAATGTCCTTGTTACTCTGGTAACAGGGACATTGTTTCTGAAAGGAGATTTTTCTGTTAGATTTTTATACATGTATTTCTTCAATGCTGCGACGGGTTAATCAACCCTTTAACACACACACACACACACACACACACACACACACACACGCACATATAGAAACATGTACTGTAGCTGTTAGATAAGGTGTAAAAATCTAATTTCTCTCACCTTCTCTGTCGCCACACTGACACAAATACACACCACCTTCTTCACAAACAAACAAACATTGCACAATATGATGGTCACCGATTCACCCTGGGCATTTGTCACAGGCCTGTATAATGGGGAAACTTGAGCCGCAGGGGGCCGATGACAAAGTGTAAGACTTCCGCTTCTCTTCTTTCACACACTTATGAGAATCCGATATGACTGGAGCAGCACTGGCCCTCTTCCCTTCCTCTGCTCAGCACTCCATCCATGTGGATAAGTGAGGAGAAATACAGAGAGATGGTGTGAGAGAGAGAGAGAGAAGAAAAGTGGTGTGTGTGTGTGTGTGTGTGTGTGTGTGTGTGTGTGTGTGTGTGTGTGTGTGTGTGTGCGCGCAAATTAGAGACAAATATAAAGAGAGGGAAAAAGGGTTAGAGAGAGCAGCAGAGAGCA